>JASPKZ010009372.1:1272500-1850000 GCA_030220185.1 Diploptera punctata | reverse complement strand
TTACAACTGGCTAAAATTTATAAATGTCCACGAATTTGAAACTTATTTTTCATATATGAAAACGTATCATTACACACTTTTACATATTTTTTATGTAAAACTACATATTCTGCCAAATAAAAATAATTTAAAGGTTAGTGTAACAATATTTTATATTGAAACAGTTTTTCCAACCAATACAAAAGCTGCTGAGAAACGGTCAAAGAAGAATTCCACTTCCTAGATATTAATACGATAAATACAGATACAGTAAGACACTGAAGACTTGGGTATAGGCCGAGAGTTCTATGTTACAATATCTCTTTTAAACCTTTACGATCTACTGTTTATGAATGCAATAGTATAAATATGTAGGGGGCACGCAGTGGTATAGTTGGTTAAGGCAATATCCTACATGCTGGAAGGTCGAGGGTCGAGACCCGATAGGGTCACGATTTTTAAACCGGTTAACCTTCTGGCCTGGGGCCGACTTTGCCTCTAACACAAATCAATACCATACTATGTTGTAGGAGTAAAGGCGGCTATCACACAAGGCTGATATCTCGTGTCGAATGTCTAGAAAGATGGGCCTCCCAATACACCTAAGAGGGATCACTTTATAATAGAAACATGACAACACCTTACTGATCATGTTGTCAAGCATTTAACCCTTTTCTTCAAACTTAGTCTATCTTAAAGTTAATGTTTAATATAAAATTTGTACAAAAATTAAATTTTAATGTGTTTAATATTACATACTTTAAGTACATTTTACATAGTCTTACATATTTTACATAATAACTAACTCACTGGCACTATCGAACCAGTAGGTTCAAGACCGCGCGGACGTAAGCTCTCCATATCCTGAGCCAATGTTTTCCAATCATTCCCTGTATAATCTACTTCCCTCAAATCATAGTTAATGTTATTCTCTCATCTCATTCTTGGTCTACCAACTGGGCGTTTTCCCTCTGGTTTTACTACAAGAAGCTTCCATGCACAAATTTCATTCCCCATTCGTGCCACATGTCCTGCCCATCGCAGTATACGAGATTTAACTGTTCTCATTATATCTGGCTTCCTATAAAGACCATGTAATTCATTGTTATGCAGTCTTCTCCATTCGCCTGTCTGTTCATCTCTCTTTGGTCCAAAAACCTTCCTGATTCCGATTGAGGGTCTTTCCACTTTTCAGCGGTTGCCCTTTTGCCAGCCGGCTGCTGGCCCTTCACATCCACATGTGTCAATCACAGAGGTAGATGATCAACAGCCAGTGTAGGGGTGACATGTGGTTAGCATGTCGAGTCCCCCAGCCGTTATAGCTGGTTCCTCAACCTGGAGCCGCTACTTATTGTAGCTACCCAATTGCCTCACGATGCTGGGTGGGCACCGGTCCCATACTGGCCGAAATACCATGAGAAAATTTCTTCCCCCATGGAGACTCGAACCAGCGCAAGTCCCGTAGCTCTGCGCCAAGGCTTCCTACCTTAACCGCTCGGCTACGGCGCGGGACCAAAAACCTTCCTAAGAACTTTATTCTCAAATACTCGTAATCTCCTTTCCTCCCTTAAAGTAAGATTCCATGTTTCGCAACCATATAATATAACTGGCAGAATAATAGTTTTATACATTTTCAGTTTAACATTTTTTGAAAGGAGTAGGGAAGTCAAGAGTCTCTGTCGTGCATAAGAGCATGAATTTCAAGAATTGAGCCTATCCTTGTGCATCTCATTCCTGTTCGAGATTATTGTTCCTAGGTATTTGAATTCAGCCTCTTCCTCAAAATTTCCCTCATTTGTCATTAGCATTCCATCATATAATGCATTTTTATGTGTGATCATATATGTAGTTTTATTCATATTTACTTCCAGTAGTGTGTGCGTGTTGGCACATAATATTATTACATACATATTTACATATTTTGCATGTTAAATTACATAAAAATCCTAGCCTTACACATAACTCACTCTTGTTGAAGAGCACTGAACTAAAGAAAAAAATAACATGCATAAAATCCCATAAATATTAATGATAATCAATGAAATAAAGAATTTATTCCATCATATAATGCATTTTTATGTGTGATCATATATGTAGTTTTATTGATATTTACTTCCAGTAGTGTGTGCGTGTTGGCACATAATATTATTACATACATATTTACATATTTTGCATGTTAAATTACATAAAAATCCTAGCCTTACACATAACTCACTCTTGTTGAAGAGCACTGAACTAAAGAAAAAATAACATGCATAAAATCCCATAAATATTAATGACTATTTAACTCATGCCCCAAATGGGAGTCAATGACCAATCACGTTTCAATGATTTCTGTTTTACAACCAATCAGAATCGTGTTTCACCAAATATTTATCAGTGTTATGATTACCATATTAAAGAAAGCTCCTCCTTACAATATTGCGTTCCTTTGGCAATAAATAGTATGATCTGGTTGCAGTGATAAACAAATGAAGCATCGTTTCTCATTTGCTTTCAAACATCGCCGTTTACATTAAATATATAAATATTTTAAAATAACTATAGTTAAATAATGATTTGTGAGTAAACAGCTTAATTTTATTCGTTAAATAGTCCTAACAAATGCCACTCTTGATTTCCAAATTCTCTAGATAAATTCACTCCTCACTTCGTGAGTCGTGAATTTATCGATAATTTGGAAATCACTCGTGGCATTACTTATGATAATCAATGAAATAAAGAAAGTTATTACAATAATATTGAACTGAAGCAAGACTGATTACAAAATCATAATACATAATGTTATAATAATTATTATTAGAGACCGTCAAGTCCGATGGACGAATCACATCAACCATACCACATGCCAACTCATCATTCGTCTTGCGGAGGGATTTGGAGTGAAATCCTGGCATCTATCTATTTTACAATTAAGTTTTCCAATCCAAGGCTATTGAGCTCGGGTCCATTAAGAAGGAGGCAGGTATGCTACGATCTGAACAAGAGCCGAGATGTGGAAGAGGATCTGGAAGAAATGAGAATAAGATAAAGGAGAAGACGTGATCGAGATAAAGAAGATTGGTATTCAAAGATATAGAAGACTTGCACTTTAAAAAGGACTTGAGCATAATGTCAATGAAGTGGGTAGAATAATCAACTCCTGAATAAAGGAACTATCTCAACTAAACTTCAGTGTATAGTTGTACTTTAAGTTTCTTAAACGTGGTTCTAATATTTAAAAAACAATAATTCTTTAAACGTGGATCCTAAATTAATAGCGCTTCTCTATGAATCATCGTTACGCATGCTTGGATCGAGGTTCGAAGGTTCAATCCACGTCAGGTTCGATGGGGTTTTAAGGGCGTAAGAATCACAAGTGTGGTTCTCTTCGGGATGAAAGAAAAGTTATGGGATCCATGTCGTGGATCTACCAGCCGGCTGCCAAGAGGCTTCTAAGCCTTTCGTGCAATGGAGTTTATATGCAGTGTTCAGCATTTCTACATATAGAGTGTTCAGAAATTCATATTACAAACTTCTAGTACTAGTAAATGGGACTGAGTAGACAATATTTTGAATAGGAACCCATGTCCGGAAACGTACCGTTTCCGCACTAAAGTGCGTCGGATTTACCGGTGCAACAAGATAAGCAGTACATGACGTCAGAAGATCGCCTGATTGCATGTGGCGTTTACCATGCCATTGAATGGCCATAAGGAACTGTGATTTCAGCACGATGGCGCACCGCCGCACTTTACACATGACGTTCGGGGACATTTTAACCGAAGATTCATGCAAAGATGGATAGGCTGGTGTGGTCCTATTGCATGGCCCCCATGATCGCCGGATTTAACACCATTGGATTAGGCCTATTTCTTTTAGGGTCGCATGAAATGTATGTTGTACGAGACTCCTATAAAGACCGAGGAAGAACTGCTGGCACGAGTTATGGTCGTTGCACAATATATTAACGGTACATGAGGTGTGATGGAACGAGTGTACCAGAACATGATTCATCGGTACAATATGTGCAATGACATTGGTGGTCGTCACATCGAGTTTGTGTTGTAGTGAGGAGTTTCATATGAGACATCCAGTGCAGAAAACAAACTTTTTTTCAATGTTGACACAAATGTTATTGTGATCAATGAAAGTATTTTTGTTACTTTGGTATTGTTACCGAATACATTTGAGTCAAACACCATTTAATTCAAAATATTGTCTACTCGGTCTCCTCTACTAGCCCTACAAGTTTGTAATATGAATTACCGAACACCCTGTAAATGTTTTTGCAATAAAAGGGTTTCAGAAAAACATCCATATAAAGGTACACAAAACAAATCTTAATTCATAAAAGATGAAGTGATAATTTCTTAAAAATATCAAACTAACACGAAGCAATATAAATGATATTTTAGCACAGTCTAATTACATTGCTTAAGAACATATTCTATAGGTCTATTTCATAGAACCACTATAATATAATCGCATCACAAAACAGACCGTACTCCGTTCTCATAGTCAACATTCCTTGCCATAGAGTAAGTGATCGGTTCGAGTCCCGGCCATGGATTTATTCTACAGAAAATTAACCTAGTCCCAATAAGGTCTGTGTATGCCAATGTCGTCATGTGTGTTCCAACACGTTAGACAAAAGAGAATATCAAAACGGATAAACATAAATGATAAAGAATTGAAATAGACAGAAATTTAAAAAGCAAGACTAGAAGATGTCAGAATAAATTGTTGCTTGGTTAGCGACAAATCTTAATTTAAATAATTTTACATTGAATGTCATTATCTAGTCAGGTATTACTCAGTTGAACTCACAATGCTTAATTGTCCCAGTTACAAATTATTTTACTATTTTTCCCACGGTATAACTGGAAATCGAATGAGAAACCCATGCCACATATATTGAACGTTACACCACAAGGCGGCCAATATAAACTTTGATATTTTGTATAATTATATCTACACCTGTTCTCCCGACAAATAATATGTACTCTTTCATGTTAGAATTTTACATGAGGATACTATACTGTATCCGAGCTAAATACCAGTTGTGCGGTAACAGACTTGCACAGGGTATTACTCCGCAGATCTATTGAGGGAACCGTGGTACTACTTTTACCCGCCATATGAGTGAGTTCTTCATGGAAGTGTCAATTGTAGAAACATTTTTCTTAGGCTATATCGTATTTTACGGGAAATAAGATTGGATACAAGGTAAGATGATACCAATAATTAGTAACTTCCATTTCTTATATATATTTATTTATGGCAAAAATTATATATGGACCTATCATATATATATATATATACATATATATATATATATATATACATCCTTTATTTTCAATTTCATTAGAATATGCTCAATGGTGACTTACCTGTATATTGTTATTTTTCACCACGTCCTCAATTGCTAATGTAGCATATTTTTCACTAAACTGTTTGAAAACATTTAAATAATTTATTTGTCTCCGCTTTTCAAAGGTTTCCTTGTTGATGCTTCAAAAAATTGTATAGGATAAGCAGCCATTTGAAAGAAATCAAATTCTAAAGTATTCAGCATTGCGCATGCGTAAGCATTAAACATTCAAATGCCTATTTATTTAATCTATTAAAATTGTAATTATATATTTTAAAATGTATTGCTTCCCAGTTTGTGATATACCTCTTATACTTCTTCTTGATAAGTGCCGAAACCCCTCTTTTAGCCCTTTCATTCTTTTTAATACCACTGTAAATATGAACATATGATCCTAAAGTTTCTATTCCTTCTCCTTTCTTCTTTGTTTCTGTCAGTACGATTATGTCCTGCTTCAAATCCTCCATCTGTTTAAGGACCTCCTCCATTTTATTCCTTATGCATTGTAAGTTCCATGTTCCAATTAGAAGAGTTTGTTTCTGTAGCTTGATTCGTCTTCCTTTTAATCTGACCGGCTTATCTCTATTAGGTTTTTTAGTATTGCAATTTTTTTCTGATGGGAGGGAGCTGGTCTACCGCATGAACCCCACAACCTAGAGGGCCAGGGATTTTTTTTTTCAGGTGTCTATCCTTAGATCAGTTGCTTTCACTACAGCTAAGAGCCTGATCTACCCTTTAGGAAGAATTTGACAGAAAATATAAGATGAAGTGATCCCCTCGGCCTCGAATACTCTAATACCATCGGGGTCGGAAAACAACAAGTGTTCAGTCCAGAGAGACTGGATAGGAAAGATAAAAAATATATATGGTATGGAAGTGGAAGTAATACCATATCGGTCAATATCTCACCATGCTGACCAGTGCAATTGGTGAATAGCCCATCCCGTCCGTTCACCACGTAAGTTATACGTAGGCTATAAGTTATATGGTTACTAACAGCTGAACCCCGTGAAGGTGGGATTGGACACTAGGAAGATGTGCAGGTCGGTTCCTCCAAGTCTTAGAATTTAAAGCAATTACAGGTTCTCCTTCCTCTTAGCATCTTCCCTTTTACAATTGTTAATTGCACAAGATTATGAAGATTTAGAATATATGACTAGAAAATTAATAGAAGAATATGAAAAATGGGGATTAAATCTGAACATAAAAACAAAAACAAAATATTTATCAATTGGTGAACCAGAACAAAATTTGATTTTGGAGACTGGGGAAACAATAACATCTTGTAATGAGATCACATATTTAGGAATTAAAATAAATAAAAATGGAAGTTATGAAGAGTAAATAAGAAATAGAAATAATAAAGGAAAATTTGCAATTGCTTGCCTCAATGGAATATTGTGGGATAAAAATATAAGTAATAAAAATAAAATAAATATATATCATACAATTGTTAAAAGCATCATTACTTATGGAGCAGAACTTTGGCCATTAACAACAAAAACAAATAAGTATCATTTGGCAACGGAAATGGATTTTATACGAAGGGCAGCAAGAATTCCAAGAAGAGAAAAAATTAGGAACTTAATTATAAGGGAGTAAATGAAGATTGAAGACACTATTTTAGATTATATTAAAACTCAACAATTAAGATGGTACGGACATGTCCAGCGAATGGAAGAGGATCGACTACCAAATTCTGTTTTGGAATGGAAGCCTGAGGGAAGACGAGGCAGAGGAAGACCTAAAACCTCCTGGAGTCAGGGAATATGTTTATACATGAAGGAGAAACATCTACAACCAGGAGATTGGATGGGCCGACAAAATTGGCTATTAGGTATCGGACGATGTCAAAGACATTAATCAACCGATGATCTATCTATGTATATTTTAAAATTCTCTAATATAACTTAATTAGACATGTGCTAAATAATATATCGTTATATTATTTCATTTTATTTATTTGGAGTGTTACAAAACGAACTACATGTTCTTACATGCTTTAATGTAAACAGTTATTCCACCAATGAAAATGCAGTCCATGCATCTGTTTTGTTTACATTACAACTGGAACTTAGCTCGGAAGAGGTATAGGTAGCATATATCAAATCCTTAGGTTTGATATCATCAGCATCATATATGTGAAATAAAGAGATGAGGAACTAATTCGGTTAACAAGTATTTTCTAATAATGCAGTAAGCAATTTTCGGTCATGAATGAAAAGAGTATACTGTACAGATATATTGATTTGTGTAAAATATAACTGAAACTTTATTTTGAAAAACAAATACAGCAGTTCTTATAAACACAGTGATTACTTATATAGGAATCAGATTTAATGCATTCTTAAAAGATAATTCTCATTTGTCCAGTGTAAGGTATAATATCATTTATTTTAGAAGTTTATATTATTTTTGTACATTGTGTTTCAGGGTTAATTAAAAAATATATTTTTGATAAGAATTCTCTCGAAGTATTTGGAGCTATTAAGTAGAAATGAACTCAACATTTATACATTGAATACGAAAGGAAATTCGAAAATCTAACTTTTATTATTTTTGCGGCGTTCCAAGGTACTCATGTGATGGAATCGTCTAGATAGACAGAAGCATACATATAAGTGAGAGAGTAGGTCTGAATGTTTGCAATACACTCTAAGTATTGAAGTGAGTAACTTGAGAATAATGGATACTCTTACAGCAGGTCTCAGTGTCTAGTGGCTTTTAAGATTCCTGGAACAGCTGCTCGCTCCAAATATTCACACAGTACTCTAAATTTAACGTATAACAGAATTAAAAGTGGTGGTTTTCAACCGGTGTAACAAAATACTCTCGTTATGCCATCACGGAATTCTGCTGCATACATGTTTAATATTTAAGCCAATACGAAATAGCCTATTTAATAAGATGGCATTTTCTAATGTGTTATTTTCTTTCCCAGAATCTAAGAAAACCATAAACAATTTAAATATTTTTTATTAAATATATATGACCCCTAAATGACACCAAGTTGTCTTTAATGACATTTCTGACTTCTCCCCTGGCATTGGCGAAATTGTAATCCATTTCTTAAATTGAGGCACCTGGAAGGCGCCAATGATATGATGTATGATAATGAAGAGCCAGGAGAATCTTAACATAAATTCCAGACCATGGACAACCACAGGAGTAATTCCCTTTAAGGAAAAAATCCATACGGGCTGTCCGGGAATCGAACTCGGGACTTCATGAACTGTAATCAGAAACGCTGACAACTAACCCATGAGGCTGGCCTTTAATAACATATTTTTTTACAGTGCTCTGTCCTAGGGCAGGTCGTTCACTGCATTCATAGCATTTCCGTGCTATGCTTTGCAGCTTTATTAAGGGAATTATAGGTGTGGTAGCATCCCCTACAAAAGTAATTCATATATTCCTACATGCATACATGGCTAAATTAAGGAAACATAAATATATTTACGCCTATTTATAATTTGTTTGTTGTATTTGACTTATGAAAATAGATCTATAGCGCAGAAGAAGATTGTTCCCCAAAGGTAAGTTAATTCCCCGTTTCCCCTCATATTTCGTCCGTCATGTAAGTTAAGAAATAAACAATTAAATAAATAATAATACTTATTATTATTATTATTATTATTATTATTATTATTAATACAATGGTCACATATCTTACTTATGAACTATATGCTAAGTTACTAAGGACAGCTATTCAGTACATATCAACTGGAATGAGAAACTTGGAAATAGTAAGAAAAAAAAGGAAGATATTAATTTTGAAGTGGAAACGGATGCAAAAGGAATGAATCCTTGGCCCTGGGTCAACTCATCCACCTATAAAGAGTACCAGGAGTTCAGTGTTAGCCAACCTATCTATTCCTTGTGCCGTTGGCTAAGAATAGTGGATCCCTGCGCTCACATTCCCCATAGATCTTGATAGCATGTTAGCGATATATTTACCTTAATTAAACAAGATGCATAACATGCCCACTATTTCCCTACGGAATGGTACATCCCGGTTTCCCCTAGCTACTCGTCCATCATCATAAAGTTTAAATGAAGCTAGTTACACGTGAATGCTTTCAGAACGATGCCAGCGTCAAGTTTTTCTACTGTAAATTTGTTTATTTTCTGAAGATGCTTTTCGCATGTAGAGTGTAAATTTATCTTCCGCGATGAAACAATTCAATCTACATAACATATCAGCTGAGCTTCATGACTGCTAGGCGTGTCCATGTAATATCTAACCAACCGACCAACCAATCTAACCTAACGTCTGGTTTCTTTATTTCTGCAAAATTAACTTGAACTATATAGCAAAACAAGTGGGAATCACCTCCAAATATAAGGTGATTCAAAACTATAACGAATTAACTCACTGGCACTATCGAACCTGTAGGTTCACGGCCTCGCGAATATAAGCTCTCCATACATCCCTATCTTGAGCTAATGTTTTCCCATTATCCTTTGTATAATCTATTTCCCTCAAATCATGGTTAATGATATTCTCCCATCTCATTCTTGATCTAACAACTGGACTTTTCCCTCTAGTTTTCGTGCAAAAAGGTTCAATGTCCCCCTTTCACTCACCATTCGTGTCATATGTCATGCCTATCGCAGTCTATGGGACTTAACTTTTGATATTATAACTGGTTTTCTATAAAGATCACGTATCTCATTGTTATTTAGTCTTCTTCATTCGACTGTCTATTCTCTCTTTGATCCGAAATGTTTCCTAAGAACTTCATTATCAGATGCTCGTAATCTTTTCTCCTCCCTTAAAGTAAAAGAATACCGAAGATTATTATTATTATGTTGTGCGGCAAAGCATGTGCATGTTTCCGCGCTGTTGGACTTTTTTAATCTTATTATCTTTACTCTCAATATCATATCGTGTCTTATGACCTTTAGAGGTGTAAGTTTCTAGTGTGTTTGTGTATTTTTTAAAGAAGGAGAATATGATATGGATGATTAATATGGTCAGACGGTGTTCGGAGACTATCGGACCTTAAAAGTTTTTTTTGACATTTGCCTTACAGGTGAGGAAAACTCCCAGAAAAATTGACTCAGATAGCGATGCCGAGCCCGCTGCTGCGATGCATCCCATAAAATAAGTTCAAGATTTTATTTCAAAAGTGATTTCAATTATTAACACATTGTTGGTGATAAAGTAATTAAGAGTATAGGGCTGCCATCCTATCCCCTCGTGCAATTTCCTAACAAACTATCGATCCTTGTATCCATACACATATCTGTCAAAAGGGTAGATTTAAGTATAATATGAAATATACATTATATGATATTCCTGTAACATAATAAGAGCGCATTATCCCACAAAACCAATAACAATCGTGATCACGCATATGAAGAATGCATAAAATGACGGACATGCACTATTTTAATTTGACCAAACATGTCAATTACAAAACAAATTAAATTTAAAAATAGCTGTGAGACAATGATCACAAGGTTCATAGCTACGTAAAAGAAGCAATTTTTGAGTTGTAAAGTTTAACAGAGGGAGGGGATAAAATATGAAAAGGACAGGTAACAAGCAAGGATAATGGTAAAGTCATCCACTATAGCCCAGAATACACTGGGACTATCACTCTGATACATAGAAGAAAGGCTCGAAAAACACGACCAAACTAAATAGAATCTAAAATCTATAAAACTTGAGGGTGAAGAGGCATGATAAGTCCCTAAAACAGCCATGGAGGGACAGACTCCGGTTCCGTCCCCTCCTGCACTCAGTCAGGGAATAGCCTGCAGTGGGACCCATCTGGGGCAAAGGTTGGGTGGTAGATTGAGAAATAAATATATCGACATGGGAACTCAATCTCTCTACGGACTTGGGCTCGAGGAAAGGAGGTGGACTGCATATCTGCCCTTCCGATCACTACACCTATAGCAGAAGACCTTTGCTTTAGCAGGAGGCTTAGGGATTTCCTTTGCCAGGTTATCAGTTTCCTCAGCTATATGTGATGGTCATGTTTATCCCTAAAAATTATCTGCTATCCATTTACTTTACTAGGCTGTATCGACTCCAGAGCCATGGTGCCACAAGAACGATAGCAATGGACTACACAAAATAAAAGTAACACTTTTAGATCTACAATAAACAGAAAAAAAGGGGAATGGATATGGACAAGAATAATAAGGGATAAAATGGAATGAAAAACAGCTTTAGATCAAAGTAAAGGAATAAGAAAGGAAGATGAAATGTGATATAGACTAGAATATCAAGGGACAGCATGAAAGGAAATATACATTTTTAAATCTTGTAAATCGAACAAGAGAGGAAAGTAAAATGAACAGTGAACTAGAATAGCAAAGGACAGAGTGAACTGAATAAAACAATTTTAGACCTGGATTAAAAACAATAATAACAAAGGTAAAATGTGTAATAGACAGCGGATGCGAATGGTACGGATAGAGTGAAGTCAGAAATACTTTTAGACCTAAAATAAATAGAAGAGAGATATACGTGTGAAAATTTGAAAATATGTGGAATCGGTAAGGAACTAAACCTAACAGAGATTCCAGGTTCTGTCTATTACCTAAAACTTGTGTTGAAGTCCAATGCAATCTTCCAGTGTTCAATATTCCTTTTTGGTACAAAGTTCTCGTGAACAATTTTTTAACTCGAGTAAAACGTTAAAGTAATATCTTATAAAGCGATAATACCACCTTATCTACACGCATCACAGAGCACATCTGCCACGCAAGAATGAACCTGGTAATATCAAATGGGATTTACAATATCCTCTCTCTCCCTCTTTCACTCAAACACACACACACACACACACACACACACACATAGAGAGAGAGGGGGGGGGAGATAGAAAGACAGAGGGAGAGAGATAATATTCCCTTTTAAAGGAATATATTACGTCCTCAGTTGCAAAAACTTCAGTCATATCTATTAGTTCAACATTTCTGTTGGGAAATGGTACAATGAAATCGTTATACAGAACAGTTATAATTGTTTCTACCAAATATATGAGACATTGAAAATTTAATTGAAGGGATTTAGGGCAATGATGTATGATCACTATTTTAAAACAATATACTGCTTTTCATACATAATGAGTATTCAACCTGACGTAGAATTTTACTGTACTATACACAACAGTAAATTAAATACAATAAAAGTTAATTATCCGAACGTCAAATACATACTTATTCATATTTTTCACCGTTTGCATTTTTATTCCATTACTGCAGTTTATCCTCTCACCTTACAGGTAATTTTACATATCACATGCCACCCGGGCCTTACAGTGATACGAACTGTCGGGAGAGGGATTCTAACTATGTATCGCATACATACTTTTTTTTATCATACAGGTCATGTGTGTACGGTATTCCCCAAATAAGTAATTTGATTTTCTTAAATACAGATTTTTATACTTCATTTAAAGTACGCTATTGTTCCTCGTGAAAATAGGTGACCCTGGGCAATAGCGTCTTTAAATAAAACAAGTTAATAGTTTTTTTAGGAAATGTCATTTAACTCTAGCTTATCCGATACCCATTATTAATTATATTTAACTTTGTGTATATTCGATCTTCCTCACGTGAATTGGTTTCTCTCTAAAATTATTGTATATCTTGACTAGTCTATTATTACCATTAAAGCAAATGCTATTTCACTAATATTAAACATAATTGGATGACGTTATGCATCAACCGACTATGCGCTATTATATAAGTTTCGAGAAAAAATACATTTAAAGTTTAAGTCAATATTCACTATTTATTGTTGCGCCAAACTAACAGTACTTAGATTCTAATTTAAATTGGCATGTGCAAGTAAAACAAACATCTATAAGGATCTTCTCCATAATGAATTCCCTAAAGCGTCTTAAAAATTTTCTTCCTACAGCTCTTAAAATAATTTTAATCCAAACCTTAGTGATGCCGCATTTTGACTACTGTGACGTTCTACTAACTGACGTAAGTGACGGATTGTCGGACAAACTGCAGCGTGTCCATAATATGTGTTATCAGATTCATATTAAATATCCGAAAATACGATCACATTTCTCCATTATTCCACGAATTGTCATGGCTACATCTAAAAGAGAGAAGAAAATCGCACTGTCTAATTCTCTTATTTAAGATCCTACATACTTCGATTCCCAATTATTTATCATCCCGTTTCCAGTATCTATCCTCAAACTATAACTTAAACACAAGATCACAACATAGTCTCTTGCTTAATATATCGCAACATAGGAAATCACATCACTCCATGTCATATACCATCTTCACTTCTCACAACTGGAATTCCCTACCACAAGAAATAAGGGGCTGCCGGACATTGGCATATTTTAAAAGAAATCTAAATTTATATTTGCTCTAACCTCGACTTCATTATTACCCAGTGTAAGGTATATATATATACAGGGTGGACCGCTCGAATGGACCTAATTTCAATTGCTTGTTACTGGCAAACGGTTGAAGATAGAAACTTAAAACAACGTTCATAGTACAGAAAAACTCACCAAGTTTCGAATCCTGTCGTGTAGATGGCACAAAGATACGTTTCTCGTTCTTAGATTTAATTGTTTGTGAAAATGGCGACTCCGCAGATGAAAGCGCAAGCTGTTTTGTGGTATGCGGAGTTTAAATCAATCATTAGAGTTCAAAGGGAGTTCCGGCGTGTGTTTAACCGTGATGCTCCAACTGCTAGAAGCATAAAGAAGTGGCGTGATACATTATTAGCTACAGGATCTGTGTTGAAGAAGCATGGTGGTGGTCGCAGAGCATCCGATGAAATGGTAGCAAATGTTCAAGCCGCATTTGAGCGAAGCCCCCGGAAGTCATTAAGAAGAGCTTCGCGGGAACTTCAAATACCAAAATCGACATTACAACGGATTGTCCACAAACGCCTCAAACTGCACGCATATAAAGTGCAGTTTAGTGCAACGTCTGGAGCCGAATGACATGCCGAAACGAGTGGAATTCGCCAATACGATGCTGGACCGTCTCGGCGCTGATCCTGACTTCATGACCAAGATTTTCTTCTCGGACGAAGCCACTTTCCATTTGTCAGGCAAGGTAAACCGGCATAATGTGCGGATCTGGGGATCGGAGAATCCTCACGCTATTCAAGAGCATGTTCGTGATAGTCCGAAGATGAATGTTTGGTGCAGTTTGTCACATAATAAGGTCATTGGACCGTTTTTCTTCGCCGAGAAAACTGTTCGTGGTACCACATATCTTGACATGCTGGAGCAGTTCTTCTTTCCACAAATTGAACAACTGCAGCCTAACATCGTTTTCCAGCAAGATGGTGCTCCTCCCCACTGGTCCAATGAAGTTCGTACGACTTTGGACAACATTTTCCCTGGCCGTTGGATTGGTAGGGGAGGACCAATCGCGTGGCCCCCGAGATCTCCCGATTTAACACCACTGGATTTCTTTCTCTGGGGCTATGTCAAAGATAAAGTTTACACCACCCCAGTCAAAGACCTTCGTGATCTTCGTGAGGCGCATCATAGAGGCTATTGAGAACATTCCAGAAGACATACTCCAACGTACTTGGCAAGAAATTGTTCATCGCTTTGATATCGTCACAGTGACTGCTGGGGCTCATATAGAGATGTGGTGATCTGGATATCAAAACTTGGTGAGTTTTTCTGTAATATGAACGTTGTTTTAAGTTTCTATCTTCAACCGTTTGCCAGTAACAAGCAATTGAAATTAGGTCCATTCGAGCGGTCCACCCTGTATATATATATATATATATCTTTCAAAATGGTGTTTCCAATTTAGTTGGTACTGTTTAATATATTCCAAACTTGGCGTAGTTTTCAATTCTTTTAAGATATCGGTGTTCCTTTTCCGATCCCATCTGGTGTAACCCGCTGTTCTGCGCATGAATCTCATTTCACAAGCCGTTATTTTGCTTTCATGTTGTCTTTTTAGTGTCCATGCTTCACTACCATAGGTCAACACTGGTCTAGCCAATGTGTTATATAAACGTAATCTGGTGTTTTTTTGTACAAGGGATGGTTTCATAACTTGATTAATAATTCCTAAACTTTTATTATAACTAGTAATTTTTTCAGGGATATCTTTTTCATCCCAGATAGAGAGATAATATCCAAGGTATTTAAATTGATTAGATCTCTCTAAAATTTTATTCTGGAAACAGATTTTACTTTGTATGGGGTCATTCCCATGAAATGCCATAATTTCAGTTTTGTTAATTGATATTTCCATATTACATTTGGCACCTATTTTTTTGTAAATTATAAATTGATCGTTGCAAATCATTTTCGGAAAGTGCCAGAAGAGCTAAATCGTCTGCAAAAAGAATATCATCGAGTTTGATGTTACTATTGATGGGTATATATCCTCGTTGTGTTTTCCTCCATTCGTTTATTAATTTATTCATATATATATAATGAAAAGCACCGGTGAAAGTCCACATCCCTGTCTTACTCCAGTGCTGATCTTTTTCCAAGAAGATAATTTGCCATCTTGTTTAACAGAGATTTCATTATCTTTATAGATGTTGAAGATATTAGTAATATATTGTTGTGGAACGTTATCATCAGCTAAACTTTGTAGTAATATATTTCTGTCTACTTTGTCAAAAGCCTTTATGAAGTCAACGAAGGCGATATGAGTTTCTATATTGAATTCCTTGTGCTTTTCTAATAGTAGTTTTAGAGTGAAGAATCCATCTTACAAGAGCTACCCTTTCTGAATCCATTCTGCTCTTCTCCAATGTTCATTAAAATTAAATAAAGGCAGCAGAGCCATCTAGATCACAATATACCGGATCACGACATTTCCCTAAAAGATTACGAGATATCATTTGTCAATGAGCTGACGAATTATCTCTTAAAGTCCGCGTGTTTTGACATCTGGCGGAGTATGGGTAGAAGACACCTTTCATTCAAGCTAAAATCTCCTTTCATCGCACTGGATATAATCTGAGAGAACACTCTAAGCGGAATACCAGATACAGTGTGTCCTCAAAGTCTGCTAAAAAAAACTTAGCTCGTAAACTATTTGAGAGAGAGAGAGAGAGAGAGAGAGAGAGAGAGAGAGAGAGAGAGAGATATTTTTGCAACGTATTCTGCATCTCTCAAAGTTTAGTTTACATTTGTTGCAGATTGTGATTTAAACGACAATGACGACACCACAGGAAAATACCCTATGTGTATGGTGGTATGCTGAGTCTGGTAAATCACCAGTACCCCCATATCCGAATGTTATAACGGTTAACATGTCTAGACACAAGAAATTCGCTACATCAGAGAACATCGCCCTCTGCAGGTACTCATTGCCTTCGTCAATTGCGTTCAGCATGGAATCAGCAAATTACGCATGCCGAGGGAAGTTAGTTGGCAGCGACGCTTGCGTAATTTGCAACCGCTTATGGGGGACTTTACAAATGGTTGATTTTGGTAAATGCAGTTCCCGTGAAGCATGACGAACCGATTTTTTGAAGTTGAGTTGAAATGCAAGTTGCCCATTGTCGATAGTTTCTTGGCTCACACCTGATTGTCCACTCCGTGGCAAGTTTATTACACTGCCAATCGCTAGAAATTTCTCGGCCTATCTAATTATGGATGATTTGGTTGGAGGATCTCTTCCATATTGCCGGCGGAAATTTCGCTGAACAGTTACTAGTGATTTACCAGACTCAGCATACCACCATACACATTGGGCTTTACTGTTTGTCGTCATTGTCGTTTAAATCACAATCTGCAACAAATGTAAAAAAAAAAACTTTGAGAGATGTAGAATACGTTGCAAAATAACCGCATGTCTCCATCTCAAATAGTTTACGAGCTAAGTTACATTGTTTTGGTAGTAGGACTTTGTGGATCCCTGTATATGTAGGGCGAGAGAAAACGCCGAATATCTCAGCCCAGATAACCCACAACCTACATAAAAGTCGCGATTTGATAGTTGCAGTTAAGATGACAAGAAATAAAGTACGGAAATATGATCTATCATTATATTTCAAATTAATAACAAGCGTTTAGTTGAACTCGGTGGAGCGTTAGAAGGTTGAAGAAATGGAATGTGGTACACGTAACGGATGCTGTGCAAGTCTAGAACTGGTGATTTACTATTGTATAAATAGAATTGTCGATAGACATCCAACAGCGTTCTCTCATTATTATTTAAACAATAAACACTGCGCAAACGCTACTAATCAGATTAATAATAATTCCACTAAAAGCAAAATCCTATTGCTATTTTTCAATTCTTCACTTGTTTTTATTACAGCTTTATTTTGCGTCATTTGGTATAAAAATACTATGTCTGCATTCACCATATTTCCAATTTCAACTAACTAAATTTAAGCACTTAATGCTATGATTGCATTATTCGTAAAAATAAATACCAGCAATGAAATGTTTATGGTTTTACGAACAAAATTTAATGTTAAAGTGTGCTGTAAAATCAAATAAATAAGAGAAAACGTGCCCATTTACAAGACGAAAATGTGTTTTTTCGTATGCAAATGCGTACTTGTGAAGATGTACATATGGACGGGGTTATGCATCAACCGGCTATGTGTCATGTAAGTTTCGAGGAAAATACGTTTAAAGTTTAATTCAATTTTTGCTATTTATTGTAGCGCCAAACAATACTGGTTATTGCAAGTTATTTTCCTTGTTTGACAGTTATGCATCAACAATCCAAAAGCGGGAACATTTGACGCATAGCTGCATGAGACAAAATTTAGATTAGCATTGATGAAGATCTGGTTTGATAGTCGTCTGAAAACAGATAGGACTGACAGCGTTTACATTTCTCTTTAATAATAAGGCTATATTTAAAGATTTGGCGCTAAAAGTGTGCGTACACTCACTTCATGAACTAGTGCAACACATGACATGAAAATATATTTTTTTTAATGTCGCTCAGCCGGTTGATGCATAACATCGTCCATACATTTATATATAAAATAAATACAATAGTAAAATTTGTACGTTTTGGAAACATTACATAACAAGAACTTACTTAATAGTATATTACGATGCGAGGTTGGGAAGTGGTTTTTGCAGAATCGAGGAACCTCGCGAGGTTTTTAATTTCCGAGACCCTGTAAAACATGCGTTGTACATTATTTTTTGCGCAATGATGTTTTCAAAATAATAGATAATAGTAAAATAATAATATCTTTGTTGGAAATATTAGCGTTCATTATATACAATTGACTAACGTTAACAGTGTGGGCAATGTTAACTAGTTGAAACAACAGGAGGCCGTTAGACCAATTTAGTGTTAACATGGCGGCAAGTACGTATTTATTGTTTTATATTGTTTCAAATAAAGTCCAGTTCATTTAAAATAGTGATTTGTTTCGTAGGATGTATATTAACACTACCTTTTGGATATTTTTTGTATATACTGTACATTGTATGTAGTAGGCCTATACACAGAGGGCAGTGGTTTTACTTCCCACATGCGTATGTGTAATGTGTAATATTACATTATAGTTATTTTTATTACAGCATAGTTACTCGTATTTAGGTTGGCAATCCCGAAATGTAGGAAGTTGAAATTTCAATCATGGTCGCCATTGCTGTAAGTACGACAATACGCACTACCGCGCAAAAATATTATTGAAAGTAATAATAATAATAATAATAATAATAATAATAATAATAATAATAATAATAATAATAATAATAATAATGTTTTATTTATTGTGGCAGAGTTAAGGCCATGAGGCCTTCTCTTCCACTCAACCAGCAAAAATACAAATAAATATTTGACAAATATAGATATACACTATACTAATTATAAAGAGTTAAAAATATATTAAATGTTGCAATGTAAATTTCATATACGAACAACATTTTATACAATAATAACAATAATAATACTTACAATAATAATAATAATAATAATAATAATAATAATAATAATAATAATAATAATAATAATAATAATAATAATATAAATATGATAGATTATACGCGAAACACCAATTAATGTATGCACCTTACACTGGGTAATGATGAAGTCGAGATCAGAACATATATAAATTTAGATTTCTTTTAAAAGATGCTAGTGTCCGGCAGCCCCCTATTTCTTGTGATAGGGAATTCCAGTTGCGAGAAGTGAAGATAGTATATGACATGGAGTGATGTGATGTCCTATGTTGCGGTATATTAGGAAGAGACTATGTTCTGATCGTATGTTTAAGTTATGGTTTGAGGATATATACTGGAAACGAGATGATTAATAATCGGGAGTCGAGGTACGTAGGATCTTAAATAAGAGAATTAGACAGTGCGATTTTCTTCTCTCTTTTAGATGTAGCCATGACAATTCGTGGAATAATGGAGAAATGTGATCGTATTTTCGGATATTTAATATGAATCTGATACACATATTATGGACACGCTGCAGTTTGTCCGACAATCCGTCCTTATGTCAGTTAGTAGAACGCCACAATAGTCAAAATGCGGCATCACTAAGGTTTTGATAAAAATTCTTTTAAGAGCTGTAGGAAGAACATTTTTGAGACGCTTTAGGGAATGCATTATGGATATCTTTTTAGATGCTTGTTTTACTTGGGCATTCCAATTTAAATTGGAATCTAAGTAAAGTCCGAACTTTTTAACGACGCGACGTCGGTATAAGGAATTTGTTCGTTATATAACATGATGGCCGCCATAGTCATTGTTTATGGAGTTTAATAGTCTTGGATGTTCGATAATTATTGATGGAAAAACTATAATGAATGTTTAGGTCTCTAATAAAAATTATTATTTCATTCATTCAGCCTTTCTGTCTCGCTGCATATGAGGTGCCATCTGGCGAGACGCCCGGACATCATTCAACAATTCACGTAACAATAAATAAAAGAGAATGTGTGTGTGTGTGTGTGTGTGTGTGTGTGTGTGATGAGAGAGAGAGAGAGAGAGAGAGAGAGGACGCTGGCATTCTGACAAGCCCCCCTGAGCTGTCGACACCGTGAATACATGCGTGATTTATGGAACAAACATCCATTTTGTTCATCTTATAAAAATTGCAATATATACAGTTACTTTGATATCTAAATACTCTTCCATCCATCACCCTTGTCGGAAATGCCTTTGTTACTTTATTCCAATGGAAAACCTTAGCCACTCTCAGCGGCGGCTCTACTGCTGCCCAGTACTAAAGTGATTCTAGCAAAATCCATATAGGTATCGTTAATAGTTTCAAATTCAGTTGATTGGCATATATTAGAAAAATAAGAGAATCCATCCAGATAGTTTACTATAAATACTTATTCCATAAATGAATTTAAGAATGATGTACGGCTCCCTAGTTGTCATGTTCCTTGCCTCTAGTATCGAAGGTCGCGGATTCAAATCCAGCCGGAGTCGATGGATTTTCAGAATGGAAAAATCCAAGAGAAGTCCTCAGTCCTGAGTCGGAAAATTTTCGGGAACGTAAAAGAACTTCATGTCTAAATTAGTGTTTCTGAGCGAAATTTAACTGGCTTCTTCTTCTTCACGGTTTAGGCTTATTTACTAGCCTGTTACGGCTCCAAATTGCTGCTCTTTCTATATCTTCTTCCTCGTGGTGAATAGCTGTATGCTGCCTTTGGTATTCTATTCTCAGTCATCCTTGCCAAGTGTTCTTTCCAGTTTGTTCTGTATTTCTCTATTGTTGTGTTTAATTCCTCTACTTTTAATTGTCTTATTTCTGTGTTATGTTTTTTCTCTGTTCTTTGATATCCTGCTATAGGTTTGAGGAATATCATTTCAGCAGCTTGTTGTGTTGTCACTGTCCATGTTTCGGATCTATAAGTAATAATAGGCACTGCCATTGTATTATATAATTTCATTATAGAGTCTTTCCTGGCTTTATTTTTCAAAGTTCTTTTTGATGTTCCTGTTATATAATTAAACTTATTTAGTTTGTTATTTGTATCTGTTTCCGCTGTGTATGATATTCCGCAACCTAGGAAGTTATATCTTACCACTTGTTCTATTGGTTTATTTTCTAATATTATCTTTGTCCGAACTGGATGAGCGCCCTTGAAGGCCATTGTTTTTTATTTTTGTGAGGATATTTCCATGTTGTATTTTTTTGATATTTCATTTAGTTTATATAGAATTCTTTGTAGTTCATCCTCTGTTTTTGCTATTAAAATCTGGTCATCTGCAAAGGCTACGGTTTTATTACTATATTTCCTATGTTAATTCCCCCCGTCGTCATTTGCTTCCATGATTATGTCAAAATAAATGTTAAAAAGAGTGGTTGATAGTGGACAACCTTGTCTAACTTCTCCTGTTATATGTATTGGTTCCCTTTGATTTAATTTTTGCTTTGTTTTCTCATACATTTTTTTTTAATTACTGCTATCAAGTGTAGTGGAATTCCTTTTTCACTTAATATGTTCCATATTTTTGGTCTAGACACTTTATCAAAGGCCTTCTTATAATCTATAAAGAGGATGTGCGTCTCTAAGTTGAATTCTCTTCGCTTCTCTATTATTTGTTTTAATTTAAGTGATTCCTTAGTTCCCTATTAGATGTCCAATCGAGGCGATGTACTGACCACATTTTACTCACTGATACCTGTAGGGAAACACGCGTAACTAATTTTAGATTATATAAGAAACTCCGACTAGGGAAGCATATCCCTATGAGGGACGCACTAACGTATAGAGTTAGAGGTCCCGGATTGAAATCCCAGTCCACGCATAATTTTATATATATATATATATATATATATATATATATAGGGGGCACGCTGTAGCGTAGTGGTTAACGCACTGCACTACAAGCCGTAAGGTCGAGAGTTCCGAGTCCCAGTGGGGTCAAGATTTTTAGACTGGCCCAAACCTTCCGGCGGAACTGTGGCTCTGGGGTCGACTCAGCCTCTAACGTAAATGAGTACCAGACGCTTGTTCTGGGGTAAAGGCGGCTGTCACGCAGGGCTGACACCAAGTGCCGATTGTCCACAAAAAGTGGGAGCCTTAACCTCGTACTACACCAATGGCCTACTGTAGTAGGATCACTTCATTTTACTCCACTTTCAGATATATATATGACATGATAAGAAAAAAATGATCGGACGGGACTTGAACCCGGACCTCTGGATTTATATCCCAGTGCGCTACCGATTACGCAACCGAGCAAGTCTAGTACAGACATTCATTTTTCTTATATATATTCTCATTATTACTAGATGTAGTGGGAACTCGGTCTCCACTGCCACCTAGTAGCTCCTATCACAAGTAAGCAATTTAAGAGAATATTTTTACTGTATAGCAGTGACGCTTTATTGATGTTATAATTACATTTTTGACATTGAGCAATGCAAGTTTAATATGACATGATAAGAAAAATAAATATTCGGACGGGACTTGAACCCCGGACCTCTGGATTTATATCCCAGTGCGCTACCGATATGTATATAGGGCTATTCAGAAATAAGGAACAGACTTCAAACATTTTTTCTCCCAAACTACAAAAAATAGAAACAATTCCAACATTCCTGGAAAGAGAAAAGTTCAAATTTCTCTCTATTTTATGCATATAATATGAACATCATGTGTCACACGACAAATATCAAAACGGTGGCTCATTTCTTGCCACACACGAATCAGCTGGTCACTAGTTATCGAATTCACAGCTTCATCAATCCGATGTCGCAGATTTTCAAGAGTTCAGGTATAGGGGGGATAAAAATGCGGTCTTTTTTGTAACCCCACAGAAATCACACGGGGTTAGGTCTGGTGTCCTGGAAGGCTACCTGCGATGAAGTTGATCTTCTGTTCCTCTCCCAATCCAACGTTCTGTTGTCATTTTAATACAATCAGCATGACAAGCAACAACGCCAATGCGGCTGTGATCGGAACCTCAAATTTTTCTCTTTCCAGGGACGTTGGAATTGTGTTTATATTTTTTTGTAGTTTGGAATAAATAAATGTTTGAAGCCTGTTCCTTATTTTTGAATAGCGTGTACACACACAAACACACACACACACACACACACACATGCATTCATTCATTCAAGAACGGTCGATCGTGACATACAAAACAATCTCGTAGTTTTTAGAACAAATTCCTGTAACATATATAATCTAATACTAAAAGGTCGCATATGTAATCATATAGGTAGGAAGTAGTTATTGTTAGTACAATTAACTAACTTGCAATTTACTTGATGATTTACATTATACTCTCCATAATATGTACTGAGTTTCACATTTATATTAACTTTTATGTTTATCCTGGTATTTTTGGAAGTATGTTTACAACCAGGAGCTAATATAAGTATGGAGATCTGGTTTATGTAACTCCATTCTTGTTCAAGATACAAGTGGCGTCGTAACTTTTTCAAATAGAACAACATAATTTATTCGTTATATTTTAATTACACTCTTCAGTAAGAGTACAGAAACGTATTATGTTTTTTTCTGAATTAATAGAATTAACAGATAACGTACTTGCAATGTAATAATTATACAATGAGCAGGAAGTCACGTTCAGTGCAACACAGTAAATTACCAGCCATGAATGGTATAGGCTACTATATTATATGCAAATCAAATATAGCTTTAATCAAAGGTAGAAGTGGCATAATGGTCGTTTAACTGATCTCGGTAATCCAATAAAACAGTAGGCCTACGTACAATGCACATACAAATAAGATAACAAACCGGAACTTTTAACAACACAAGTACGTGATTTGAGAATCACAGATGTTTCAAGTGGTGACCATTAATATCAGTATACAATTGAAGGCATTCCTTGAATCGGGTATCGTATTGCTGAGTTGCTTATAGGTGAATGGTTGTACAAGGTTGTATTATGCGTTCTGCACGTCTTCTGGTATAGTGGGAGTGTTCTGTGATACAGAAACAATGCCCTTCAGAGTTCTCCTATGGAATAAGACTGTCGTTCCCGAGATGAAATAATCCGAGTTTCAATGAGGTTCAATACGAGATAAGTGAACATTATTCGAGACGATAGTTTCTCTGAAGCCATGTTCTACTGTAAAGCTCCTCTGCTCGCATAGCGTTTCTTCAACATTCCTCAGTAATGAGGATCATATAAACCTTCTCTACATTAGAGTATAATACAGAACGCTGTATAATCACTGAACGACTTTGTCAACATGCACCAAGAATATAACTAAATTAATGAAAGCAGTAGATTGTGGGTGAAACTGTTATTTTGGTTTCTTTACATGTTGAGACGTGCAGTAAACAGCATTTGACGAGGTAAGTTGACGGCGGCCAATATCAGAAACAAAACATGCTGACATGATTCACCTTCGTTATGTTAATACTGCTTCGAATGGCAGTACAATACTTGTTAATGCAGAATTACGTTATAATACATTATTGGACTCGACTCATGTAATTAAAGAATAATGCATAAATTCTGCAGCGCTATTTGAACAAAGTGTAACGCCACTTGTATCTTGAACAAGAATGGAATTACGTGAACCAAATCTTAATTAATACCTATGTTATCCCCTGGTTGTAAATTTACTTCCAAAAAGAAAAAAAAATCAATAGCAGTATAAACAAAAAAAGTTATTATGGGTGCACAAGATAAATGGGACACCCTGTGTACAACATAAGGCATAAGTATAGAGGAAGCTTGACAATTAGGAACTCCATAAATCACATCGTTCTTGTAATAATGAATGTCGGGTTAATTAAGATATAAAAGTTACTTTGGTTTAATGGGTAATAATACTTTCCAAGAAGTGACGTGCATGTATTTTTAATAGTTATACTCTCTATAAGATATATCTAGCATAAAGCATGAGAATGGAGGAAGCTTCACAATGAGGAAGTCCACAAATCCATAGTAGCTACTATATTGTCAAGGTTATTAATCTACGTAATTGGGATGAGCAAGTTACGTAGGTCGAATGTGTTATATACTTTTAAAAAATGATTAAATATTTTTTCAGTCAGAAATAGACAATATGCGCACGTCTCAGTACATAAAACTGAATACATATATTCTGCGCAACATAATATATATATATAGGGAAAATAACTGGGGTATAATTACGAATAGGGTAGTTATAAAAATATCTATGCATAACCCTTTGTTATGTTTGTTACTTGATATAAAAATATGGCGTTCTCTTCCACTTTGTGAAGAAAACTAGATTTTGAAATAATTGACGTCAATATAAATGAGGTGCGGGTAATGATGGTGATCTATCCTATGACAGCTGATTAAGAGACCCGTTTCTGGAATTGAGCGAAGACATTCCGCAGGTTCACCGAGTAGATTTTGATACGATGTGACATAGAACACAGTAATATAAACATTACAATAGATCTATATGTAGGCTGTAATATGTAAATGTTTCTGCAGGATTGGAAGATCAGAGAAAAATGCCTGCTTCATCATGCGGAGGTAAATAAATATTTAAAAATTGTAAAAAAAATAAGAAGCTTTAAAAAACATATAAAGTAGCAGAAAACATTAGTAAAAACAAACCGTAAGTTGTATATTTACCAAACATTTGACGTAACTATGATGATCTTGAAGAAGATTTCCGGGCTGAGGCCGTGGTCTCGAGGCTTGAAGTTCCCCGACGTTTCGCCAGAGACTGCATCTGAGACAACCCATGAGGATGCCAGACGCAGTCTCTGGCGAAACGTTGGGGAACTTCAAGCCTCGAGACCACGGCCTACAGTCCGGAAATATTCTTCAAGATCATCATAGCAACTCCGGCAGTGAAAGCCTAAGTCAATACATTTGACGCGACTATTTTGAGGCATTACAGAAATTGTGTCACACATTGGGAAGTTGAGCTGTACAAACACTTTCAATATTTTAATGTAAACTCTTAATGAAAAGACCGTTAGGAAGGAATAGTGAGAAAAATATTTAGTAGACAAATCAACCACATTTAATTCGCTGAATAGGGACCAATGTAACTTTAAATTGGTTATATGTTTGTGGTGTTCATTGCACTGTTATACCACATTATTATTATTATTATTATTATTATTATTATTATTATTATTATTATCATCATCTAGTTCAGTCGTGTACGTGGTGGCGGTTGGTTCAACTATCATGCCACGAGTTAAGAGGGAAGTAGGCCTATTGCATAGGCAAGCTAGGCAGATTAGGCCTATATACAATATGATTAAATTATGAAAAGACGAAAATATAAATGAAACTGTCTTTTAACTTGAGCTACAGAGCGAACTGCTGCAATTGTACAATTCAACAAAAATACAATCTGCAGAAATTGTGCTAGAGGTAAGCCAGCAGAAGAACAGGGACATAAAATAACCATACCTAAAATCGATAACAGATCACCTATGAATAAAATGGGCAAATCCATTACTAGAAGAAAATTCCACATGTATTATAACAAAAAATATAATAACATTACAAAAATTGCATATTTTTAGTAAACACAAAGTAGAATTTAATGGATCTAGAAAAACATTGAGGAAAATAAAGTGAAAAACAAACGCCACAATTTAATCGAAGGTAATGCTATTCTGACAAAACGGGCGGAGTACCTTCGATTCATGAAGAAGAAAGAGAAATGGCTAGAAGGATATGAACATGTCTGGAGTACACTTTAATGGCAATTCTGGACAAATATTAAAGTTTTTCATGCAGTTTCATAGTTTCTTTCTAGTGTATCTTTAATAACGTATGAAGCAAAGTCACGTTGCGGAGATTATCACAACGCGATGGGCTGTGATAATTTCATAAAATGTATAACAACACAACTGGTACCGGGATTACCTCAGGAAAGTATCGTTGTGCTAGAAAAGTCCCCTATCTTAGAAAAAAAGAGGTACAAGCCATCAATGTCTAGATCTCCAATAAGACAGTTAAAATAATGGTTTAGTTAGAATAATATCGCATGTGGCGAAGGTATGATAATATAGGAATTCTTACACTCGTGCTTATATATATATATATATATATATATATGGTATGATAAGAAAAATAAATGCCTGGACGGATTCGAACCCGGATCTCTGAGTCTGTACCTCAGTGTGATATCCATTACACCACCAGGCGAATCCAATTCAAACATTTATTTTTCTTATATATGTATTATATTCCCCATTATTACTAGATGTCGCGAGAACTCGGTCTTCACTGCCATCTAGCAGCTGACTATAACAAGTAAGCAAATTAAAGAGAACATTTTTACATTTATATATATATATAATCGTTAAAGACCAGAATATGAAAGGCATTGTTGTGAGAGAGGGGATTTATTCCCGTAAGTCTACCCCTTTAACATTTGGACCTAAACCCAGTAGAGTTAATATGGAATCAGGTAAACTATAAAATAGTGAGAAAAATAAAATACTCGAGTTTCATTAAGTACTCTGAAAAGTATAACAGAAGATTTCACTTGAGTGGTATATAGATGTAGCGCATGTAGGCCTACCAAAAGTTTCTGAAGAATACTGGATAAGAGATGATTTGGTAGACTATTTAACTCATGCCCAAATGGGAGTCAATGATCAATCACGTTCAATAAATGTTGTTTTATAACCAATGCCAGTCGTGTTTCACCTCGCTCTTTATCGAATTCTCTTTACCATCTCCTGCTTTTGTGATAAAGAAAGCTCTTCCTTTTTAATATTCTGAACAAGTCAGAGCATTAGTTTGCCGTGACTGACTCTCCAATAAAAATAATGAATATAGCAAATAATTAACAGATTTCTTCCAACTACACATTTTATAATTGAGCTTTTTAAAGCCAAAGCGGTGTAACTCCATTAAACACTGTTTTGAGATAAAAAGACTTTTAGTAGAATAGTAGTTTAAAAATTCGAGAATACTACTAAACAATAATTCCCCCTGCGAATGTGTTCAAAATGGATTGTTTTAGCTCATGGATGTTCTTTCTTTGCCCTTATCCCCACTTTATAAGTAATTTATAAGCACTTAAGTAACTTACACCACTTGGCTTTACACAGATTGAGGGTATATTTCAAGAATGAACTTGCATAATCAACAAAAATATTATTTTTATTTTATTTAAAAGGTTCACCGTTGTGGTCTCGAGGTAGTGTGCTGCCTTGTCACGCAGCGGTCCCGGATTCGATCCCCGGTCGAGACAAGTTTCCTGGGTGGTGGTTTTTACGGGGTTTTTCTTCATCTGTACGACAAGTGTCAAAAAACTTTAAGGCCAAAACGGTCCCCGAACATCATCCGGCCATCATTATCATCATTTACATATTCATTAGGTTTAGCTTGAAAAATGGAAGCTGATCAGGCATGTTCTCCTTGTAAAAGTTTGTAAATTGATTGGATTTCCGATACCTAATCCAGTGCATCCTTAGCCATGAAACTGGATGATTTTCTTAATCAAGCTTTCTCTTATTAATGGTCCTTTAAATATTTTCTTAGCTAAACCTCTTCGGCAGACATCACAGTAAGATGGAAAGGATTATTTTTCCTTGAATTCGTGATAACTCGAAATCAGTCAGAAGAGCAAATATCTATTGAGTCTTACTGTACAATTCAATTGAGAGCCAAAGTTTGAGACGTTCGGAAGATTGGAATGACCACTGATCATACACTTTTGATCAGTGGTTTCGAAGTTGTCGTCTTCATTCAAAACTAGGCTCAATAAATGTAATGCCATTTTCCATTTCCGGTTTCGTCCTGTGCATGTATCGCTTTATAATACGTGTTTTGCTGTTGGTGCTCTACATTTTGTGTGTCTGTGGAATAGATGTATAATTAGTAACATGTCGCTTTCATGACACTAGAACAAAAAGAGTAACTGGAGTTACACCACTTTGGCTATCAACAGATAGATTGCACTGCTGACTGCATAAACTTCTGATGCCATTTTGTGGAGCAGTTTGGGGATCTAGGAGTTACACCACTATTCCTGCAGGTAGTTTTACATATCCAGTATTCATTTCTAGCATTAACGCAGATTTTTTAAAAAGTGGAGTTACA
Source organism: Diploptera punctata (assembly GCA_030220185.1). NCBI lineage: Eukaryota > Metazoa > Arthropoda > Insecta > Blattodea > Blaberidae > Diploptera > Diploptera punctata. Next base: position 1,820,741 of record JASPKZ010009372.1, on the reverse strand, counting down.
CCACTTTGGCTTTAAAAGGCTCAATAATGTGTTCAATAATTGTATTTTTAAATAATGATTTTACTGAGTTCATTATTAGAAAATGAATTAAATGATAATGTTGGTTATAATAGGCCCTATACAGTTTGATGTGTTTCACTTTTCTCCACTAGGGTGCTTTCTTACAATATTGCGATCCAGTGGGTTGTACCTGATTGCGATCCTATTTGGCAATAAATAATATGATTTAGTTGCAGTGAATAAACACATGAAACATAACCACACACATTTCTGATTTGTTTTTAAACATCGCCGTTTACATTAAATACATACATATTTTTAAAATTTCGGTAACTATATTTAAATAATTATTTGTGAGTAAACAGCTTAATTTTATTCGTTAAATAGTCCTAATAAATGCCACTCTTGATTTCCACTTCGTGACTCGTGAATTTATCGATGATTTAGAAATCACTCGTGACATTACTTATGATAAAGGGACAGAAAGAATAATATCTATAGGTGATTGCAACGGAACATATGCATACAGTTGTAATTGTGATAATGATCATGTACGCAGTAATGAAGAAACAGATACAGCTGACAATTCAGGATTAGAATAGTCCGTAAGCACAGCGGATGAAACACAACAGTCATTATCGACAGTTGCAGGTGTTGAAACCAATCACTGAAAATAGCCTCATTACAGGTAAATTATATCCAAAACATATAAATTGTACAATTAATACCACACGAATTAGAGTGTACCAATGAAGAGACTTCTCGGTAAATATACAGGGACATATCAATGAATCTGATACTGTTATTATCATGACGATGGCAATATGATATAATAAAGTACGTTCAACGATTTTAAAACTGCCACTATTATAAAGGTACACTTGTATTTTGGCTTGTTCATATATTTTAAGTAATGTGTTTAAATAATTAATTTTGTATATCATGTTCCACTTGTTATGCTTTACTGTCTTTAAACTCGAAGTCTGATCTAATGTTTTCCCGCTCACTTTATTAGAAACACCCTTCTATCCTATTCCGGAATATGTATATTAATACAAAGTACCGGTTTCTGTTTATATTCTCAACAATTTTTAATGTCTCAATATCTACTCGTATCAAAGTAAAAGGTAAAGTGATCCCACTACAGGCCATAGGAGACCCTTGGGGTAGTAGGAGGTTAAGGCTCCCACTATTTCTAGGCAATCGGCATTTGATGTCAGCCGGGTTGTCAGCCCTGCGTAACGGCCGCCTTTACCCCAGAACAAGCTTCTGGTATTCATTTCCGTTAGAGGCTGAGTTGACCCCAGGGTCATTGTGCCATCAGAATGTTTGGGTTAGTTTAAAAATCTTGACCTCACCGGGACTCGAACTCTCAACCTTCCGGCTTGTTGCGCAGTGCCTTAACCACTACGCTACGGCGTGCCCCATACTGCTATCAAAGTGGATTCTATAACGATTTCCTGTTCCTTGTTCCTCAGATACAATTTGACCATTGTACATTGTTTTTTAAAACAATTAAGTCCGCTGGTTAGGGTCTCAAGTGCTGTTCATACTGGAATGATCAAAATCTTCTGACACTTTGCGAATTGATTTGTTAGGACTTTAGAATTATAATTATTTATGACATTTTATCGTTTTTATTCTTGTAACATATCGTAGGCAACCCAGGTAATTAAAAAAACTGAATGATAGGATCATCTGGGACTAATTTATGCTAAATCCCAATACGTTTAAATTTTCCCCCTCCAAATAAAGTTCAATCGATTAAATTTTGGAAAACTTCAAAGTTAGTTGGAAGTCGAAGTAATGTCTTCTGATTAAAAGAAAATCATCTTAAAAATTCTCTCACAGAAGAAAATATATTTTTCAGAATAACAATAGATTTAAAGTGCACTTGTTTGTGTGGAGCGTGTGTGGGATCATACGTCCAGACAGATGAAGAAAGAGAAGTTGATGATATCCCAAGGGACGTGATTCCTCGGACAAGAGCTTTACTGTATTCCCAGGGGCACTTGGGTTGACATTTCCCCCATACCAAACACACTGATACTATGTTGTGACACACTGTTTCTGGGTCGTTCCATTTATTTTATTCCCAGGGGCGACAAAACGTATACTCTTAAAAATTAGAACCTTCCTAAATTCTCAATTAATTCATGTATTTATCAATTTAACTTTCATTTTATTCATATTTATAAACGATTTAATATCCAAGACAACAGTGCGTTTTAATATTTGTTTCTATCCGGTTAGCTACTTTTTTTATTCGATTTTATTTCGGGACTTTCATATAACATCTAGAGATATTGGATGCATATCAGTAGGCTGTGCACGTAATTTGTTCCCTATATTGATGAGCAAAAACAAATTGCATAAAACTTAATTTAGAAGGCCTGGGACATATTTGGGCAAATCGAGCTTAGGTTTTTTCCATGTATGCCAGTATGCTGTATATTATATTTTTGTCTGTACACAAATATTTCTCGCAAATGCAAGTGTTAACGAATTTTAATGAATTATGAAATTACGGTAATAAAAATAAGAAAACAATCAAATCCATCGTGGCAATGAAATTAAAATCCACCGTTTACCTTTACGATCGAAGAACATTAATGGAAATCCCAAATCAGATATGTCGATCCCGAGATTGTAACTCGGAAATTCCCGTAAACGAGTCTCGAAACAACAATTTGAAACAATTCACCGTGGTGCTGAGTAGGCCATGTGTTTCCTTTACAAATTATATGAATTGATTTTAATGATCATAAAAAATAAAATGACGGGATTAAATGGGGTCGTCATAAAAAAATTCAACGAATATTTTTCCTTTTATCACCAAATAAAATGTTAACCACAAACTTTCCAAATACGGGCTGAAAAGCTACATCGGAGACAACTCGATACGTTTTTAATTGCATAACATTCCATTCCACTAACGGAGTTTATCTTGTCACCTTACAGGTACTTTTACGTACCACATGTTACCCGGGCCTTATAGTGATACGACCTGTCGGGAGAGGGCTTTTAACTACGGATCACACACATACTGTCCACCGCTGTGATCTCGAGCTCACGCAGCGGGCCCGGGTTCGATTTCCGGTCGGGACAGGCTCCTGGGTGAGTATTTTTTGGGTTTTTTTTCCTCACCTATAAGATTAATATCAGGAAGGTTAGGGCCCAACGGTCCCCGAAAATCATCCGGTCATCATCATCATCCTTCACCGGTGTGGAAAGCAACGAAAAGCTACCACATCTATAATTCCCTAGTAAAGCTGAAAAAACATCAAAATGCCATGATTGCAGTGAAATACCTGCACTCGGGCAGAATTACTATAGAAAAGAATAGAACGCACATACTTTTTTCGATCACACAAGAACATGGAGGGCCTCCCCGAATGAGTGATCAGTTCAATTACAGGGCCTTCTCCAACACAACAATAAGACGAATCACACCATTTACACACACATTCATATTGAACATGAAAAATATGATAATGGTGACTATGATAGCTAGATGATGTTCGCAGACTATTTGGGCCTTAAAGTTTCCTTTCATTTGTCTTATGGATGAGGAAAAACCCCGAAAAAACCATTACCCAGGAAACTTGTCCCAACAGTGATCGAACCCGGGCCCGCTGCGAACGAGGCAGCGACGCTACCCCGTGACCACAGCGGTGGGTAGTTATATAAAATACTAGTATAGATTAATTTCATCTAAAATTAATAAAAGACGAGACTGGAGTGGGGAATGTTGATTCCGCAAGAGACAATTTAAATAATCCACAAAATATCAAAGTAGACGAAAGTGGCATTTGAATTATATGATTAGAAAGAAATTTCAGGAACAAACCAAGACACGCAAAATTAAAGCGCTTAAAACTTAGAAAGCTCATGTGGAGCTTCAGAAGTTGGTCGTTAGAATCCTTTCAGTAATTCCAAATAAAGACCTCACACTTTTAAACTTTGAAGTTGGCAAGGTGAATATTACAGACTCATTATAAAGTCAAATTACTTAATTTTTAGGTAATTTGAATACGGGTTTCAAATGCATTATACATGGTAACATTCTGCTGTTAAAAAAGTCGATTGCATTAACATTTTAGAAGAAAAACAATTGGGGCGGCATAAATCTATGATCAACTGTGACTCCGATATTACACTGTCTAAAGAACAAAAATATTATAACGATTATAAAAAAAACTGTCAAGTAGCTCATGCTCGCTCGCTCACATACACACACACACAACACACACACACACACACACACAGACACAGAGAGAGAGAGAGAGAGAGAGAGAGAGAGAGAGAGAGAGAGAGAGAGAGAGAGAGAGAGAGAGAGAAAGAAATTAATTACACCACACAATTTTATCTGCTTACAGCTGGCATCGGCAAATACTTTCACGCGGACGCTATAACGCTCTTTTGAAAAGTTTTAGTCGGCCGCCTTAAATGTTGAAGCCTAATTCCGTATTATGTGTTAAATATTAAAATATATATGCAGTCAATATGCCCATTTCACCAATTAATGTTTTAAAATGGTCAACAAGTTTCTACAGCCAAGCTGTCATTCTCAAGACCAGATATTGACTGAAGACAAAATTGATAATAAATAAATAAACAAATTCAGTTAAAAACAAACTACGTCACATGACGCAATCATTCATAAGTAAACAATAAAACATAATAAAACTAATCCTCTTTTGTTTCAATTAAAGAAAAGAGGGCGCTGTACGGAATAGGGCCCTTGTCTTTATTCATTATTTTATCCTTATTTTTATAAATTTCCAAACTTTCAAGGACGTCAAGGAATTTGAAATCAATGACCGAACGAATCAGCCTAAGGTTACTTTTATTGATAGCATGACCGTAATCAGAAATATGCTGGGCAACTCCAGATTTTTCAATTCTGTTAAGTCTAAAATGGGCAATATGTTCATTAAATCTAGTTAAAATGGATCTTCTGGTTTGCCCAACATATTTCATAATCACAGTCATTGCATCCAATTTCATAAATACCGGATTTTTTTAAACAATCGACTTTATCTTTAGGGTTTCCAAGTACACTATTTAATGTCAAAGTGGAAGTAAAAATTAATTTAGTATCTAATCCTTTGAATATCTTGTTCAAACCTCTAGTTAAAGAGGGAACGTTCCCTCTTTTCTTTAATTGAAACAAAAGAGGATTAGTTTTATTATGTTTTATTGTTTACTTATGAATGATTGCGTCATGTGACGTAGTTTGTTTTTAACTGAATTTGTTTATTTATTTATTATCAATTTTGTCTTCAGTCAATATCTGGTCTTGAGAATGACAGTTGGCTGTAGAAACTTGTTGACCATTTTAAAACATTAATTGGTGAAATGGGCATATTGACTGCATATATATTTTAATATTTTATCACCAAGAAGATCACTTGTGTATTAAATGTGTTAAATAGTTTCGTTTAATATATACCGAAATGGTTACCTAGATTTATTGAAATTTAATTTATTTCTTTCCCAGTCCTCATATAATTATGTAATGTTGGAAAAGAAGACGACCCCTTATTGGTCTTGCACAAAGTGTCAGATAAGGAACCGTGACTTTGAGTCATAAGACATTTGAAAAAACTAAGTATTATTATGAAATATCAATATAAAATTTAATTAGCGGAGTAATTAGTACTAAATTTATTTTAAATACCATAGATTGCGGGAAAAACTGACTCTTAGCAATTTGCTCAAAAAGTATTTTCGGAATTTTATACGTTATATATAATATTTAAAATATTATTTTCAAAATACTGCTAACAAATATTGTCAAGCCAGATTTCCCAAGATCTTTTATAGTTCAAATTATAGTAATAGACCTACTAGGCCTATGCTTTTTTTTTTCATTTTGATTTACCGGTGTCTGATTTTACTTACATTCTTTTTAACATTTTATCCTGCAGACCACTGAATCCGAATCTTATATTGGCATGACCACTATGTAGTTAAAAATGTGTGATATAGTTAATATATACTATCTCTCTCTCTCCTCTCTCTCTCTCTCTCTCTCTCTCTCTCTCTCTCTCTCTCTCTCTCTCTACCCCGTTTGGGCGCTAATCTCTACACAAACAATATAACCTATGTGGTCAAACTGGAGGTAACATTTTCAATATATATATATATATACAGGGCAAGTCAAAATGTTGTGCAGGTTTTCAGAAATTTATTATGTGAAATGTAATGAACATATAATATCGTGAGACATATTGTATGAAAGGTAAACTCTCAAAGTTTAGTTGTCCACTTCTAAAGTTCCGCGTTCACCCTCAAGATGTCAACAGCAGAGCAGTAAAGGAAAATGGCGTTGACTGGGGATCAGAAGTCTTTCTGTGTGCTTGATTACCATGTAAACAACTCTGTGACTAGTGTTCAACGACATTTCCGTACCAGATACGATAAAGACCCGCCGGATGGGAGATCCATTCGTAAGTGGTACACACAATTTGGGATTCAGGCTGTATCTGTAAACGAAAATCGACTGGCCGTCCGTCGACGAGTGAAGAGACAGTCGAACGCGTTCGCACATGCTTCGTGCGGAGTCCACAGAAATCCACCTACCGGGGAGCGACAGAACTTCAACTACCACAAAAAACTGTATGGCGGATTCTCCGGAAACGTTTACAGATGAAACCCTACCACTTGCAACTGGTTCAAGCCTTAAAACCCGCCGATTATGCTTTGCGAGCGTCCTTCTGTGTTGATTTTCTCGCATTAATGGAAGAGAATGAGTTCCATGAGAGGGTAGTTTACAGTGATGAAGCGACCTTCCACCTTTCAGGAAAAGTGAATAGACACAATGTAAGGATTTGGGGAACTGGTAACCCCCATGCAACTCTGGAACATGAACGCGATTCTCCGAAAGTGAATGTCTTTTGTGCCATTTCCCATGCAAAGGTTTATGGGCCCTTTTTATTTCATGAACGTACTGTGAACGGACATGTTTTCCTTGATATGCTACAACAATGGCTCCTTCCGCAGCTTGAAGCGGATAGTCCAGATTTCATTCTGCAGTTGGATGGTGCCCTCCACATTACCATGGCAGTGTTCGAGACCATTTGAATACGGCTTTACCACAACGCTGGATAGGCCGTGCATCTCAGGGTGATCAACAACTCATTCATTGGCCACCTCGTTCACCAGATCTAACCCCGTGTGATTTCTTCATGTGGGGTCTTGTAAAGGATCATGTTTACGTACCACCACTTCCAACAACACTGCATGAACTGCGTGCCCGCATCACAGCAGCCATTGCTGATATCGACCGCGGACTGCTACAGAAAGTTTGGCAGGAGATTGAATATCGGCTTGACATCTGTCGTGTAACAAAAGGCGCTCACATAGAACATCTGTGAATATTTAAAAAAAAACTTTGAGAGTTTACCTTTCATACAATATGTCTCACAATATTATATGTTCATTACATTTCACATAATAAATTTCTGAAAACCTGCACAACATTTTGACTTGCCCTGTATATATATATATATATATATATATATATATAGATATATATATATATATATATATATATATATTGCACGATAGTGCGTTCTGTCGTACTTACAGCAAATGGAGACTATTACTGAAAGCTCAATTTTCCAAATTTCGCGCGGGAAGTAAAGTCACTGTCCTTTATGTATACTACGTACAATGTATATACAAAAATATATCCAAAAGGTAGTGTTAATAGTCTATAAATTATACGAAAAAAAACTCTACATTTTATATGAACTGAATTTTATTAGAAACAATATAAAACAATAAATTCGTACATGCCTCCATTTTATGTTGATTGCTGTCACGGTTTGCTGCAAGTTTCATCTAAATTATTTTCGGAATTTAACGTATAAACATTGGCTACACTGTTAACGTCAGTCAGTTGTTTATAATGAACGCAAATATTTCCAAGAGAGACATTATTTTACTATTATTTAATATTTTGAAAACACCTTCGCGCAAAAAACAATGTACAACGCACGTTTGTGAAGTGTTGTACATAATATCGCTATCGCTCGGTTTTTAATCATTTCCTCCCTTCTGTAAAAATCACTTCCCAACCTCGCGCTGTAATGTACCATTGTATCAACACACCATGTGACGCCCTTGAAAGTTTGATGGAGGTTTCTTGACAAAACTAATAAAAAATTGCCTCACAACCCAAATTCATGCATATCCGGATGGGCCTATCTTGAAAAATAATCAGTTTGCTGTCCAAACAACATATTAACGTTGTCTGAGTTATTTTGCATTACACGTAGGCCTATATGAAATATTGCACAATACCGCCATATTGTGGTAATGCTAATCACCAGAGTCCAGATGTAAAGGTATTAACTGCATTTATATTTTTAAACAGCAATATTATTTATTAAAAACATTAAAATACTAGACTCGCTTTTTAACGTTGTTTTTCATTTACGGGACATAATTACATGGCGCTCCTTCAGATTGCCGAGATTAAAATTTTGTAATTTGTCAGATTATATACATTTTTTAATTACGTTTTAAAGCAGTAATTATCTAAATGAAAATTTTTGAACTGTGAGAAGTAATTTTAACCTATTTCCTTTATAAAATGAAATCTGCCCCTAAACGTTCTCTACATCATCAACATCATCATCTGTGGTCCTACAACACTTTTAGTTTAGCCTTGACTTCCTTAAGAACTGCCGTCCAATCCTCTCTTTCTAAAGCTCTATGTCTCCATCTCTTAATTCCTGTCTTCACAAGGTAATCCTGGACAACCGCATTTTGTGCCTACCAACTCTTCTTTTACCACTTGGTTTAGCATTTAATAATATTTTTGGGAATTCTATTATTGCCCATCCTGACGATGTGGCCCAGTCCCTACAACCACCTGATTTTTATATCAGTGACAATATTTGCGTTAATGTATATAGGAAGTTCGGGTAATGTGGACCCTTCGGTTTGAGTGGACCTTATTAATATATTTTTAATTGGTGCTGCCCTGGAACAGAAAATATTTTAATTTCTTCCTCTCATCAACTTTGAAGTGTTCATGGCCAGTTTATTTTATTCATTGTGCGAAGAAGGGTTATTCTTTATATTTATGAAAAATACCATTTAAAAGTTTTTCAAAGTAAGAATTAATTCTTAAGTTCTGCTATTGAATATTATAAATGTTGAAAAACTCCTAAATATATTATAATTATGTAGAAGCTGTTTTAATATACTGACGGGTTTGGTTTGATATTATGTGACATGGCTGCTGTATAGAATAATAATTAAAGGTAACAAAGTAATTCGGTTAATGTAGACCCTCCACGAAGCGGTTAAAGTTGACATGGGTCCACTTTACACGAATACGTATATTTTATCAATAAGGGTGCTATATGTAAAAGCCGTACACTTGATTAAATTTATTTAATATCCTTGTAATTTTACCTAAACCCAAAGAACGTCGCTGTCTGCAGATGGATGTTATAATCCACGATAATTCTTCAAAACATTAAATAAATATCAACGCTTTTTAATTACGATCAGCATAAATACTTTCAGAATAATTTGTGTCTGTCTGTATAAATTAAATATAGTAAATAAACTTAAATCAGACTAAAGGCTAGGATGGACTCTGGGGTCCACTTTACCAGAATATGGAGGTTAAAGTGGACCTTTCTGGTAGGGCCTAATGTAAAAAAGTTTGTAACTTATGAAGATATTTCCATATTTGAATAAAATAACAATGCTTTTTCATAGTTATAACATTAATAATAATCATAAGTAATGCCACGAGTGATTTCGAAATTATCGATAAATTCACTACTCACTTCGTGAGTCGTGAATTTATCGATAATTTGGAAATCAAGAGTGGCATTTGTTAGCACTATTTAACGAATAAAATTAAGCTGTTTACTCACAAATCATTATTTAACTATAGTTATTTTAAAATATTTATATATTTAATGTAAACGGCGATGTTTGAAACAAATGAGAAACGATTGATATGCTTCATTTCCTTCCTTTGTTCATCACTGCAACCAGATCATAATATTATTTATTGCCAAATGATCTCAATATTGTAAGAATGCATCCTAGTGGAGAAATTTATAACCAACGTTATAGGTATTAATTAATTTGATGCCCTATTATGTAAATATGTCAATTATACTTTTCTGCAACGTCAATTCCTGGAAAATAATTTGTTTAAGAAAGTGCAAACAGTGTTTTTTTGTGGTATAATCAATTGTTACAAATGTTTTGATATTATCTCCCGCATGCGGTATGTGTTGACATTCATGCACTATATATACATCATGCACTATATATACAATCTGGTAGCAGTATTTCTTTACCGAGTCAGTCAATGCATAATAATGCTATGACCTATTCAGAATGTTAAAAAGGAGGTGCTTTCTTTATTATGATAAACTTTAGTTTGTAAATTCTAGGCGAAACACGACTGTGATTGGTTGTAAATAAAAAATCATTGAAATGTGATTGGTCATTGACTCTCATTTAGGGCACGAGTTAAATAGGCAGTGTAATTAAACAAAATTCAAATCACTTAATTAAAAGAAGAAAAACAACAAATTCCAAATAAGGGTCCAATTATCCGAAGTTCCTCTATTACTGGTAATCCAGAGTTGGTCCTGATTCTCCAAACTCCCTTATCACAAACAGGGTCTTACAGTTTTCTTAAGCTTTTCCTTTCCCATGTGTTTAAAATAGTTATTGCTCGTTCAGGTAGATTCCAGGTTTCACTTCCAAAAAAACATTTTCTACAACATCTGGTATCTGTAATTCCTTCCAAAGAGACTCTAAATTACAATAACAGACAATAAAAAAAATGTCTGTCACACATGAACTGCGTGAATTAAGCGAATTTACCAGCATTCGAATTTATAGCCTAGTCCTATTTTACTGGTTTACGGTATATATATTATTAGAGAAACAATTTCTGATGTCAGCTTATTCTTAAAGTGTCGAACCGCAATAAAACATACATTTGTATAATTCGACACCATTTTAGATAATAGCTACCGCTTCATCTTTTTCATTGCCTTATTAAAATACTGAATAAATTAAATAATGCATCTCATATGATAGATTGCCAATTTAAGACTTAATTATAATGTATACCATTACATTACGACGAATCAAATATGGCATGGCCAGAGTCAATTTTAATTCCGGGTTTCAGGTAAACGACCAGTTATAACGGTAAGTTTTCGTTCAATTTTTGATTTCGATTGAACAAAAATGTTGGGCTACTAGAGCGTTAACGGGCGCCGTAGCCGAATGGTTAAGGCAAGAAGCCTTGTAGCAGAGCTACGGGACTTGCGCTGGTTCGGGTCCCCATGGGGGGAAGAAATTTTCTCATGGAATTTCGGTCAGTATGGGACCGGTAACCACCCAGCTTCGTGACGCATTTGGGTAGCTACAATAATTAGCAACTCCAGGTTGAAAAGACCAGCTATAACGGCTGAGGAAACCGATATGCTGACCACATGTCACCCCATCACTGGCTAGATAATCGTCTACCTCTGTGATTAACACATGTGGTTGTAAGGCCAACAACCGGCTGGTAGGCCAAACGCCTTGTAGGCCTGTCGCGCTTGGAGTTTTTATTTTGGAGAGCGTTAACGGAGATATATATCCAAGAATGATGCTAGATCGGAATGCTGAAGGCAGGAGGAGGAGGGAACCCAGGGAACAATGGATGGATGACGTGAGAAGAAACATGATCAGCAGACACCTCAAAGAAGAAGATGCTAAGGATAGAAATCTGTGGCGGAGCAAAACACATTTGGGCTTAAGGATAATTGCTGTAATATTGAGAAAATCCTTAATAATAATAATAATAATAATAATAATACTAATAATAATAATGATAATTATAATATGTGTGTGTGTGTGTGTGTGTGTGTGTGTGTGTGTGTGTGTGTGCGAGAGAGAGAGATTTTCCGTGACAACTAGATAGGATCGGTGAAGAACTGTAATATTTAAAAAAAATATTTTCATGAGAACAATCTCAATAGCTTCATTCCTTCGGAATTCACTAATAAGAAAAAAGTTACAAAAAGGCAGAAAAGTATAAAATAGCAGCAATATCCAAAAAGGGCAAAACCCAGAACTTTCCATAATACTGTTAGATTATGAATATGTCTACACACAACACTCCATTAATGGCACCAATGAAATGCAGACTATTGATCAGCTGCAAGAGAAAAAAAAAACTCGCCATATACGCTCGAAATTCTAATAGCAGGTGACCACCTAGGCCTGTCGTGCCATGTGGTTATAATAATCGAGTCTAGCAAAGGGTTGATACGGGGATAAACTCTCACTGTAAACTGTCAGTTTGTATCCAGGCAATCGGATTAAATCTAAACCAATTACAATACAAAATCATTTTAAAAGCGTGCGACTCCATTAGTGAAGAAGGATTTAATTAACAGCCATATTTTGTTAGTTGTCCGCTTTATATTCAATCTATCTGATGTATAATATCACATGCAACTGTCACACACGCCTATGTTCCAATTACTGTTCATACATTCAACAACACTGGATCATCTAACCGTGAATATTTATGTTGGAGAGACCTCATGGTTTCACGAGGGAACATTCAATGCTGCAAGACTATGAGAGACCTTTAAACTTTGTTCACATTCAAATTTTATTTACCCGGTATGCACTGTTATGCCTAAATAAATTATATTTGCTTTTATGTTTAGTTGAATAAGTAGAAAAATTATAAATTTATATCGTAATTATTTTTTAGATATCCCCGTGCTGGTTACCCGACATTGCCCAGGAACGAACTTTTCCCGAGGTTCTTGGCATCAAAGAGCTAAAAGACAAAAAATGCTGTCGCGGAATTTTTTTGCAGACATTTTTAAGATATTCAATTCTGTATACACTAATTTGGTTTATTTGTTATGGTTTAGGCAGTGTAAGCTATTTCAGCGTCCAAAAAGAGACTTTTTAATTCACAATTGTTTTTGTTAAGCTCCGACCTGTAGTACTTACGGCAATACGTTGTATACGTAAATTGTCCCAGAAAAAATATCTAAATCATGTTGAAAACCCCATTAAAATCAGTCAAGTAGTTTTTTGGCTCCATAAAGGGCAGACAATACACTCATTTTTATATATAAGTATCTAAGAATGTAGTTTGAACCTGTGCAATTATTTAAATAACACCAATTACCACTACATTACCATGCTCTGTTTGTAAAAAAAAAAGTAGGCTATGTGAAAATAATCCTCAGTACATCACTAGTATAAATGTATTACGGATTTCCAAGCCAGGAATTGATTGATTTTCCTCCCCCCCCCCCAGGATTAAAGTTGTTGCTGTCACTGGGTAGCAGACCACTGCACTGGTCCGTATAGGAAGTCACATAGCAAGACACAATCGTTTAATTTAAATTTTCTCTCAACCAGATTTCGCCACTTGTCATATCAAGTACTTAAATATGTTGAAAATGTGTCGTTCCAAACCTATACTATTTTCTTTATAGAAGAAACATTTCTGTGACATGGGTATTCATTCAGAGATCATAAGGTCATTTCTAGTTCAGAATTAAATAACATTTACGTATTCATAGAATCTAAGTACATTTCAAGGTCAGATTGTAAACAAAGTATTAATATTTACTTATATTAAGCGTAAATTTAATCGTCGCGAAAGCATCATCAAAAAGAAAATTTCGTGGTTTAGAGCCTCAGAAAATAATCTCCCGGTATTTCCAACCAGTACAACTTTCTCATCTGACATTTCTGTAGGGTACAGAAGCACTGAGGTTTGAAATGGCCCATTCCGCAACACCTCTACTTATAAGTCAACCCTCCTGGCGTCCAAGATGATATATTTTTTTATTCTACTTCTATCTTCACATTTCTCGTGACAATCTGCATCACCGGTAATTTTTGCTCCTTAACAATTTGGCTGTTACATGGAAGGGAATGGGTTATGACTTTAACTTTGCGAAAGTAAATAAAAAACCTTTAAAATATGTTACATTTATTATATATTATTATTATTATTATTATTATTATTATTATTATTATTATTATTATTATTATTTAAGACCCACTATGAACATAAAGCCAGAGCTTAGTAGCCTAATCTGTATGTTGATAAATTTAGATCTGAAATTACAAGACGTATCTAAGAAGCAGTAATAGTATATTACAATGCGAGGTTGGGAAGTGGTATTTACAGAAGCGAGAAAAAGATTAAACACCGAACGATAGCGAGATTATTTTTTTTACGATGGTGTTTTCAAAATAATAAATATTAGTAGAAAAAAAAAGTCCCGCGCCGTAGCCGAGCGGTTAAGGTAGGAAGCCTTGGCGCAGAGCTACGGGACTAGCGCTGGTTCGAGTCTCCATGGGGGAAGAAATTTTCTCATGGTATTTCGGCCAGTATGGGACCGGTGCCCACCCAGCATCCTGAGGCAATTGGGTAGCTACAATAAGTAGCGGCTCCAGGTTGAGGAACCAGCTAACGGCTGAGGGACTCGACATGCTAACCACATGTCACCCCTACACTGGCTGTTGAACATATACCTCTGTGATTGACACATGTGGATGTGAAGGGCCAGCAGCCGGCTGGTAAAAGGGCAACCGCTGAAAAGTGGAAAGACCCTCAATCGGAATCGGAATATTAGTAAAATAATAACTTTGTTGGAAATATTTGCGTTCATTATAAACAATTGACTAACGTTAACAGTCTCGCCAATGTTTATACGGTAAATGCCGAAAAGAATTTAGTTGAGACTACATCAGGCCGTGACACCAATCAGTAATAAAATGGAGGCAACTACAAATTTATTGTTTTATATTGTTTCAAATAAAGTTCAGTTCATTTAAAATGTAGTAATCTGGTTTGTATAATGTATATTAAGACATGTTTTAAATATATATTTATTTATACATTGTAAGCAGTTACATAAAGGGCAGTGGATTTCCTTCCCGCACTAGGTAGGTAATGTGTATTAATACAGTATAGTTATTTAGTTATTTATATATTGGCAACCCCGAAATTTAGGAAATTTAACTTTCGATCATGGTCGCCATTCCTGTAAGTACGATAGAACGCACTATCGAGCAAAAAATAAATTATTAGACCTGTTAATTCACCCATTTCTGTGCAAAAAAGGTTAACACTAATTCAACATAAGAAACTGGTATGTGACTTACATCAACTATAATCTCACCCGTAATCTTGTTTCAAAAATGTATCTTACTCAATTTTAATATTCTGGGTAAGGTTTTCTCGGAGTTTTACCACATTTGTAAGGTTAATTTGGGACAAATTTAAGACCTAAATAGTCCTTGGGAAACATCGCAATCATCTGTATTATAGGGAATTCCGAAGGAATATAGTTATTACGGTTGTTCTCATGAGAAAAAAGTTTACATTTCTTCACTGATCCTACAGTATCTAGTAGACAGCGAAAATGACCATGACCTATATATATATATATATATATATATATATATATATATGTGTGTGTGTGTGTGTGTGTGTGTGTGTGTGTGTGTGTGAGAGAGAGAGAGAGAGAGAGAGAGAGAGAGAGAGAGGAGAGAGAGAGAGAGAAGAGAGAGAGAGAGAGAATACCTGTTAACGCTCTACCGGCCGCAAGTCTTTCTTATTTAATTAAAAAAGTAAGGCCAAGTTCTATTAACCAGCAAAATCAGACCATTAGTAGTAGGGGTTTACCTGAAACGAAAGTTAAAAAATCGATCTAGCAATCTCAATTTTGACGTTTCACGACAAAACTCAGTACTTCTTAAAAAAATAAACCGATGAAGGTGTTTTCCAGAAATCAGCGAAATCCGACCATTAGAAGAGGGAGTTTAACCGAAAGTGAAAATTCACTCTAGTAACCGTCATATTTGGTTTGTCGGAATGTACACCATGCACTTAAATTAACCCTTAAATTGGTGATGTGTCCTATAATTTACATTAGTATAAATTATTGAATATTTGTAATAAAGTAATGAAAAGATGAATAGGTACATATTTAAATGTGTGTCAAATTGTATAAAATATGTAAATATGTAATAATTTACGGTTATGCATGATTTGTTTTCATTGCAGTCCGACAATTTTAAATAAGCTGGAATCAGAAACAGATTTTTTCCAATTTAACAAACAAAACATACATTCCATAAAGCAGTAAAATGGGACCATGAATTCTACTTCCTAGTAATTAGCTTAGTTTACGCAATTCCTGCGTGACGCAATTTTAGCATGAATGAAGAAGTGAGTAGTGTGTCTTGTTTTAAATGTGCCTGTTATCTCGGAAGTGGACCTGGCACTGAGCTAATTACTCATCCAGGGAGACACTCCCGTCCTTAAAAGTGAGGTCAAAACACTGTGTGTGTGTGTGTAATACATAGTTACATATCCTCTCCCGACAGGTCGTATCCCTGTAAGGCCCAGGTTATGTGGGGCATTAAAAGTACCTACAAGGAGAGAGGTTAAATTATAAATTAATGTAAAGAGAATTGGGGGGGGGTTATTTAATGTACACCATATAAACGCCGTAATATAAATGTTAAAAATAAGTAAGTCATGAAAAGAAAACAACTGAAATATTGAAGTAGAAATATTCTGAACAAAACTAAAAAAAAAAAAACAATTGTAGTTCATTGATGGAGAGTGTACTATTTTATTGTGCGGAAAAGTGGACATTAAACAGATATCAAGCGCATAAACTATTGGTGGCAGAGATGGACTTTTGGAGGAGAGCTTCTATAGATTCAAGAAAAGACAAAATTAGAAGTACTAAAATCAGAGAAATAATGGATATTCAATAAATATGTACTAGAAGTTATTGAAGAAAGAAGACTAAAATGGTTTTGTCATGTAAAGAGAATGTCAGATAACAGGATACCTAAGATCATAGTAAATTTTGAAGCGGAAGGCAACAGAAGAAAGGGAAGACTAAATTAACAGTGGGCTCGTGGAATGAATAGGAGTACGGTGTCGACAGGATTGGCAGAGTGTGATGCAGAGAATACGGATTTATGGAAGAGTAAAATTTACAATGGGTTGTAGGAAAACTACTGTATTGTAGAGAAATCCCTAATAAAGAAGGAAGAAAAACTAAGATTGCATTTTTTTTGTAATTTTAAATTGTTCTCTACACAATTTTTACGACAATTGGACTGAACCCGAACACGAATTTCTGCTCATTACATATCGCTTATAAATTAACCAATTTATGTAGGGAATGATTGGAAAACATTACCTCAGGATAGGGATGTATGGAGACATTGGCCATGAACTTACGGGTTCGATAATGCCAGTGAGTGAGTTAGTTAGGCTATGTAGCCTATATATGTATGATGCATACAATGAATAAATAGTAATTATGATAGTTATAAGAAAAATAGAAAATGGCCAATTGGTACAATAGTTTTGAACTGCATACAATTATCAAAAGATCAAATTACATCTGAAACTCCAGCTATAACTGATTTAGTTTATTCCAAGAAAACAGGATGATATAAAAGGAAGGATTTCTATCAATGTTTTTTAAACGAATGTTGGGTCTAGTTAACCCAGACTCATTCAAACGTTTGGAATATTACTGAACTATGACGTCAGTTGGTCAAACCAGGAATTTCATGTATTTTAAAAAATTCAATAGTACACCACAAAGGCACAGACAAATTCAAATCCATGCACAATGCCATTGAACGCATAAACCACAGTCAGTATATAATACACGTATCTTACTTTTTTAAATAAAAAAAATCAGTAACCCAACAGAATGCCAAATATCAGATTTTAACAAAAGCATCTCTAATTTTATACTTAATACAAAAACTTAATATTAAAAATATTAAATTTAATTGGACAAAAAGTAATACTGTTAAAAACAAACGTGAATATAAATGTCTAAGGCAACCGCGGTGGACTAGTCGTTGTTCTTTGCCTCTGGTCCCGGGATCGCTGGTTCAAACCCTGGCGGGGTTGATGGATATATAACTTATATGTTTTAAGATGGAAAATCCAAGGAGCAAGTCCTCAGGGAGGGACTTCAAACTGTGGACTCCGAATCTGAAGAATTTCAGGCTCGTTATACATCCTTAAACCTGAAAGAAGAGGCTTCTTAGCAAAATTTACGGATCTCCTTAGAAATACCTTAGTTGCCTACTAGATGTCTCAATGGATCGGTATGTTGAACACATAATATTGGTGGTATATTTAGGGAAATAAAAGTGACTAAATTAACTTGGTCTAGTAACTCATAACGTCCCGCGCCGTAGCCGAGTGGTTAAAGCAAGAAGCCTTCGCGCGAGCTATGGGACTTGCGCTGGGGAAGAAACTTTCTCTAGGAATTTCGGCCAGTATGGGACCGGTGCCCACCCAGCATCGTGAGACATTTGGGTAGCTACTCCACATTGATAAGACCAGCTATAACGGCAGGGGGACCCGACATGTTGACCACATGTCACCTCTACACTGGCTCGATGATCGTTGACCTCTACGATTAACACATGTGGATGTTAGGAGAGCAGCCGGCTGGTAGGCCAAGGGGCTTCAAGGTCTGTCGCGCTTGGAGTTTCTTAATAACCCCTAACAAAGGAGAAGCTAAGGCCCAACATTGGGCTGTTATGCCCACTGCAGTTAGATATAGGCCTATATTACATAAACAGTAATGTACGTGCGATTTAAGTTAGTATTTTATTTGGCGATGGTCTTTAACATGTATTTAGCGTCGCAATTCAAATCATGGGATGAAAGACAGACAAATTGTTCACAGGCTTCTTGTTTCAGGCTTAATGTTATTTTCTGCGCAAATGTGCATTTTATCGTACTTACAGCAATGGCGACCTTGACTGAAAGTTCAAGTTCCAACATTTCGGGATTGCCAACCTTAAATAAATATACTGTAATATTTAATTTACACCCACGTGCAGGAAGTAAAACTATTGCCCTCTATGTATACTACGTACAATGTATAGACAAAAAAATATCCAAAAGGTAGTGTTAATATACATTATACGAAACAAATTACTGTATTTTAAATGAACTGAACTTTATTTGAAACAATATAAAACGGTAAATACGTACTTGCGGCCATTTTATCAATAATAATGGTCTCAAGGCCTCCTGAATTTTCAACTAATAAACATTGAACACTGTTAACGTTACTCTATTGTTTATAATGAACGCACATATTTCCAACAAAGATATATTTTACTACTATTTATTATTTTGAAAACACCAACGCGCAAAAAATAATGTACAACGCACGTTTGTGAAGTGTTTTACAGAATCTCGGAAATTAAAAACCTCGCTATCGCTCGGCTTTTGAACATTTTCCTCCATTCTGTAAATATCACTTCCCAATCTTGCATCGTAATATACTATTACGGTCCGTAAATTACAACATGGGACCCATAGATATTTTTCTCTTCAGATCAAAGCCATACTTAGGATTTGTACTCCCTTAAAAATACATCAACACAACTGAGTTTGCACACGAGAACTTCGCAACCAGAGACGAGCAATGGTAGCCAGTAGTCCACAGGGACCGACACACGCAATTCGATAGCCATATTATAGTTTTATTGTTAATGATACTGCATTACTATTACACACTTTACACGTTCCGGTCTTTCTCTTGTTATTTATCTCTCTCCATTGTACACTGTATTTTCAAATGTTAAATAAAAGCATTTAAACAAAAGTACAATACTAAAATTATAAAATTCGTACATATTGTATCAATCGTCCTCAACTAAAACAAAACAAACTTTTGTTTATAAAACATCGCCAAACATTAAAAATGTAGGCCTTTCTTTTTGTCTTCTGAAAAGCCTACATTTTTAATATTTGACGATGTTTTATAAACAGAAATTTGTTTTAGTTGAGGATGACTGAGATACATCAGTGCGAATTTTATAATTCTAATGTATTAATAAATAACCTCAACGGTGATTTACCGTGAATTTTAAAAGTATTAAAAATGCAGTGGAATACAATTTAACACATAGGCCTAATTATATAATTATGTGACAAACATACTTATTACCATCTATCAATTAAATAATATAAGTAAGAAATATAATATAATTTCAAAATCAAAAACCAAAGTAATGGAGTTCCATGGAAAGTACCTAGAACAAACATAATAATAGAAGATAAAGTGTTGGAACAGGTTTCACACTTCCAGTATTTGGGCTGCGATATAACTTATGAAGAAGAACAATATACAAATAAGAAAAAAAAACAGAAATTTCACATATTTGTGGAACAATCAGACGAACACTGAGGAACAAAGTAAGAAAGGATACACAGCTAAGAATTTACTCAACGATGACACTACCAGTGGCGATGTATGGAAGTGAGGCCTGGGTCCTGAAGGAAAAAGAAAAAGGTAAAATTCAGGAAGCTGAAATGAGATTCCTACGGGCTGTAAAAGGTTGTACAAAAGAAAACATATTAGAAATGAGAATATTAGAGAGAAACTAAAAGTACAACCACTTCTTCAACAAATAGAAGAACACAGGAACAATTGGATAGAACATCTGCAAAGAATTACAGAGGATAGGATACCAAAGATGGCACTGATGTATAATCCTGGAGGACGAAGATCAGTGGGAAGACCAATATAGCACTGGGCTGAACAGATATGAGATCAGAACAGGCAAATATCTAATCCATGAAGGATGGTGATGACATACTTATTACAAAAATCTAACATATACCACTCAAACTTTTATTTGGCCACATCATGATACATTGTAATGGTGTATGGTGGTGTTTTATCGTTATCATGGAATCGGCAATCTATGGGTAGCGAGGTAAGTATGCAATTCACCCAATATATTCTTGGACCAACGGATCTGTGCCTCCGTAAGAAATGCGAACTAAACGCTAATTCCGTTTCTCCCTCGGTAAATGATTTCCCTCCCTGCATTCTTGCCTGTCTCTATTTTGTATCTCTCTTTTCTCCCCTCCCATTACCCACAGTTTTGAGCTTTCTTGCGGGATATTATTTGCACTCACAGCGCAGTGTTGACAACTCAGTATCAGTATGTTATGTTATATAGTATGTAAATTGTAAATTATTATCATTAGCTTAATTCATAAGCATAATTAGAATTCGGTATAGTATCAGTATGTTATATAATATGTACAAGATCGTAGCATGTAGTAACTTCGCCATAGCCGGTCCCTAGCCCGGATGAGAAAGAAGGGGGGTATATGACTGTGTGTTCATATCTAAAATTTTATAATTTTGTTAGGACTTCAAGATTACGTTCCAAATCTAACCAAATAAGACAATAAGGTGAAGGAGAAGTATTTATGAAGAAACATTTATCTTTAAAAAAACATATGTAGATTCCCTTCAGTAATTTCCATTTAACCAACCAATATCCACTATTATAATTATATCCATTAATCGTAGAAATCAATCAGTGTCATTAGACCTACTTAAATTAAATATGAAGTAATAATTAACCTTATATTAATCAATATTCAAGAGCCTGACACCGGGGGAAAGTTTGGCAACGTCCCTACTCGGTCAGTTACAGTGGCTTCTATTTGACGTAGTGGGAGGGGAGCGCGGTGGAATGGTGTGAGAACTGACGTGTAGTTTTTGAAGGACGATGCCAGCGCTACAGGGGCACAGATCCGTTGGTCCGACTATATAAACAAATAAGTTTACCGTCGCAGAAGTTTTTTACAAATACCCAAATAACATAATTTCGTGCTTGTTAACCGCTTCAAACGGAGCTAGTAAATATTTAATAAATACAACTATCAAAGTTTTATATGATTTTCATAAATATTTATTTTATTAAACACTAGCTAATGCCCGGCGTGAGCTGCTACGCCTAAATAAATGAAAATTAACGTTTTATGTTTAGTTGAATAAGTAGGAGGAAAAATAATTATAAATTTATATTTTTAGTTACCCCTTGCTGGTTACCCGACGTTGCCCGGGAATCTACTTATCCCGATCTTCTTGACATAAATGAGCTGAAACATGAAAATGAATGTGTTTTATGTTTAGTTAAATAAGGGTAAGAATGTATATCGTAATTATTTTCAGATACCCCGTGCTGTTTACCCGGCGTTGTACGGGAATCTACTCATCCCGATCTTCTTGGCATAAATGAGCTAAAAGACAAAAATTAATATACTTCTAATGATTAGTTCATTAAGTAAAATGAAAAATAATTATAAATGTAGGCTATATCGTAATTATTTTAAGATTCCCGTGCTGATTATCCGGTGTTGTCCGGGAATCTACTTATCTCGAATCTTGGTATAAATGAGCTAAAAGACAAAATTCGTTACTGTGAGTTATCCGTAAAAGAATACCCGCCATGTACTGCTATGCTTGCACAGCAATCTAAGTACTTATCTCGATCTTCTAAGTATCAATGAAAGACAAAAATGGTTATTGTGAGTTATCCGTAAGAGATAAACATACGCTGTCGCGGACTTTTTTGTAGAGCTTTTTGAGATATTCAATTCTGTGTTCATTAATTTTGTGTATTTGTTATGTTTTAGGCAGCGCAAGCCATTTAAGCGTCCAAAGAGATACTTTCTTCACGTTTTCCACTACAAGGGACGATTTTTATGGGTGTAGGATTTGAGTATCATAACTCTCTTATAGCCTATGTTCATCCCGGGAATCTCCTGAACATTTTGCAAAAAAACTCCATCACAATCGGATCAACGGTATGGTCGCACATAAAGTACGAACAAACAAGCAAACAAACATTCATTCATTTTTATATATTAGATTCATAACAATACACTGTATCTTCATCAGATGAATGCCATAGTAAACATTATGCTACATAATTTAGTCTGGAACTGAGTTCTTCTCTGTTCCATGTATCATCTATTTGACTCTCCCCTTAGTTAAGGTTGCCGGCCCTTATATACAGTGTGTCCCATTTATCTTATGCACCGAGAATGATATTTTGTGTTTAGATTAGTATTGATTTTTTACGTTATTTTGTAACATGGGGTTAACGCAAGAAATAATATTTGGTGAAGATAAATTATGAATGTAGAAAAGGACATTGTACAAAAAGATTGAAAGAAATCCAACTAAGATGGTATGTACAATGAGAAGAAGGAACACAGAAACAAACAAAGAAGTATTAAAATGGATACCGCCTGAAAAAGGGAAACCTGGTGGATCAAAGCCAACCTGGATAAAGAGAATTCAAGACAACATGAAGAAGAGAAATATGACAGAAGCAGGCACACAAGATCGGGAAGTGTGGAAGAAAAATATTGTATATTTTGGTTGAGGATACCTGTGTAAATAACAAACAATCCTGAACAAAAAAAAAATCAAAAATATTGATTTAGCTATTTATGTAGCCTATTAAGAAATAATGTACTTCTAACGTGATAATTCTAAAAGAGTAGGAAACCTTTTACACGGCACACTGTACTAGACATTGCTACAACGAATTACATAAATGCAGCTTTAAGCAACAAACGAAGTACTGCAATGACGCTAAAGTAACTAACTCACTGCCACTATCGAACTCCTAGATTGATGGCCGCGCGGACACAATCTCTCCATACATCCCTATCCTAAGCTAATATTTTTCAATCATCCCTTGTATAATCTACTTCCCTCAAATCATGGTTAATGTTATTCTCCCACCTCATTTTTAGCCTGTCTATTGGGCGATTTTCTCTCTGGATTTCCTACAAGTAGTTCCCAAGCCCCTCTTTCATTCCCAATTTGTGCCACATGCCCTGCTCAACACAGTCTACGAGACTTAATTCTTCTTATTTCATGTGGCTTCCTATAAAGACCATGCAGCTCATCGTTATGTAGGTAGTATTTTCCATTCACCGTCTGTGCGTCTCTCTGTGGCCACAAATTTTCAAAAAAACGTTATTATCAAACATGAGATTTTTTCTCACCCCTTAAAAGTAAGAGCCCATGTTTCGGATCCTTATACAATAACTGAAAGACCGCAATCATGCTACTTTTGTTTAATTAATTCGGATTATATAACTCAGACTGCGTTGGGCAGTGGTACGAATGGGGAATGAATGATGTGCATGGAAGCTTCTCGTAGGAAAACCAGAGGAAAAACGCCCGTTGGTAGACCAAGAATGAGATGGGAGTATAACATTAAATATGATTAGAGGGAAGTAGATTATACAGGGAATGATTGGAAAACATTAGCTCAGAATAGATATCATAAATAAAGAATTTTGTTGTGAATCATTTTACGTGTAGTTTTAGTTTTGGATGGTCTTAAAGGCATAATTCATTGGAAATGATTAAATTACGTTATGCTATTAAAATTTTAGTTTTATCTTGCACAAGAAAACTGATACATAAACTAAATCTTCAGTTCATATGTATGTCACTTAAATTAGCCCTCTGTTGTTTACCAGGATCATCTCTGGTTTCGACAGGTACGGGTTCAAACCTGGCGCGGTAGATGTATTTTCCAGAACGTAATAATCCTGGGTATGGGTTCCCTCGGGAGGGAACTGAAGTCATGGGTTCTGTGCCGCAGTTTTACAGAAAGTAAAATAACATAAAACCTTAAAAAAAGAGGCATCTAGCAAAATTTGTCGACTATTTCATGCCCAGATTTGAACTGCGTCGCTAATCGACTTTACAAGTTAAAGAGCGTAGTTAAATAAAGTATTATAGCATAATGCCCTCTGTTGCGAAATACAACTTTCAAGAAAAATGTTAATATCTTTCCCAATATAAGTACTTCGGTACAAATTGCAAAAGGAACATTCTATATTTTTATTTGGGTTATAGCTGTATCCGCTTATGCGAAAGGTATCCTACATCTAAATAAATGAAACTTAATGTGCTTCTATGTTAAGTTGAATAAGGAAAAAACAATTATAAATTTATAGTTTTAGATACCCCGTGCTGATTACCCGGCGTTGCCCGAGAATCTATTTATCCCGATCTTCTTGAATAAGTGAGCTGAAATACGAAAATTAATGTGTTTTATGTTTAGTTAAATAAGTAAATTGAAAAATGTATATCGTAATTATTTTTAGATACCCCGTGCTGTTTACCCGGCGTTGTTCAGGAAATGTACTCATCCTAATCTTCTTGGTATAAATGAGCTGAAAGATAAAATTAATGTACTTCTTATTATTAGTTGAATAAGTACAATGAAAAATAATTATAAATGTATATCGTAATTATTTTAAGATTCCCTGTGCCGATTACCCGGTGTTGCCTGTAATCTACTTATCTCGATCTTCTTGGCATCATTGAAAGAAAAAACTGGTTATTGTGAGCTATCAGTAAGAGATAAACATATGCCGTAGCGGACTTTTTTGTAGAGTTTTTTTTTTAGATATTCAATAATGTGCACATTGATTTTGTGTATTTGTTAAGGTTTAGACAGCGTAAGCCATTTAAGCTGGCAAAGAGCTACTTTTTTCACGTTTTCCACTACAAAGGGAGATTTTTAAGGGTGTAGGAGTTGAGTATCACAACTCTCTTATAGCCTATGTTCATCCCGGGAATCTCCTGAACATTTTGCAAAAAGCCCCATAACAATCGGATCAACGGTATGGCCGCGCATAAAGTACGAACAAAAAACAAACAAACAAACAAATATATATATATATATATATATATATATATATATATATATACACTTCTCAACATAAGTGATTCGGTACAAAACATAAAAGGAATATCTTTTATTTTATTATGGTATAGTTTTACCCTCTTAGTATGCAATAATACAGACCAAGTTCTTAATCGTTTAAAGAAACGATAAGAATAAAGCATTGCTTATTTTATTATCCAAATATGCCGAGCACAATTTATAGACCGTGGATAATGAAATCCAAATACTCTATTGTTTTCACGTGCTATTTCATATAGTAAAAATTTAATCCAATCTCAATACGCGTTGATAAAATACACATTCTGCATTTGAGAAAGAATGAAAACGATGAAGGTAGCGGAAAACGTATGGTATGCTATGACATTAACACAATATTCATGTTTAATGCATTACTCGCACGAGGGAATCGCAAACCATCTAGTTGCATTTTAATCTTATTAGCAGCCCACTGCTAATAATGTAATTGATTTTAACAGAGAGGACAAAATTCTAACCATATGCTACTATTATGTTACCATCATAAATGTCAAAACGTTACAATGATTATGGTAAATTTGTCTTCATATAACTAAACAAATATAAAAGATGGCATTACATATTCTACGAGAGGATACAATATATAATATGAACTGTGATATTGGTGAGTGCGTTTTAATACTGTTATGTTACATAAAGCAAGTGTTTGCTAAATACAAATTCCTTTCAACATAAATATACAGCAATATGGCCACAAGTAGAAATATAATATTAAATGGGAATGGAAACTTAAGAAGGAATAAGAAAAATAATCGAAGAAGTAACGAAATTCAGAATCTGTACATGTCAAGGATAATAAACAGGAATAAGATGAAATAAATTAACATAAACTCGACTCCAGAAAAGCGTACTATTGTGTATTACAGGGACTCTGGTCTCCCAAATTCTCTAAGAAAATGTTAAACTATATACACATGAAATTACATTTCTTCTACTTAAATTATATTCATGCGAAACATGGCCCACACTTTAAGAGGGAGAAAGCACTAACTAACTAACTAACTAACTAACTAACTAACTGACTAGCACTATCGAACCCGTAGGTTCATGGCCGCGCGAACATAAGCTCTCCATACATCCATATCCTGAGCTAATGTTTTCCAATAATTCCCTGTATAATCTAATTTCCTCAGATCATAGTTAATGTTTTTCTCCCATGTCATTCTTGGTCTATCAACTGGACTTTTTCCCTCTGGATTTCCAAACAAGAAGTCTCCATGCACGTCTTTCATTCCCATTCGTGCCACATGTCCTGCCCATCGTAGTCTATGAGACTTAACTGTTCTTGCTATAGCTGACTTTCTATGAAGACCTTGTAGTTCACTGTTAAGTGGTCTTCTCCATGCACATGTCTGTTCATTTATCTTTGGTACAAAAATTTTCCCTAAGGACTTTAATCTGAAATACTCGTAATCTTCTTTCCTCCCTTAAAGTAAGAGTGTATGTTTCACATTCATATAATTGGTAGAATAATAGTTTTATATATTTTCAGTTTAACGTTTTTTGTAAGGAGTTGGGACGTCAAGAGTCTCTGTAACCGAGATGGGAGAATTAACGATTCTAGGAAAGTGAATTAAGGCCTATACAAGGAATGATAACATTAACTCAAGATACTGTGAATTACTATTAAATTTAAACTAAACTCCATAATGTAACCGACAGGCCTAGAGGGCCATTCGCCTAGCAGTTGACTGCTGGCCTCACATCCACGCGTTAATCACATAGGTGGAAGATCATCAACCCGGTATAGGGATATGTTGCCAGCATTTTGGGTGTCCCAGTCGTTATAGCTGGTTTTCTCAACCTGGAGCCGCTATTCATTTAACTACCCAAAATTCCTCACCATGTTAGATGGACACCGATGCCATACTGGCCGAAATTCCTAGAAAAAAGTTCTTAGCCTATAAGGACTCGAAACTTAACCCATGTTTTATTGTTAAACGTTTTTCCGTTTCTTTATTTTCCTCATTAATTTGATATCTGCGTTTGTTATTACATTATTTAAATTGTCGCTGTTTTGATTTCACTCGGTTATTAATTAAATGAATGTAGTTCACGATATTTGTGTGTGTGTATATATATATATATATATATATATATATATATATATAGTATGTACACTCATCATTGTACACGTGATAAATTTATACGTTATGATTGAAACAACTAATATAGCCTATCTTAGTATTTTGCATCCATTTTCTTCTAAAAACTAATTTTTCTACACATATATAAAATAAATTTTTAAATTAAAATACGTAACATTTTTTTTTCAATACTGTCCATAACTCTTAGGAACAGCACGCTAAAACTTGAGTATTTTAACAACCAAGTATCTGCTCAATCTTTTGGAGCGGCAGCGTATTCAAGCATCTCAAATTAAAATTTATATAACAGTTATTTTAAATTCGTTTTGATTTAACGATTTTACTATTGGAGGTGTTATACATCAACCTGTTATACGCCATTGTGTAAGTTTTTAGAAAAAAGAAGTTTAAATTTTTTTCGTTATAAACTCTAGCAAGAGTTATTTAATTATTTCTTACTTTATAATCACTCATAAGTCATAAGTGATTTTCAAGTCAGAAATATAATTTACTCAGTTATGCATCAACAATGTAAGAGAGGGGAACATTTGGCGCTTAGCTGCATGATGCAACATTTAGATTAGTATTTATGAATATCTAGTTTCATAGCCGTTTATTGAAAACACTGAATCTCATATAAGACTGGTGATGTTTTACATTTTTATTTAATAACAACAAGGCTTTATTTAAAAATTTGGCGCTAAAAGTCGAAATCCCATTTTTTTAAATTGCGTTAAGCCGGTTAATGCATAACATGGTCCTATTTAAAATGTATAAAGTGGATAATATCACATGGACATTACCTTGTTACAAGCAGAGGCGGATGATACAAGTATCCTATAACAAATCACTGCTAGGTTATACAGTAAATTCTATTTTCATGTCACAGGAAATACAATACCCAATATCCAATAAATAACTGGAAATTGAAACATGATACGATACATGTTTAACCCTCAAGCATCAAAACATGTAATTTGATTGTACTGAAGCCGCCAGATATCAAAGCAATATTATATATGCTAGTTAACCATATTTACGTACAACGTTATGTAACGTTACGCCTACATGTGTAAAAACTGGAATTTTATTTTGTGAACTATGCGAGTTGAGATATAACTTGTGTAAGCAATCATATAACTAAAATGAAGCGACGTATTATTTAACAATTTAAATTAGTATGAGATAAAGTAGACCTAATTATTTGTCTCTTTTATTGCGTTAATTTTGTATTCTCTTATCTTTCTTCTTATGGTTCACTTCGTGAGTTTGTTGATCCTAATGTATTCCAGTTGGTTAGCTGGGCTTTTGTTTGTTAGTTGCATTCTTTCTGCTAGTAGTTGTTTTGTGCCTTTATACAGAGTGTCCCATTCAAACCTCCCACATTTTAATTAATAATAACTAACAAAGTATGCGGACTTATGAAACGAGGCCGGTATTAAACGAAACAGAAACTCAAAGAATTTGCATTGCCACACACTAAAACACTTCTATCCTGCTCTAATTTCTTCAATCTTTTCTTGTGAAACTAATGTACGAGAACCTGCTAATTCTTTTTTAACGCTTCCAGTTGCCAGAAACTTCTCAAGCCATGCCTTAATGGTCTTCCCATCATGTGCATTTCCTCCATATTTTCTCCGGATATTTCTTTGCACTGTAATTATTGACTTCGCCTCTGTATACCAGAAAACAGTTTGTGCTCGTTGCTGAGGAGTCGTCATTTTGTTTTATGTCATTATTGTCTAACATGCGACAGATGAATTAACTGGAACAATAAAAACAAAAATTCATCGAGTTTTTCTTCCTTTTAATACCAACCTCATTTCCTAATTCCGCATACTTTCAGATTTATTATTAATTAAAATGTGGGAGGTTTGAATGTGACACGGTGTATATTACTTCAGTTAGCATATCTATAAGAATAACACGGAAATATTATATTCGCCAATAGGATTATTAATTCAAGTCATTTTTTCGCGGGATTAAAAAATCTGGGATTTTTTAGAGGATAGAGTATGCCGCGGTGGGCTAATGGTTATGTTCCTTGCCTCTAGTCCCGAGTTCAAACCCGGCCATGGTAGATGAATATTTTTAGGATGGAAACATTTAAGGAGCAAATTCTCCGGTAGATACTTTAAGTCGAGGGTTATGAGACTGACGATTTTCAGGCTCGTAAAATAACTTTATGCCCGAATAAAGCAAAATTTACCAACCTTCTTCATCCTAGTATACCTTAGTTGCCTACTAGATGTCTCATTGGGTCGGGAATGTTGACCGCATACCATTCATGACATTATATACAAACATGTGTACATATTAGAGGATATAAAAGTATTTCATAAATAACAAAATTAATTTATTTGTCATTAATATTTGTTTTCCTTTTTTTTTTCACTCCCTGAACTTTATACTTAAATTATATGCAGAGTATTTTTTTTTAAATTCGCTAGATGGCATTCATTTGAGTGACATACCATGTTCTCTATGAGGCAAAATCAATACACGTTCTTACATCGATATCCAATAGTGGAATAAGACCAAGTTGAAAAAAATGTCTTGTTTGACAGAAAACAATATAACGTGTAAAAGAAAAGCACTTCCTACATCCCTGTTCACGAGAACACAGGACGTAATTTCCTGTTTCAGTTCCTACAACCGGAAAATATCAGTAGGCTGCACATCCGATAACAAAAGAAAATGTTATAAGATTTCCAATTGTAATACATACAATTGTTGACAGTACGAGGTATTATAAAAGATGACCTACGAAGTTCCGCTCAAATTTCCTTTATTCAGATCTATCTCAGAACATTGTATAATACAGAGTTTAAAAAATCTTGAACCCGGAATTCCTCACAGATGATTGTGTATTTTTCTACAATGCAATATTTAATTTATACTTAAAAATTGAGATTGGTAACACTACAATTGAATATTATGATGACACAAATCACTAGAGATGTTTGGTTCAGTGCGGTGGCTTAACAATATTTTGCTTATGAATGCTAAGAACTTCAAATTCAATGTAATTTGTACTTTACGTACTGCATTTCGAAATTAATTAGGGACCTATAGTAGGCTATACATTTTTCTTATATTAGAAATCAGCTAAATTTTTGGGTACAGAGGTCGTCCAACAAATTCTTCTTCACTCAGTATTTAACTTTGTCAAGATAAAATAAACTATAAAAATAAAAATTAAATATGTGAGACAGCTCACAAAAGCCAAAGTCAGCTGAAGTGGTTGCTGTTAAAACACAGTACAGGGAGTCATATGCTTAGTATGGCGTAATCCTCAATCTTAATTAGTTTTTTAACCTGACTTCGCTATTTAATAAGTGGTTGCCAAGTTTTCTTTACTAGGCTGAGTAGAACGCGCTACAAAACCCTAACTGAAAAAAAAAGTTTGATATAGCCGAGAATCGAAGGCGGGACCCGTTTGAGTCATACATACATACTCATCACACCATACACGAAGTTCAAAATATAGTATTCGAAATAAACCAATACTATAGGCCCTATTAAGTCGGTATAGCCTTAGTATGATTTAATTACTTCATTTAACAATCCTACCCAAATAGGGTCTACCAAAAGTAAGAAAATAGGCCTATACTCGACAATGGAGAAGGAAAACAATGAAAAAACTAGATAATACAGGGACTATATATTTTAATTTATACAATAGGCATAGTTTACTTCAGTGGTTCAACTTCTAAGATCATTATCATCATCTCCACTATAATACATGATTAGGTGGTGCTTAACTTTAGTTTCCTGTGAAATGCGTTCTGCATATGTTTCAGCTTTGATCGCAAAATTTGTTACACACTTCATTGCTTTTTAAACTTCAGCGCTTATTAATTTTTGTATTTTAGTAACTCCTCCCAATTTTATTTCATATTTCATATTTTAACATTCTATCTATATGTTTCTTAATTATACCCATATTATTTATTATAATTTGCATGCTGCCGTATTTGTGTTTTGGTTAATGTAAACTCACTGTATACGAAAGACTAGAGAATACCGAGTTATGTTTTAGTTACCTAGTTCGCTCATAAGCCATTTTTAATTTTCCAAATTTGTCGCCAAAAATGTTTATTTTACGCTAGGTTCATTATGAATGGTCCACAACTCACTACTTTTTACAAGACGGATAGTCGACACAGTTACTTTTAAAAACAAAATTGTTTGATTTTATGTTGTGCTGTTAAAAAGTTAGGGATGCTGATTAAGAAATAATATAGAATTATGAATGTTGCATCAAGTACCGGATATGATATGAATAGAGAAGAGAATACGTTGATCGATCACGTAATAATCGAACAACACAAGATTAACAAAAAATAACTATGGGAAGTTATCTACGAGTAAAAGACCATTGAGTAGATGTACCATGATCTCACAGGAGTAGAGAAGGACATTTGGAAGGAGCATATAACAGGTGAGCCGGTATAATTGGAGGGCTCTTTTGATTGTAAAAATAAAGTAATATGTTCTAGTAAACAAGTCATTTCCGACAGCGGCGTTTTTTAGTTATTTGAGGGCGTCTGAAGTTAGAGAAATAACTTAAGTTTATTGCATGGTCATATGTTATGTATTTTGGAGGACAAGTTTTATTGCGGTCTTAGACTTAACGCAAATCCTCAAGGTTGATACGGTTAGGAGGGATGAAAGATAGGTTTATTGCTTTAAGAACCTTCAAACTGAAAAAAATAATGTAGCCTCCAAAACATAGCGGGCAGCTAGAGAGATCATTGACCTCGAATAACTTGGAAATGAAATAGTCCTGTAAAAGTTCACGCCCCTAAATCTAGTAGGCCTATATCGACTTGCACATGTAGCCTATAGAGGTGTGGCAAAAGATTTATTTTATCCAATGAAAATTTTGTCAAAAGATTTATTTTATCCAATGAAAATTTTGTATAAAAATTGTAATGGCGACGGAAAAATAAGTCAAATCCACGACTTTCTTAAATATTTAATATAAAAAGTTATGTAAGTTAAAAATCAAGTAAGTGGAGCGAGTGCTCCCCGATAGTCAAAGCAAGAAGGGCGAGTGCCCTATCCGAAGAACCGATAGTCAAAGTGCGTGGAGTGAGTGTTCCTATTAAGAGGGACATATAAAAGAAGATCCGCGATAAGCATTATTAAACTTAGTCGTGGGTTTGACCGTTCCTTAGCCAATTTGTAAGGCCAAAGTGTATATTTTCCTATTGAGAGAAAAGATAATTAATAAAATTCTTCTGTCACGTCACCTAAAATTAGTTTGATCACTATTTGCCTTAAATAGTACCTTATCTATCACCGGTTAAAATCATAAGTTCAGCCCGATCCTGAAGAAACAGAGGAACTCATAGCTCGTAAAATCATAAGTTCAGCCCGACCCTGAGGAAGTAAATAATAATTCCCGGTACAAATGTCGCGCCAACGATGTGGCCTGAACAGTACTGAACAATAGATTTCTAGTGCCGTGTGATAGATGAAAAGTGACCGAATTGAACGAGGAAATCAGGTGACCGCTGATCATCGACGCCAGCAACGGAGCTCCAAGATAAAATAAGAGGAAAAGAGAATTAGCTGCCGACGCCAGACTACGAGGAGCAAATGCAGGAAAGAAACCGGAGGTAGAACCGATCAACAGAAGACGGCGACTCTGAAGACGTCAAAGTGCGTAAGTCAACTAAATGAATAATTAAATGAAGAAAAATAATTAATTAATCAAAGTAAAGGGAAATAAAACGTGTTTAATATAGAGAGAGAATGAATGTCTGTTAGTGAGGATGTATATGTAATTAACCAGGGATAAATTTAGTTGGTTTTCCTCTATGAAGTGTAAGTTATTAGAGTAGCCTATATGATAAATAAGAATTTATTTCTTGGGAATGATAAGTACATGTGTTTTTTTTTTTTCTTAAGTTAAAAAAATAATTAAAGATAGTGAGCTGCTTGATTGAAAGCAGGTTAAAAAAAAAATATGGAGGAAAACAGGGAACTTAGAACACATGCAAATGCAGGTGATGGAGATGAGAATATTTCTAAGAGTGATCTAATGAATATGTTCAGTACAATTACTAAAGAAATACAAAATCTAAAGACAGAAATTTATACATTCAGAACGGAGAATAGAGGGGACTTGGAAAAATTAGAATCCAGGATGATTAACAAATTTAGAGCAGAAACAGATGATATAATTAAATCATTAAGATCAGAGAAAATCGGGGAAGTACAAAACACCATTAAGGATGATATTACAGAAAAAGAGCCATTGAATGATACATGTACACCTGGAGCCCGCGAAGAAGAAGGAATGATCGTAATTGTAGAGGACGCGGTAAATAATCATTTTGATAAAGTACCGAAAGTCATTGAGAGACAACTGAATGATAATAACGCCCTAATAAATAAGGGAATGGAAAGGTTAATTAATGAAGAGTTAGATTCCGGTGGACAAAGTAAAGAAATGAACCACGTAAGTGATTTTGTAGAAGGAAACAATGCTTCTTGTTCTGATAATATGTATGGTGAAAGGGAAGTAACTGAAGTGGCAGCGACTACAAATATCGCTGGCAATTCGGTTGCGAAAAATGAAATTGAATTTGAATCAGAAAATGTAGAGGATGCTGAACACATTCTTAACCCCCAGAAGGCGTTAAAACCTAGCGAATTGAATGAAAATAGAGCGCACCGTAGGGTAATACAATTGAAATATATGCAAAGAAGTAATAGGGTAATTAAGTCCCATGGTATGAAATTCAAAGTGGACAAGAAGGCAGAAGCCTTGTTCGAAAGAAAGTGCATTAACCAGAAAATGAGAAAGGAAGGAATGGGTGATAAGAAATACTCAAAGAAAGCTAAATACATGACCTATTCAAAGGGAAAATATAAAGTCAGTGGAATCTGTAGAAAATTAAATCGCAAAGTAAATATAAGGTTGATAGGGAGAAAAGTCTTGACTGTAGGAGATAGGTACACCCCATTTAATCCAGGTGTGATTACTAAAAAAAAAAATGTGGAATGCAAGTATGGGTTGTGTGATATGTTTTGAGAATGTGTGTCAAATGATATCGTGTGATTCGGTGATTTCAGTGGGACGAATCAAACAAGTGCTTAATGAAAGAGAAATAGAATAAAATATAAAAAAAATTGCATT
Source organism: Diploptera punctata (assembly GCA_030220185.1). Lineage (NCBI taxonomy): Eukaryota > Metazoa > Arthropoda > Insecta > Blattodea > Blaberidae > Diploptera > Diploptera punctata. Next base: position 1,785,827 of record JASPKZ010009372.1, on the reverse strand, counting down.
TTTTTTCGAATTTTCGTGTGCATTGAAATAGCCTTCATATTAAATTTTAAATAATCTATTTCTATAAACAAACTCCAGAACCATTCAAAGCGATACAAATAAAGACTGTGAATATGGACACCACCACAATTACTGTAAAAAAAAATGTTTGATTTATGAGTGTTATTTATATTAAATTTTGTTCTTCAGATGTGTAAGAAAAAAAAGTAAGAATTTATGTCAACACTTTTTGTTTTATGGGTATATGATTAAGGTAAGTTGCCAATAGTTGCAGGTAAAATGAAATAAAGAATTTTAAAGTCGACTAGGATACACGTATCTTGTCCAAAATAAAATAAAAATATTACATGTGCAAGAGGTTCAATTTACTACGGTTAATGAGCAAAGTGGACACTGAATTAAAATAAAAATTTACGTGCAAATTGTTTATTTTATTTCAGAAGGCAATATGAGCCGGTATAATTGGAGGGCTCTTTTGATTGTAAAAATAAAGTAATATGTTCTAGTAAACAAGTCATTTCCGACAGCGGCGTTTTTTAGTTATTTGAGGGCGTCTGAAGTTAGAGAAATAACTTAAGTTTATTGCATGGTCATATGTTATGTATTTTGGAGGACAAGTTTTATTGCGGTCTTAGACTTAACGCAAATCCTCAAGGTTGATACGGTTAGGAGGGATGAAAGATAGGTTTATTGCTTTAAGAACCTTCAAACTGAAAAAAATAATGTAGCCTCCAAAACATAGCGGGCAGCTAGAGAGATCATTGACCTCGAATAACTTGGAAATGAAATAGTCCTGTAAAAGTTCACGCCCCTAAATCTAGTAGGCCTATATCGACTTGCACATGTAGCCTATAGAGGTGTGGCAAAAGATTTATTTTATCCAATGAAAATTTTGTCAAAAGATTTATTTTATCCAATGAAAATTTTGTATAAAAATTGTAATGGCGACGGAAAAATAAGTCAAATCCACGACTATCTTAAATATTTAATATAAAAAGTTATGTAAGTTAAAAATCAAGTAAGTGGAGCGAGTGCTCCCCGATAGTCAAAGCAAGAAGGGCGAGTGCCCTATCCGAAGAACCGATAGTCAAAGTGCGTGGAGTGAGTGTTCCTATTAAGAGGGACATATAAAAGAAGATCCGCGATAAGCATTATTAAACTTAGTCGTGGGTTTGACCGTTCCTTAGCCAATTTGTAAGGCCAAAGTGTATATTTTCCTATTGAGAGAAAAGATAATTAATAAAATTCTTCTGTCACGTCACCTAAAATTAGTTTGATCACTATTTGCCTTAAATAGTACCTTATCTATCACCGGTTAAAATCATAAGTTCAGCCCGATCCTGAAGAAACAGAGGAACTCATAGCTCGTAAAATCATAAGTTCAGCCCGACCCTGAGGAAGTAAATAATAATTCCCGGTACACAGGATATTGTGGAACACCTTTGCGAATGAAGTAAAACACCAACTTTGTTTTAATTACGGTATTCCAAAAATAACTTATTGATTTCATCCACAATTTCGCCTTTACTTTTTTTTTCCTTCCCAATGGTATACGTATCATTCCCACCTATGGATCCAAGGCGCGGGTTCAAACTCGGACGTGGTCGATAGTTTTTTCAAGGTATACATATTTTACATATGGCCTCCTACGGAAGAAGAAAAGCAGTGTGCCCCACGCAGTAGATTAAATGAACGTAAATGAACTTCAAGCATGAAACAAATATATCAGGCAAGGGACTGTCAACTATTGCATGACGAAACCTACCTTGAAATTTCTTCCAGAGAAGCGTTGTGATTTACAAAGACCGTGTAAAAAAATTATATGCAGTTGTTAAAGGCAAGCCAATAAAAAATATATCATTTATACGCTAGAGAAATAATACAACTCCTGTATTGGCAGACTGGAAAACCCTCACTACTCGCCGTCCATGTTGCGTACCGCTTCACTCCACTCTGTTCTTAACACATGCAGGGACATATATCTGTTCCGTACAGTGGGCTGTCATTGCTGGATTCTGGTTCGATTTCAGTGTCTTTCATTTTAAGCGAGTTTTTTTTATCACAACGCTTCTCTGGGAGAAATTTCAAGACAGGTTTCATTGTAAGTAAAAATTGTCAGTCTTTTCACGTCCGAGTTGCTAAAGAACGTCATCAAATAAAGTACCGTGTTCCTTCTCGGTTTACTGACTTACTTTCTAAATAAGTATTTGCCTATACGTTTTCAATTTCACTAAAAAAGATTCTTCCAAAACTTCATAATTTTCTGAAATTTTGCCCTTAAATGATTACGGTCATTAATGAGTATTTGTCCATAGTGTTTCCATGTTACACCAAGACTAAATACGAATACATATAATTCAAGAAATTTTAACTTACGGAATTGGCATATATCATAACGATACTGCTTCATGTAACTTACCTGAAAAATAAAGAAAACAGGAATTAGAACCTAGAAATCTGCAAAGAAAATAAGTACATAACACAATTTTTTTTTACAATGGCCTCTATTTGAAGATCCACATTTTTTAAATAAATAAGCCTAATGTCAATCTAAACCATTTTGTGTACAGAGTAAATATAAACAGTAATAAAATGTGAGTTATAATGCCACCCACAACAAATTTGCTATTTTGTAGGCATTAATGTGATCTATTTTCAATTTAGGCGCCACTTCGCAGAGCACGTGGCTTACAGCAAATAATTGGACAAAAACGTTTTGAGAGCCTAATTTTATTTTGGAAATTATAATACACCATTATAACTTTGTTTGGATATCATGCCTTGGTACACAACTATAGGTTAGGTATTCGTGTGTAAGTCCATATGGAGGAAGATATTTTCTCGTAGGATTTCGGCTAGTGTAAGTATTTGAGACCGGTGCAATACCAGCACCTTGAGGAATTTGGGTAGCTATGACAGGTAGGTCCATTCCCTATGGGTCGATAAACAACATTCAACTACTGAAGGCCCCAACATGCTGATCACATGTCACTCATATACACAATGGATGATAGTCCACCTATGTAACACTCCTATACAGAATGGATGATAGCCCACCTATGTAATTTACATTTGTGACCATGAAGCCAAACAATCAAGAGATTTAAATGCTTGTTTGCAGAATAAACTTTTTTGTAGGCCTATATTCTGACTGTTTAAGAAACTATGCCTTCAAAATTATTATTTTCTAGTTCTAGTTATTTTTTATTAAGATCCCCACCACCACCCCCCTGGGTTTCCGCGGTCTTAATGCCCATATTCCCAGGTATTCTCTTGTCCCTAATTACTCTCTGCTGTTTTTATTATTTTCATTTTTCTGGATACAAGTTTCGGGTATTTGTTCTTAATATTATATACAGTTATGTTTACATATTAATCCCTAAATTAAGTCTTAAATCTACTATCTAATCTAGTAATATATACATGAAGTTGTTTTTAGTTATTGACTATTTCCTTATGTTATGTAAATATAAGCATTCTTTCGTTAGAATCGGTCTGAATCTCTAGCCGAGGTTTAAGTACATGTATCGCTATTTTGTTTAACATGACTATTTAACTCATGCCCCAAATGGGAGTCAATGACCAATCACATTTCAATGATTTCTATTTTACAACCAATCAGAGTCGTGTTTCACCAAATATTTATCAGTGTTATAATTACCATATTAAAGAAAGCTCCTCCTTACAATATTGCGTTCCTTTGGCAATAAATAGTATGATCTGGTTGCAGTGATAAACAAAAGAAGCAGTAGAAGCGTACCTATCGTTTCTCATTTGTTTTCAAACATCGCCGTTTACATTAAATATATAACTATTTTAAAATAACTATAGTTAAATAATGATTTGTGAGTAAACAGCTTAATGTTATTCGTTAAATAGTCCTAACAAACGCCACTCTTGATTTCCAAATTCTCTAGATAAATTCACTCCTCACTTCGTGAGTCGTGAATTTATCGATAATTTGGAAATCACTCGTGGCATTACTTATGATAAACTCCATGTTAGCTATTACTTAGGATATCATGTTACTGATGGGAATAATAAATTCTCTACTTTGCCTGTAACCGAAAATTATAATACACACAAGTTAAATCGCAATTAATATTAGTCGGAACCTTAACTGGAGATGTTAATATAAGCCGTTAATTACCTTCTGGCACAGATGAATTCTTAGCTGACAACATAAATTACTTCACTGCTGAAAATAAACTAGTTACTGCTGGAAGTGAAGTAGAACCTCATTTGTCCAAAATAAAGGAAGCGGAGCAATTTCAAACAAGTATTTTCGGATATACTCGTAAATGAAAAATAGGCCTATGTGTGTATTTTAAAGTCACCCACTGTACTTATCGTGCTTCGGGTTCTGCGTTGGACGGATATATGTGGTTAATATGGCCTCTTTCCAATTTATGCACCATTGATAGGCCATTTTACATATGTATGATGAATTATTGTATTATGTACAAAGAGGAGAATAGGATGAGTGTATGATTGTGTATTCGTGTATTGCAAAGTGTGTTGTATTAGGGATGATGAGAAAAGAAAAAGGTGAAAAAACGGTGTCGGCATGTAGCCTGCTCTTTCCGAAAAGTACCAAGGGGACAACAGACTTGACATAAAAACACAAAAATACCACATCACCACAAAACTCTATTATCAGTGTATAGCGTAGTGGTTAAGGCATGCGCTACAAGCCGCAAGGTCGAGGATTCAAGTCCCACTGGGGTCAGGATTTTTAAACTGACCCAAACCTTCTGGCGGCACCATGGCCCTGGGGTCGACTCAGCCTCTAACGGAAATGAGTACCGTACACTTGTTCTGGGGGTAAAGGCGGCCGTCACGCAGGGCTGACATCAAGTGTCGATTCTCCAGAAAAAGTGGGAGCCTTAACCTCCTACTACCCCAAGGGCCTCCTGAGGCCTGTAGTGGGATTACTTTACTTTAGTGTCACGTGGCTTCTAAAAATATGTACTGCCGAGGAATTTGCAATTTAATGCAGATATCTGGTATACAACCTAGCAATTAAAAACTGCACACCACCACCACGCATTCTGGCCCCGAGATTAAAAATTTTACAATTAAATTAATTTTAGAATTGAAATTTGCAATACTGCCGAGTATCGAACTCGGTCCGGCTGAACCAGCATGTCGGAAACTTGAGAACTATTTTTCGGTAATGAAAGGAATGATTATGTAATGATAGTAATAATTTATAGTAAAATGTAATTTAAACATTTTAAAAATACAGAATACAATAAGTTACCGTAGTTTTATCTCATACACAGTGATTAGTTTTACATGGTAATGCATTCTGGAAAGCAGGTTTAATGCATTCTTAAAACATCCTTCACATCTGTATGGTGAAAAGAGCAGACAGCCTTGTTCTTAGTCTTGCTGAGGAGAGGAAGTAAAACGGGGCTATTTATACGTTGAGTACGAAGATACGGAACTTGCGCTGGTACGAGCCTCCACGGCGGAATATATTTTCTGATGGAATTTCGGCCAGTATGGGACCGGTGACCACCCTGCATGGTGAGGCATTTGGGTAGCTACAATAAATAGCGGCTCCAGGTTAAGAAAATCAGCTATAACATCTGGGGGACCCGACATGCTGACTACATGTCACTCCTACATTGGCTGAATGATCGTCTGCCTCCATGATTAACAGAAGTGGATGTGAGGCTAGCAGCTGGCTTGTAGGCCAAGGGTCTTGTAGGCCAAGGGTCTTATAGGCCTGTCGCAACCGTGAAGTTTTTTAATTTATTTTTTACGAAAGACAATTCGAGAACTGATTTTTTCTTCTATTTGCGGCCTTTAGATAAGTCGGTTCGTTTAATCGAAAATTGGTTTGAGGGTTGACTGCACAAGGTGGTGTAGAACTTTGATTTGGTATCATCACTTACATCCTGTGTGTGTGTGTGTGTGTGTGTGTGTGTGGGTGTGTGATAGAGGCAAGTTATTTCCAGTTGATATCAGAGCTTGTTGTGTTAACACAGGTGAGGTCCAGCGATCCTTCTTTGACAAATTGTACAAATTACATTATCACTCAAGTTAAATTGGATTCCACAAACTTCTGCCCAGTTGATCTCAAAATCTCTAACTTATGTTTTGTTACCAAGTTCTAAGGTAAATCCTAACAGAATACAATACACTGGGTGGATATGAATTATCTTCCCGCATTCATTTTAAAATTGTACCCATGTATTAGAGTAATAAAAAACACAAAATCAATGAAAAAAAATCTTCAGATTACCAATATAATCTAAGGCAGAGGTTGGCAACATTTTAAGCATGAATAACTAACTCACTGGCACTATCGAACCCGTAGGTTCATGGCCCCGCGGACATAAGCTCTCCACATATCCCTATCCTCAACTAGTAATTTCCAATCATCCCTGTATAATCTACTTCCCTCAAAAAATAGTTAATGATATTCTCCCACTCCATTCTTGATCTGCCAGCTGGGCGTTTTCCCTCTGGTTTTCCAACAAGAAGCTTCCATGCACCTCTTTTTATTCCTCATTCGTGCCGCAAGTCCTGCCCATCGCAGTCTTTGACACTTAATTGTTTTTATTATATTTGGCTTCCTATAAATATCATGTAGCTCACTATTAAGCAGTCTTCTCCATTCACCTGTATGTTCATCTGTCTTTGGTCCAAACACTTTCCTAAGAACTTTATTCTAAAATATTCGTAATCTCCGTTCATCCCTTAAAGTACGAGCCCATGTTTCGCATTCAGGCATTCTGTTGATATTTACAGCAACCTAAAAGTAAATACACCGTATATACATTAATCTTATGCCATCCAATAACAAATTCAAACTACTATCAAACGATTAAAACATAACTTCTACTAAACAAATGCTATACATGAAAACGCTAAAATATCAAAATTCTATTTAGTGCAGCACGTGTTCTCTTTGTGAAATGCGATTCGATATCCCATGAAATCCTGATGGAAACAGCTGTATAACTAAGAGGAGATGCATTAGTGTATAGCATATAACGATATTACTGTGGGCAGTATTAATGTAGAACGTAATATAATTACACATGGCCCCGCAAATCACATGTAATGCAAACAAAAATTCTCGAATATGACCTTTATGGTATTTCCCGGCAGGCAGTATTTCGCTTCATTTACACATGTGATGCGGGTCACATATAGAGAACATTCATGTTTACAATCAAATATTTGAAAATCTCTCATTCGTCATATATGAAACGAATATGAGGGAAAATCTAATCTTCAAATAAACTGTAATTTTTATCAAATATAGGCTATTACTATAATAATAATAATAATAATAATAATAATAATAATAATAATAATAATAACAACAATAATTATGTGTTATGCATTTTAATTTTAGTAGAGAGGGGGATAAGAGACAAAAGGAAGAAATTAAATAGAATAGAGTGGAATGTAAGTAGCAGTAGCAGCAGTAGAAGTAGTAGTAGTAGTAGCAGCAGCAGCAGTACTTTATTAGACTAAAAGATACATACATACACAGTTATTTACAAATACGGGTCGCACGGGCAGCAAGCCGTACGTGCTGTTGACAGTCCGTTTCAATAAAATAGTGTCTAGTAATAGGCTAATATAAAGTAAGAAAAAAGAAACAACACAATAGAAAACAATACATTTACATTATAGATCTATATTAATTAGGTTACGTACATTTTTAAGTATTAATGTTATTACACTTTGTTTACAAATTTATTTATTCACGAATGGGTGTTGTTCATATTTTCCGCGTTTTGTCCAGAAATTTACCCACGTTTTTCCAATTTTCTGGGTTTAACATTAACTCATAGCATGCCAATATTTCACGATTTGAATTTAGAAATACTTCCGGGAACAGGCGCCTCCAATTTTCTAAATCGTTATTACATGATATATAGACCTGAGGTCTAGAATTTTTGTTATCAATAGTGTATGAATTTTCATTGCTGTGAGCCATTTGTTATCTCTAAAAATTCACTATTTAATTTAAAGGTGTTATTTTGACTAAAACGTTTTAAGAAACAGGAATGAGATGCAGTAAAAATTAAACCTAGGCTCAATTCTGGAAACGCTAAAAAATGTCGAACGAAAAATGCATCAAGCCGTGATTCTTCCAGTTATAATGCATGGATAGTAGGTAGGGACAGAGGGAATCTCGTTAATCCATTCATGCGCGTCACTATTTAGATGACGAGGCATTTGGCTACCTTAAGAGAGTCCTTTTACTTTAAGGGAAGAGAACATATTACAAGTATTTGAGAACAAAGTATTTACGAAATAACTTGTACCAAATAAAGATGAACAGATAGATAAATGGAGGAAGCTATATAATAATGATAACCATGATGTTCATGGGAAACCAGTAATCAGAATAGTTAAGTCACGTAAACTGCGATGGACATTTGGCAATGAAAGAAGAACATGAAAATTTCCTATGGGGAAACCAGAGTGTAAGTGACTTACAGATAGAAACAAGAATGATGAGGAAGAACAACACTGACTATGATTTAAAGGATGCGATTTATACATACATTTCTTTACAAATGTATTAGAAAGTGAAATATCTCCATAACTTATCTCTGCATGCTCTTTGGAATAAAACATCTGCAGTCACGGATGGCTAATAGAAATTAATAATTAACATTCGGTAGTCACGTATTACCAATAAAAATTAATAAACTTCAATTTTCTAAAATAAAAAAAAGCTGAATTAACTCAAAAAATAAAAATAATAATACATGTTTCATTCCTGCAGTAAAAAAAAAAAAAAACTTCCAATTTCCGATCTATATCTGTCCGACTGCGGAAATTAAAATGGCGGAGTGAACATCCATAAATCTAAGCAGACTATTAATATTTCATAAGTGCATTTTATGGTCACGCTACTTGATTTTTTTATTATTTTATATATATAGGCCTACTAGATATTCAAAATAAGCACAACTCTTGGTCCAGATCCATGGTTCAGTTACAAAATGTTGCTCGTGATTTTATGATTACCGCTTGTTAGAGTGCCATTAAATAAAATACTACTAGGACCTACAGTACTACTATTAACAACCATATTGGGGATACAGATTCGAGAATCTTGGCCAATGGCATGAAGAAAAGAAATGGTGGAAAATCCGATCGAATGTTCCTTCACTTTTCATTTTATAGGAGGCTGGATATGAAGAGTATTTTTTAATAAGAATACATTTTATTCACAAATAAATGTTGTAGACAGCACTGGCATCTGAATGAGCAAGTGCTCGCGGTCGGGTGCAGTTCAGTTACAGAAATAATACATATAAGAATATAATACATTAAAAAGTTTTAGTTAAAGGGAAAAGGAAAACAAAATATATAACTTTAGGAACCAGTTTCGAGACATACAATAAATTTTGGCACGTAAAAAAATTAAACAATACAAGGGAAATAAAACAGATAAAACAATGCAGAATACATTAATATCAGACTGAAGAAGATAATTAAATACATTAGGAAATAATATACAACAAAACAATTACACGAGAAAGTTTCAAAATATAAAACTAATTCTAACACACAAAGAATTAATGTAAAGGAGAATGATAAAAAAAACAGTATATGATAAATTACCACACTGAAGAATTAAATGAATTAGGTAATAATATACAGCAAAATAAAATAAAAAAACGAAAAAAAAACTCAATAAAAGAGGACAAAATTTTCCATCAACTCAGGATCGAACTTGGGTCATCCACGTTCCTGCCTGATCTACCATTTACTGATACAGCCTAATAATTTCGATATTACAGACATTTCAAAATTAACAGTCAAGAGTCGACCCGCGACCTTTGACTATGATGGAAGCAGGGTTTAAGGTACGCTGCAAGTCCGAGTACAAAATTACTTTTTCCATGTTTTAAACATATTACCCAATGGATATAAATAAACCAGTCTTACGTCACTTTAGAGCTACTTTTATTCACCATACTGTGATTAATCGCCTTTACTTTAATTTATAATATGCATTGCACAACTTAGTAGAAACTTTTAGCATAGAGAAGTCTTTAATCATTAATACAAAAGCCAGGCTAAATCCATTCTCCTGGAAATGGACTTCTTTTCACAGAGCTGTCTCGCATTTTTCTGCGACACTTTACTGCGGCATGGCTTTTGTGTTAGTAGTAATGTTTCACCTGTGTTACCAGTCGAGTCACGGAATGGCACTTAACCCCTACCACATTCCAAGCACAAACATACATCCCCTTTCCATATATCAAAATTCAATATATTTTAAATTATGGTTTTACACGTTTCTTTAATAGTGCAATTGCATGAAAGCCGGTCCCTAAAGGGAGATAAAAAATTAAAGCTGAACACGCTACTTAAGTCCCTCCGTGTTGAATATATTGCACAACATCAAAAATTTGCATCACAGACCAAAATCTCATGGGGTCATGATAAACAGCGTTTACCATTTACTCTAAGTTGAACAGTGGTAGCAATGAATATGTTTATTTAGGCTAATTGAGGTCTAACGCAAATTATGTATTAAATACACATCAATCTATAAAAAAAAGCAGCCTTATTCACTGTAAACAGATATCAAGAAATACTTTTAAATATTGGCCTTAAAAATAACAAATATAAGTGCACTGTATTTTGATTCAGACCTATATCCTGCTCCTTCTGTTGATGATGGGACTAGTCCCGAAAGGTCTACCATAAATAAATATTTTACAAAATTGAGGATTTGGACCTATAAGGTAACAATTTTATAATTTTATATCATAATTTTAATTTAATAATATAGAATACGCAATACATTACATTGAATGAATGTAACAAGATTACCAAAAGCAGCATTTAACTACAATGCCAAGAGGTTCAAGGAATGTAGGAAGGCCAGTGAAAAGATGGACAGAACAACTGTGAGGCGGAACACGCAATTTGTCTAGTCCTGAAGTGAAGAGGAAGAAAAAGAATAAGAAATACGCAACCAAAAAATAATGTTTTTGTGAGGGTTGAAATAAACTATTTAAACGTTTCAGTTTATCTCTTCGTAACAAATTGAACTTACCTCATTAAATATCGATTTCTATTGGCAATCAATGACTTCGGACTACACTTACACACACACATAGGCCTATATTCCTGTGGTGTTCTATGATTGGTTAACTGGTATTTAGTAATGCTATTTAAAAAAACACTGTTAAAGGGTTGTAAAATTAATTCGTAATAAAAAAAATATCTTTGATTTTAATTAACTTGCATTCTTATTTTTTTGCTAATTAAGGATGCATTTAGCTTTGACATTTATATGTATTCTTTCAGATATCTTAAACCATTCAGTCTGAAATAGCCCATTATAATTCCTGGAAAAATCGCTCTATTTCTACACCTTTATCAAGAACTATTTGAGGAAAGGCTATGGAAATTTCAGAAACTTTATTCAGTGTATATGACGAACCTCGTGTAACAAATTTGGCGAAGTAGTTCTACAAAAATATATTTACAATACTTTATATGAAAGGACATCATTTCTCCAAGTCAAAATTCAATCATATATTATAAATTATTATTTATATAAATATTATAAGTATAATAATAATAATAATAATAATAATAATAATAATAATAATAATAATAATAATAATAATAATAATATAAGTATAAATATTCAAAATATTATAACAATAAAACTCTAGGGCAGATGTTTATAGGCCTAAATATTGACTATTGTAGTTAACATTTCGCTATTTATTACAGAAGATGAAAAAATGAATCTCAGTATAGACAAGCGACAGTGAAGCTTCAAAATATTTAAAAATTAATTTAGACGGAATCACAGGTTTACTTTCCTTTCGATGGAAGTCATACTCCGAATATTTATTGATTTATAGACCAAACGATCTAATTTGCATTTTAATCCGCGAACCTCGGAACCAGAGGCGAGTACGATAACCCGGGACCGACGTGATTGGTTAGAATTCGTAGTAATTTTTACTGTATTAGTCACTAATTCTTGAGCTAAATAGTCAACGATGATTATAATTTCATACAATGGTTACCGATTCGTTAAAAAAATAAATACTTTTCAGATTATAAGCTTTTACAGAGGTGAGAAGCGCGCAAGAGGCAACAAATCGACCAAGATAATAGTTGAATAGAGGGAGGGAAATGAAAAAAATTAAATAAAGAAAAAACTGCATTTATAGAGAGACGTTGCAAAATAGAGAATAAGAGACCTATGTAATATAATGTGAGCACAAAAAGTTTACTTCCAAAAGTGTATAATGAATCATTCATAAGATTAATAGGTTATATACTTTATAAGCGTGCGATTTCAAAGTATTTTTTAAAGTTACAGATCTGTTTATAATGCTCAAATGAAAGAACACGTGTATCCTTAAATCCAAGATTTATTTTCTGTTTTACTTTATAAAATGGCTGAAATACGTTTCAAATGCTTTTTTATTGCATCAAAATGGCATTCGTTACGATATTTCAAACATGTTTATAATCTACGACAGATAATACATGTATATACGGATCCATGATAGAAAACACATTTTTTAAATTTCAAAATATGGATACTGATTTATCCACGAATTACAAGCAACATTTTAAATAAAAAATTAAGCATTTAACAAAGTACTAATGATGAAAAAAGTAGGCAAGAAATCACTTCTTTACCACGGCACGACCCATATGGTTTTCTTTCTTTAGGTTTTGTGTGTGTGTGCGTGTACGTGAGCGCGCGCATGTAATTTGTGATAGCTTTTTATGATCAAGGCAGCTATCTTGAAACGTACTTTGTTCGAAATTTAACTCAATCTAGTGTAAGTTCATAACTAATAATACAATATTTTAAATGTAAAATCTGATTCAAAGAACAAATTAACATTCATGAACGAAAGAGGAAGATCGCACAATGTGCATACATAAATAATTAACTTTAATAAGATACTTAGTTTAGGATAACAATAAAATGTAAACGTCAGTAATTAACTTTTCATATTATATTTGTAGGTATTAATTAAAGCTTAAAATGTACAGAATAATGAACATAGAAACCTTTCTAAAAATGTTGAATGAATTGGTTGATTTAAGCCGGGGAAACATTCGTATAAATAATGACATATTATTGAATAAAGGTAGAATGAAAACTATGGATATCGAGTCCTACTGTTGTAAAAGCTAGTTTTCTCAACCAAGAGCCATTACTTATTCCAGTTTCCCAAACTCCTCATAATTCTGGATGGATATCAGTTCCATACTGACCGAAATTCCACTAGAAAATTTCTTCCCTCATGGGAATTTGAACCACAGCTTGTCCCGTAGCTATTCGTCAAGGGATGGTGCGTTAGAACACTCCGCTATGGCGCAGAACGAAAACAACTTAAACTGCTAAATTTAGAAATACTGTATAGGCCTCAAAAGTTCCCCATCATCATCTACGGTGTGTAAAACAACGGGAAGCTACCACACCTATGATTTCCTAGTAAAGCTGCAAAGCATAGCATGGAATTGCCATGATTGTAGTGAAAGACCTGCCCTAAGGCATAACGCTATAGATAGATAATTAATGGTACAAAATTCATTCAATATTTTTAAATGTATGTAGTTAGAGGGAATACGTCTAAAAATGGTCAAAACGAGTTAGGTTTACCCTGTTATTCCCAAAACTTTCATTAAGAAGTTGGTAACACTTAAGTCATATATAAAGTGGCAGCGCACTGAGATATCAACTCATCATTAAGAAGTTGGCAACACTTAAGTCATATATATATATATATATATATATATATATATATAAGTGGCAGCGCACTGAGATATCAACTCAGAGGTTCGGGTTCAAATTCCGTTCAGGTAATTATTTTTCTTATGTCATATATATATATATATATATATATATATATATATATATATATATAATGTTTGTTTCTTAGTATCTTGTAAGAATAATATATTATGTTCTCGGTTTAAAATATGTCTCCTCAAAATTGACGATTTTGTAGAAGTAAAGAACAACTTACACCCTACGACCACAGTTATAGGCTAACGATGGACAAACTATTTCTTATGATGATCTTGAAGGGGATTTTCGGGCTGTAGGCCGTGGTCGTGAGGCTTGTAGTTCCCCGACATTTCGCCAGAGACTGCGTCTAGCATCCTCAAGGGTTGTCTTGAGACTGTCAATTCTGTCCGCTGTCTGTCCTATTCACGACCACGGCCTACAGCCCGAAAATCCTCTTCAAGATCATCATAGCAACTCCGGCCGTGAAAATCTACGTGAATAAACTATTTTTTATTTTATTTCAGGACTGTTTCTGTTATTTACACAGGTATCCTCAACCAAATGTACATTTTTTTCCCTCCGAACTTCCCGGTTTTGCATGTCTGCTTCTGTTATATTCCTCTTTTTCATGTTGTCTTGAATTCCCTTTATCCACGTTGGCTTTGGTCTACCACGTTTCCCTTTTCCTAGAGGTAGCTATTTCAATACTTCTTTGTTTGTTTCTGTGTCCCTTCTTCTCATTATATGTCAATACCTTCTTAGTTAGATTTCTTCAATATCTTGGACAATATCATTTTCTTTCTTTTTTGAGATTATATATGCCTTCTATATAACACATGTCGACTGAATACATATTACATTGCCTACATCACTAAAATGCACCGATTGAGTGAAAATAGTTAATCGACAAAAAAGAAGCCATATCTACATAGTTTACATTTTCATTTAATTTCAACACTGCTAAAGCGGTGTGTCAACGGTTAGTTAACGCGTTTATTGAATGAATAATCAACTGCGATACGCAATTTTATACATTTTTTCCTAACATGAAAGCTCTACAAAAATATGTAAACGGATAATTCGAACACGGCGAAAAACTAGCAATTCATGTATACGTAAGCTTATTTATTAATCTCGGAACGGAATATAACTGGAAAATCACAGTTAACCAGTAAAAACGTAAGAGAAATAATATTTCGGGAACAAAAATACAGAATATTTTTTAATACTAAGGCTAACGGAGAAAAAAAAAGACAGTAAAAATGACAGGTTTATTCAGTAATTTGTGGAGGCAAAAAAAAACAAATACCATGACCCAGTCACAATAACATACTGCGGCGCAGTAACTTCCCACGTTTATTGCAACCACAGCAGAACTGCAATAAAACTGTCTTCTGTTTCCACCACCAACTTTTTTCCAATCACTACTACCGTGTCTTATTCTGTTACTGAGTCGTCAGTTTAGTTGTAAAGGAAATTGTTTTTTCCTCAAAAGCTTCAAATGTTTATTTTGTTTATTAACCTGTTCTCTATCAATATAATATGTGTCTGCGTATGTTACTTCTTCATTTCGATTTTGCTACCTCGTCTTGTGCTATCCAGTCAAGGATTATCTTTGTCCGCATATTACATTTCTTAAAAATAAAAGGTGTATAAGCAGCTATAAATATCAGCGGATTAGAAGAAGATCAATGCATGGACAGAGAGGAATGGCGTTTGGTTTCCGGAAGACGACAGCAGCTGCCATGATACCGGATGATGATGATATTTCTTCTGAAAAAAAAAACTTCCTATGGCGCGACAGGCCTAAAAGGCTGCTGGCCTCACGTACACGTGTTACTTACAGAGGCAGAATGTCGCCCAGCCAATATAGGGGTGACATGTGATCAGCATACCGCGTTCCCTGCCGTTAAAGCTTGTTTTCTCAACCTGGAGCCGCTACTCATTATAGTTACCCAAAAACCTCACGATGCTTGGCAGGGGGAGGGGGGCATCGATCGCATACTGACCGAAACTCCAAGAGAAAATGTCTTCCCCCATGGAGGCCCGAACCACCTCAAGTCACGTAGCTCTGCACCAAGGCGTCCTGCCTTAACTACTCTGGGATTGCGCCGGACTCTTCTGGCAATATGTTCGGTCCATTGTCAATTCACTATTTTTATTTTTGAGATATGTCACTCCTATCATCTTCCTTATCCACGAAATATGTTTTATATATTTGAAGATTAAATATAAGGAATTTCGGACAGGACAAGGACAATCGATATCCTAAATGGCTACTTATAGAACCTGAAAGTCATGGCCGAGCGGACATAAGCTCTTTATACATCCCTCCCGTGATCTAATGGTTTCCAATCATCCTCTGTATAACCCACTCCCTCAAATCATTGTTAATATTATTCTCCCACCTCATTCTTGATGGATCTACTGGACGTTTTCCCTCTGGATTTTCTATGAGAAGTTGGAATGTCCATCTTTCATTGATCATTTGTGCTAAATGCCCTGTCCATCGCTGTCTACGAGTCTTAAACTCTTCTTATTACAGCTGGTTTTCACATATAGCTCCCTGTTATGTAGTTTTCTCCATTCACCTATCTGTTCATAATTCTTTGTCCAATAATTTTCCTAAGAACTCTATTATAATACTCGTAATCTTATATCCTCCCTTGAACTAAGATAACATGTTCCGCATGCATATAATATAACAGCAATAATAATTTTGTATACTTTAACTTTTTTTGAGAGAAGTTGGGTTGACAAGAGTCCCTGTAATGCGTAATAGCACGCGTTTCAAAAATTAAGCCTAGTTTTATTTTCTCAGTACTTCATTCCGATTCCGATTGAGGGTCTTTCCACTTTTCAGCGGTTGCCCTTTTACCAGCCGGCTGCTGGCCCTTCACATCCACATGTGTCAATCACAGAGGTAGATGATCAACAGCCAGTGTAGGGGTGACATGTGGTTAGCATGTCGAGTCCCCCAGCCGTTATAGCTGGTTCCTCAACCTGGAGCCGCTACTTATTGTAGCTACCCAATTGCCTCACGATGCTGGGTGGGCACCGGTCCCATACTGGCCGAAATACCATGAGAAAATTTCTTCCCCCATGGAGACTCGAACCAGCGCAAGTCCCGTAGCTCTGCGCCAAGGGTTCATACCTTAACCGCTCGGCTCCTGTTTGTAATTATTATTCCTAAGTATTGTGGCAAGTCATTCACTCAGCCTCCTGTGTAAATCTATAAATAAATCCCAATTGGCAATAAAAATCAGATACAATTATAATATCATTGAACGAAGCTGTTACTGGACTTAGGTCATATTTATATTCAAATTGATCAGGGGAGCGAGTGGAACCTGATTATGTAGGAGCAAAGGTCATATAAAATGATCCAAAGAAGTCAGCATCAATGTAATGAAATTACTAGTTATTAAATAGGGTACTGACAACTCAGGTAATGTCACCCTTTCTTTTGTTAAGACGATAGTGGCTGACACATGATAATAACTTAGTAATGACAAAATCCTTTGCTCGACAGATTGAGTAGAAATATCTTCTAAGCCTGCAGTTAACTGATTTATCGTGATAACCATAACCCTTTAGCTAAATGTACAAGCGGGGGTTTTACCCTGACACAAACAACGCTAGCAAAAAGTGTGGGAATATGGCAATTTTCTAGCGTCTGAAGCCTAGGAAAAACCCAAGCCTAGCTAATGTTTGTGACCCGACTGTACGTGAAGCCAGTACGGGAAAAAGGTCCAACCTCTGATGGCGTAAATCGCCAATGATAAATTTGTAACACCCCCATGATTAAAATAGGAGGGTGCATTAACCAATTATATGTTTCGTTATATGTGCCTAAGCACTGATCTCAGGTCCACGAGATCGAGGTAGTGGGAGTAACTAGTTTACCTAATAGGCGAGAGAGGCTTCTCCTCGTCACTTCTCGTATACAATTAAATAAAGTCACTTCTCGAAAACACTTCGTTCTGAAAGTTAAATAAAGTCACTTCTCAAAAACACTTCGTTCTGCAAGTTAAATAAAGTCACTTCTTATATACAATTACTTGCAGTTTATAAAAGACAAGAATAAAACACACCTACAACAAGTTCTCTACATATTAATTCTGCCCGACGAAGTCCTCGTGGAATCCCTAGATAAGAACTCATGCCTATCGGCATTCCAACCTGAGCAACCCAAGTTCTCACGCATGGAGAACTCCTTCCGTATTCCTAGTGCCACTAAATCCCATCTACACCTCTTTACCCCAACAATAATCCTTCAGTATTTGCATTCAACCACTTCACAATTTTCCTCGTTTGCTATTGACTCACCATTTTCATTAAATAATGTATTTATACGTGTGAGGATAAAAAAAAAACTTTTTGGTTGGTAGCTGAACTACGAGTTCCCTAACGATATTATTAGCTACAAATAAAATTTGTAATTAAATGTTGATGTAAGATATATCCCAAATTATATAAATTTTAACATGTCTTACATTTAATAGAATTTTCATGAATTTAATATTCATTATTTCGTATTCTCCAGATTAGGTTTAACAACATTTATTATTTTTTTTTTTTGTAATTCGTAACATCTTGAAGACTTTATTAATATTTGAACTGACTAGGTCTACGTATATAAAATTTTTATCTAATGATTATGAAACTGCAAATACTTCAAATACTTTATTCTTCAACAGCTTATATTCAATTAGTAGAATGTTAAGTACAATTATTAAAATTAGATTGAAGGAACTAATACAAAATAAAATATCAGAAGAGCAAACAGGTTTAACAGCAGGTAAATCGTGCCTTGATAACATATTTGTGATTAGGCAGATTATAGAAAAGATGTTGGCTAAAGGAAAAGAAGTTCATATGGCATTTATAGACCTGGTACAGAGATATGACTCTGTACCCATGAACAAGCTTTGGGTGGCAATGGAGAAGTTTGGAATACCAAAATATTTTATACATTCTATAAAAAGAATGTATGATAGTAAAGCAAGTATTAAGGTTGGAAATAGAGCATCCTCAGAATTTGATATAACAAAAGGATTAAGACAAGGATGCGGGATGTCACCAACATTGTTCAAGATATATTTAGAAGATGTATTAATGGCATGGAATAAGTCATGTAGGGGAATGGGAATCAACATTAATGGACATTTACTGCACAATTTATTATTCGCTGATGACCAGATTATAACAGGACAAGATAAAGAAGATATAGAATGTATGATTAGAAAGTTGGTAGATGCATTCGAGGTAGGTGGACTGAAGATAAATTATATTAAAACAGAATATATGGTAATCGGAGGAAATTCAGAAGACCTACAAATAAATAATATGATAATTAAACGTGTTGAAGAATTTAAATATCTTGGATCTATAATAGATAAATCTGGTACTTGTGAAAAAATATATTATTAACAGAGTAAATTGTGCAAGGAAGGCGATTAGATCCCTGAATAGTCTTTTATGGAATAGAAATTTCACCAGACAAAAAAGAGATTATACAGACAATAATAGGAAGTATACTCACATATGGATCAGAAAGCTGGACAATAAATGAAAGGATGCAGAAAAGAATCTTGGCGACAGAAATGGATGGATTACGGAGAAGTATGAGAATATCCAGGCTACAACATATTCGAAATACATATATCAGACAAGAAATGGATGCACAAGAAACTGTTATCGATAGGAAAACAAAGAGAGCTCTACAGTGGTATGATCATGTACAACGGATGTCGGAAGACCAGTGGCCTAAACAGGTGTTGGATTGGATGGTACCAGGCAGAAGGAAGAGGTGGAGATGTAGAAGAGCATGGTATGAGGGAATATATGGTGACATGATGAAGAGGGATATGGAAGTTGGGCAGTGGGGAGATAGAAATCTCTGGAAAGCAGGAATCAAAGGCAAACTACTGTAAAGTGGAAAGCCTGTATTAAGTAAGTATATTCATATAATATAATTATAACAATTAATAACATGATGTGATTTATTTAATGCGCCGTATCGTATCTGTTTAGAATGGTTTCAGTTTATTCAATCTGCAATTGGATCGTGCCTAGAATAAAGATTCAACATCTTACGTATTCCTTGCTTTTAATGGCCATACTTGCGAACAACTGCGCTCTTGGCCTTACGTCCGGGTCTCTATATTATTGACTAAGGATAAGTACCTAATATTTTACCTTACTGAATCCTCTCTCAACTTAGTCCTGTTTCCATAGTAAAAACTCTGTGATCATTGATTAGTCATATTTTCAAACCAAAACCTACTGGTATAATTCAGTCTATATATACAAGAGTTTCAGAAAAAAGTATTACAGACATCTAGGAATTGTAGAGGGGACTTAATAGATACAGTTTTGATAAGGAACCCATGTCCGGAAATGTACCATTTCGATGTAAAATAGGTTTGAAGATCGAACACAAGGCTGATATCGTGTGTTATGTTTTAGAATAAATATCACAGATTTCTAGGGGTTGTACTACAAGTGTGGTTCCAAGTGGCGACCCTGTTGTTCGTTGCACGAAATGTAGGCCTACTTGTGACGCATGTTTTCATACACACGCCCCACAAGACCTGGTGTGTGCTCAATAATTTCTGCTGCCTCCAGAATTCGTGCAAGATCTTCCTCTGACTCGACAGATGTAATAATGTAATAGAACCCTATGAAGTCTGTAATACTCATTCTGAAACACACATCAGCCCGTTGTGTTTCGATCTTTAAACTTGTTTTACATCGAAATGGTACGTTTCCGGACAAGGTTTCCTTATCAAAACTTTATCTGTTAACTCGCCTCTACAACCCCTACAAGTCTGTAATACTTATTATGAAACATCATATATATAAGCAAATGTTATATGATGTGGATGGTGCACAGCGAAATTACGCTTTACGCATATTTTTCAAAACTACCATTACGCACTGTATAATTTAAAGATGGAGATGTCTTGTAAGCAGAATGAAACCTAAATTGATGTACGTATTGTGATTACTTTGCATTAAAAACTATTACTGTAAATGTAACTTTAAATGCATATAACTTAGAAAGTAATTGTTCACAAGTGGCCAAAATTTAAATAGCAATCTACAGAGTAATTTAAAAAAATGGGGGGAAAAACGTTTAAATGTCTTTATCTATACCAGTTCATCTGCAAATGGGGCAAGGGTGTTCTTTTCCGGGAGTTACATAAACAAGCTGATTAAGACTTTCACGGCTATCGTCATGTAGTGTTGTCTTCTCAACGTTTCATCACATGCTGTGGGTGACATCTTCAGAAGATCTTACTTATTTCAACTTACCACGAGAGATTAAACTAAACCGGGCACGCTATTAGAAGACATAATAATAATAATAATAATAATAATAATAATAATAATAATAATAATACTAATAATACTAATAATAATAAATAATAATAAATAATAATAATAAATAATAATAAATAATAATAATAATAATGCTTTATTTATTCTGGCAGAGTTAAGGCCATAAGGCCTTATCTTCCACTCAACCAGCACAAATACACATAAATATTTGACAAATATAGATATACACTATACTAATTATAAACAGTTAAGATACATTAAATGAAGCAATGCAAATTTCATATGCGGTAAGCCAATCCTGCTTCATTCTTCATGCGCCGTTGTCAGATATCGGTATGTAAGAGGGGAAGAGACAGACGATATGTCGTAGTTACAGCGCCAATTGTACAACACCGCTCGATTATGATAGGCTGGACGAAATGCACTAGCCACGCATAGCTCCGCCCGATGTCTTCCAATACCATATGCCTTATACACTGCTCAAAACAATTAGAGGAACACTTGTAATAAATTGAATAAGTAATTGTTTTTTAAAGCTGTGATGCTGAGAGTTGGGCAATATGTAAATTGAATTATTAATTTTATCATTGGATACACATTTTAAAGATCCATGGCCTAAATACAGAGAAATTACCTCAAATAACAAATATAGAGAAATGTTTTATTTTGGAAGGCACTGGCCACTTCTAATTGGTAAGCTTCCTGATGTTTCTATAGTGACGAATGTTGATTATTGGCTTGTTTATTGAAGCCTCTGACAAAATGAGGCATTTAAATGAGTTTGAAATGTATCATGCTCTACATCTTTTACGACAAGGTCAATCTCTGCGACAAGTGGCTAGAAAGCTTGGGGTTTCTCCTTCCGTGGTGTCCAGGTTACGCAACAGGCACAGAGAGACAGGTCAGTATTGTAGAAGACGTGGCCAGGGCCGTAAATTTAAAACAAGCCCCCAGGATGACAGATACGTTGTTCTTTCTGCTCTTCGACAGCGTACAAAAACTGCAAAAGACCTGCAGAATGATCTTCATATGGCTTCCGGAATCCGGGTTTCAGACCAAACCATAAGTAACAGATTAAAGAAAGAAAATATACGTCCAAAAAGGTACGTTAAAAAACCACGCTTAACAAATGGGCATAAGGCAGCAAGACGTACGTATGCTGAAAACCATGGTGATTGGAACCTGAACCAGTGGGAGTCTGTGCTCTTCTCGGATGAATCCAGGTATCGTCTTACACGTTGTGATGGTCGATTGAGGGTGTGGGGACGGCCAGGAGAAAGATTTTCTGCAGAGGCTGTACAGGAAATTGATAGATTCGGAGGAGGTTCCATAATGGTGTGGGCCGGAGTTATGTACAACAATCGTACGGACCTTGTACTTGTTCCCCAGCGACTGAATGCTGTTCGGTATATCGAGCACGTACTGGAAGAGCATGTAGTACCTGCTGCCATTAGAGTAGGCCCTGTATTTCTGTTTATGCAGGATAATGCCAGGGCACATTCTGCGGCAGTCACCAGGGATTTTCTGAGGAGGAATGAAATTGAGGTAATGGAGTGGCCAGCGGTCAGCCCAGACCTCAACCCTATTGAACACTTATGGGATCTTCTAGACAGGAAGGTCAGGAACCGACATCAAGCTCGACAAACTCTGCAGCAACTTGGAGATGCTCTGAAGGAGGAATAGGAGAATATCCCGCAAGAGGAAATCCAGAATCTTATTGGGAGCATGCCACGAAGGTGCCAAACTGTCATCGAATGTCGTGGAGGCCATACACGATACTAACTCTATATAACGAGTGTTTAAGTTTGAAAAATAAGCACAAGATTCAATTGCTTACATAGCGGAATTATTTGAAAAGTTAATTGTCAGCGTTATTCATTTGTTTTTACTGACATGAGCAATAAATAAATAAATAAATAAATAAATAACCACAAATAATGCAATTTATTAATTTCATGTTTGTACCTTAAATGAATGCAAAAAATAGGAACATTAGAGAATTATATCAGGGAATTAGTATAGAGAAGAAAGGGTTTCAGGCTAGAACAAACATAATTCGGAATGAAAATGGGGATATGATTGCAGATTCCAAGAGTATATTAAATAGATGGAAAAGTTATTTTAATCAGCTATTAAATGTACATACAGAACAGGACATTGAGGAGGATAAGTTACACACAGCAGAAATGCTAGTCGCAGAGCCAAGTGCATTAGAGGTTGAAATTGCAATTGAAAAATTGAAGATGTATAAAGCATCAGGTTCAGATGAGATCCCAGCAGAACTGATAAAATCAGGGGGAGAAAAATTGATGGACAAGATACGCTGTTTGCTTAGTATGATTTGGGAAAAAGAAGCTCTTCCAGATGAATGGAAGGAATCAATTATCGTACCAATTTATAAGAAAGGAGATAAAACTGATTGCAACAACTATAGGGGCATCTCATTACTTTCAACTTCGTACAAAATTCTAACAAATATATTAGTAAGCAGACTTACTCCCTATATTGATGACATTCTAGGAGATCATCAATGTGCATTTAAAAGAAAACAGGTCTACAACAGATCAGATTTTTAGTATAAGACAGATTTTAGAAAAGAAATGGGAATATAATGGTACTGTACATCAACTATACGTAGACTTCCAAAAAGCATATGATTCAATTAAGAGGGAGAAGTTATATAGTATCCTGCTGGAGTTCGGAATTCCTAAAAAGTTAGTTAGACTTATACGAATGTGTCTAAATGGCTCAACGAGTAGGGTGCGTGTAGGCAAACAGTTTTCAGACACTTTTGAAATCCAGAATGGGTTGAAGCAAGGAGATGCACTATCTCCTCTACTATTTAATTTTGTACTAGAGCATGCCATTAAATCTTTAGAGAATGAGGAAGGCTTATAACTGAATGGTATTAATAAGCTGTTAGTTTATGCTGATGATGTAGTACTACTGGCCGATAGCGAGGAGATACTAAAGGCCAACACGCACACACTATTGAGTAACACTAAGAAATTAGGACTGGAAGTAAATATCAGTAAAACTAAATATATGGTCACACGTAGAAATACATTATATAATGGAAATGGACAGCTAATGACAAATGAGGGAAATTTTGAGGAATTGGCTGAATTCAAATACCTAGGAACAATAATCACAAATAGGAATGAGATGCACAAAGAAATTAAACATAGGCTCAATTCTGGAAATGCATGCTATTATGCATTGCAGAGACTTTTGATGTCCCAACTCCTTTCAAAAAACGTTAAGCTGAAAATATATAAAACTATTATTCTACCAGTTATATTATATGGGTGCGAAACATGGACTCTTACTTTAAGGGAGGAAAGGAGATTACGAGTATTTGAGAATAAAGTTCTTAGGAAAAATTTTTGGACCAAAGAGAGATGTACAGACAGGTGAATGGAGAAGACTACATAACAATGAACTACATGGTCTTTATAGGAAGCCAGATATAATAAGAACAGTTAAGTCCCGTAGACTACGATGGGCAGGACATGTTGCGCGTATGGGGAATGAAAGACGTGCATGGAAACTTCTTGTAGGAAAGCCAGAAGGAAAACGCCCAGTTGGTAGACCAAGAATGAGGTGGGAGAACAACATTAACTATGATTTGAGGGAAGTAGATTATACAGGGAATGATTGGAAAGCATTAGCTCAGGATAGGGATGTATGGAGAGCTTATGTCCGTGCGGCCATGAACCTACGGGTTCGATAGTGCCAGTGAGTAAGTAAGTAAGTAAGTATGTACCTTTATCCAATGAAAAATATTTGCATATTTCATAGTGTTCCTCTAATTGACTTGAGCAGTGTAGTAAGATCTCCTGAATACGTTACTACGAGAGTTGAAACAAGTAAGATCTCCTGAAGATGTTTCTACAAGAGTTGAAACAAGTAAGATCTCTTTAATATGTTACTACGAGAATTAGAACAAGTAAGATCTCCTGAATGTTACTTACTACGAGAATTGAAACACGTAAGATCTCCTGAATGTTAGTACGAGAATTGAAACAAGTAAGATCTCGTGAATATGTTACTTACTACGAGAATTAAAACAAGCAAGATCTCCTGAAGATGTCACCCACAGCAGGTATGAAACGTTCGAGAAGTCAACACTGGAAGACACGGTCAAGAATCTCCAAAAAGTAATTTGGAATATAAATAAACAAGGTTAATTTATGTTACTCTTATTTCCCTACAGATGTCAAAGAGTGATAAGTGATCAGCTCATCGTCTCAAAGAGACACTTATTAGGAAACTAGTTTTATCCGAGGCTCTAATTTACGCTTGAGGTTATTTTATGAACCAGAAAATATTCAGACGGGACCTGCAGAGTAAAGTAATTCCCGAGGGCTTGTTTCTTGCATTTATTCATTCTAAAAATCAATCGACCTCGGCTGTGTTTCAATCCCGACATACGAGACCAGAGTCAACAAACATAATCCCTAGACCACCCGGCCCGATTTAGCCCTTAAATGCTCTGGAATATTCTAAAAATACATCTGTTTGGAACAGCACAACATTTAGTTTAAAATCATTTTCATTATTATTGTTGTTTGTTTAGATAAATAAACATTTTCATAATTATTTCTACTTGCACACATAAATAATATGTAAATTCCAGGTAATACCGTTGAATGTTATGCTTGTTTTTCAGAGGTCTCGAATTTCGAGGAAGCAGAGAAATTAAAATTTAATTTTCAATTCGCTGAAAACGCCTGCAGAACATTGATTAGGCTATTCGCACAACTTATGAAGTGAAGGTGTTGACGCCATAGCACGGCGCAGATGGAAATCACTAGTGTCAACCCAAACATAAACGAGGTAACGGAGATGTGTGAATAACTGACTGGCAGTATCGAACCCGTAGGTTCTTGCAGCGCAGACATAGGTTCTCCATAATCCCTATCCTGAGCTAACGTTTTCCAATCATTCCCTGTATAATCTACTTGCCTCAAATCATAGTTAATGTTATTCTCCCACCTCATTCTTGGTCTACCAACTGGGCGCTTTCCCTCTCGTTTTCCTACAAGTAGCTTCCATGCACGTCTTTCATTCCCCATTCGTGCCACATGTCCTGCCCATCGAAGTCCACGAGATTTAACTGTTCTTATTATATCTGGATTCCTATAAAGATCATGTAGTTCATTGTTATGTAGTCTTCTCCATTGACCTGTCTGTCATCTCTCTTTGGTCCAAAAAGTTTCCTAAGAACTTTATTCTTAAATACTCGTTATGTTCTTTCCTCCCTTAAAGTAAGAGTCCATGTTCCGCAGCCATATAATATAACTGGTAGAATAATAGTTTTATATATTTTCAGTTTAACGTTTTTTTAAAGGAGTTGCGATTCAAGAGTCTCTGTAATGCATAATAGCACGCATTTCCAGAACTGAGCCTATGTTTAATTTATTTTTGCATTTCATTCCTATTTGTGATTATTGTTCCTAGGTATTTGAATTCAGCCACTTCCTCAAAATGTCCTTCATTTGTCATTAGCTGTCCATTTCCATTATATTATAATGTATTTCTACGAGTGACCATATTATTATTTATTATTATTATTATTATTATTATTATTATTAGTACTAGTAGTAGTAGTAGTAGTAGTAGTAATATTAGTAGTAGTAGTAGTGTAGCAGCAGCAGCAATAGTAGTAATAATTTGTTTTGCCCGTTGAAGTTAAGAACGTAAGATACTACCTTTTACTTCACCAATGTTAAAATACAGATGATAATATTATGAATTAACTTAATAACACTTAGTACACAATAAAGAGCTTACAATTAAAATAAATATAAAAAAGTAAATTAACGTAGAACGTGGTTATACGCATTAGAAAAATGATAGATAAAAAATTACGTAGACTGTAACTGTTAAAATAATTAAAATAATCTACGCTAAACATATACTATATGCAGGATATAGACAACACCCTCACAATATTGCACAGAGAATGAAACCCAGGTAAGATAATGGAGATTTTAAAGGAAGTTGACAACAATTTGATTTTAAACGAGAATGTACCCAAGTACATTCAACAATATCTACAAGAACATCACAAATCAGTCAGTAGCTGGATAGTAGCATCGAACAATCTTTTGCTGATAATAGGACTGATCACGAAAGGCCTACATTATTTTAATTATTTTAACAATTGAGGAGACTGCATACAAGGTACACAATTTTATAAATTTTATATAGGCCTACTCTAACAAATGCCTCAACGGAATAATACTGTGAAATGTATTAATATTGATAATAAAATGTCTAAAATTTGCTTATGTTCTATAGTCTGGGCAGTTCATTATTCGATACTCAAACTTCTATGGACGAAGATTAAAAGACCACGGATCTGAAACAAGTAAATGAATGACAACATTTTAAACTTGTAACATTAGGTCTACTTATATGCTATTCATGCTTTTCAAAAAAGCATTTTAATTTGTAATCGATTACAAAAAGTGTTCAAAAGTGCGTCCTCCTGCTCTGCTTCAATACAAATTTCGCAACGACATATATGGTCGTATATTATGTTCAAAGACTCCAGGCATCTGCTTAGAGAGCCAGCAGCTGAACGCACCCGAGTGACCAGACTTCATATGCCCCGACACAAAACAGTTTAGTAGAGGTGAGATCGGAAGAACTAGCAGGCCATTCAATGGGCCCACCGCGGCTAATTCACTGTTCAACGAATATTAAGTTCAATGTTAAAACAATAGTCTTCATTATTAACAATGATAAGCAAGTTTATGATGCCATTAATTTATTCATTTCAGACTTATGCTCATTTCAATAAAAACGTTCACTTGCTATCATTCTAAAAAAATCGAGCATTGAATTTAGTTACACCTAATATAAAAATTATGTTTTATATTTTGACTAATACCTTAATAGAATTTTACCATGCACTATATTAGTGTTACTGTATGCGTCGGAGATCGTCGGACACGAAGCTTCGAGAAATGGAGGGGTGGTTATTTACTCAATAAAAGATTGATTGAAAAAATACATAGCAAAGTTGAAGACTATCAAATGGGTTTCAGAGAAAATAGATCAACGAAAGATAATATATTCATTGTACAGCAAATTTTTGAAAAGTGTTATGAACACAATGTAGGTCTGCATAATATTTTATAGATTACATATAGGCTTCTGATTCTGCCAATAAGAAACAAATAATCGAATGTCTTAAATATTATCAAGTACCACACAAATTAATACAAATTAATATCGTTAATTTTAATAGATACAACTGCTAAAGTAAAAATCAACAATAAACTAAGTGAAAGTTTCAGTATTAAATCAGGAATGAAACAAAGAGACCCCCTCTCAGCTACCTTATTCGGCTTAATCATTGATTATATATTCAAGAAAATGGAATTATGGGGAAATATTATAATAAAACTCAAACTATGTATAGCTTATGCAGATGACATACTGATTACAGCAAGAACCAAACATGCGTTATGTGAAACCTTCATAAAATTGAAAGAGGAATAAAAAAATGGTCTAATAATAAATCAAGACAAAACAAAATATTTAAAATGTAGTAATCACAACAGAAAATCTACAAATTGATGACATGCAAATGAACACAGTAGAATCATTTAAATACCTAGGTACCAAAGTAAGCGGACATAATGCATAAAAGAGGAAATTAAGGAAAGATCGGTGAAAGGGAATAAAGCTTATTTTGCAAATAGAACCTTATTTAAAAGCAAATTAATATAAAAAAACAGCAAAAATAAGATTAGGCTATGAAAAACACTCATTAGACCAGTAGTTACATATGCTAGTCAAACTTGGGTCCTAAAAGAAACAATAAAACAGAATTTTTTTTGAGAAAAAATTTAAGAAGACTATTTGGAACAAATAGAGGAACTGATAACTGTTGGAGAATCAAAACAAATAACGAACTAAACAAATTAATGAAAAATCAGAAAATAGTAAACCATATAAGATCTCTCAGAATTGGTTAGCTTGGACATTTGATTAGAGTGGATGATCAGACACTGGTCAAGAAACTCTATAAATGGAAACCTATAGGAGGCAAAGCAGTTGGAAGACCGAAGATCAGATGGGAGGATGACACAATGAACGATCTAAAGAAAATGAAAGTGACTAATTTGAATATGGAAAGAGATTGGCGGAGGATTGTTGAGAAGGTCAAAGCTTTCACTTTTGAGTTATCGCGCCTTAGGATGATAATGGTTATTTATGACGATGGTTTTCAGTGCGTGAGAGTGTTGCGGTACTTTCAGGCATAAGAGCTCGGTTCTTCTTAACACATTATTATCGTTCGAAAAACATTTCTCTCAGTGATTCTGAATTAGCTACTCCATTGTAAAGTGGTGTGATGTGGGCGAGTCAATGTTTTTGTAACTCATGGAGCATTATAATTTACAATTTTCTCTCTTCTAACTGTGTCGCTCAACAATTCCCACTCCACATTTCTTCCAGGTCCTACGAGCTCTGTCACGTACAATAGTTACACCCAAGCATGAAAAAATGGGAGATTATAATCACAACAAGGATGAGAAACAATAAGATGCTGAAATTGAAGGTAACGCTAGGTTATTCCTTGATTTCCTACGCGAGCGCGTCCGTCCGTGTGTGTGTGTTTTTTGTTTGTTTGTTTGTGTGTTTGCGTGCGTGTGTTTTTGTTTGTGTTTGTGTGTGTGTGTGCGTGTGCGCGTGCCTATCACGCCAAGTTGGAATACTGAAACAGTGAAATAATGTTAGATTTGTCTCATGACCTACTATGTTAAAGGATTAAATCAGTTAGGACAAAATAATTGATAACATTTTATATAAATAAAAAAATAAAAATCCCATCTACTGTTCATTTTCCCTAAAAAAATATCCCAGTTCCAAGTGACAAATAGACGAAAAAAATCCAGCTCAATGGGCTAATCTACAAAGTAAAAATCACTAAAATTGGACTTATGCACTTTTACCCTATTGCCACAGAATTAGAAGATTAAAAAAATACTGTAGTATCATTTACTGTAAAAAATAATTTCCCCATTCATTCCCGAATTCAACTTTTCACTGAATATAAAATCACAAAAAAAAGGAGTATTTACCCGTTCTCCCCTAAATGCTAGTAGCTAAGAAACAATACGTAAAATGAACAACACATATATTCCACGTATTCCAAATCCTGTGCCGTCAGTCTGACATATCGATTTTCTTTTGTTACAGTTTGCTGTGGCAGCGCTGTTATTTAAAGAATTGTGGATCTATAATGAGTTTTTGAAGCAAACCAAAGCGTAAAAAGTCATTACAGAACTTGATGGTATATTTATAGAATGCAAAATGAGAATCCAACATTCCTCTAAACTGGCAGAGTGGCTCAAAAAATGTTCCACATCTTATGAATTGTGTTTCATATCTCATTTAAAATTAATTGTGGAGAAGCTTACTCTTCATATCTTCTGCATTATTTCATCAATGGGAATTAACTTTCAGCCATAAATAAAAAATGTGATAAGACAAAACTCTTTTCAATGAAATAACAAGAATTTTTTTAAGCATTATATTTATAAAAGTGAAGGTTCTGAATTTTCTTCTTCTCCCTCGTTTAATTCATACTCAGTTTTGTACAACTCATGAGAGTCAATGCTCAGAACGGGTCGCTTATTCTGAAACTGATGCATCTTAAATCGTACATTGAACTCACAGCGAGAGTTCGGTTATTTATAACATATCAATTTTTTTTGTCAGAATTGCATTTCAATCGTAGTGTTGAATTGAATATGAATTGTTTCTGATGAATTATGTATCATATATTTGCATATGTAGGCCTATATTATACATAATTCATCTCCTCAACCAATTACATATTTTTCTAGGACGATATATTTATCTTATCGCGGTTGAATGGCTTGTATGCTTAAATGACTCCGAGAGCTATGCCGGGAGTAGGGCGGTAGCATTGCTGCCGAAAGGGTCACCCACCTTGACAGACCAAAGGCGAAAAGTCAGTCGAATAAAGTACTTAGAGTAAAAATACAATCGCCAAAACGTGGACATGAGTAACACTGGGATAAACATTGCCAGAGGTAAAATAGTCCCTCATTCGGATCTCCGAGAGGGGATTACTTCAAGAAATCCATAGTAAGACTTAAACTTAGGGATATGTTCATAGGAACATGGAATGTTAGAACATTATACAATAGTTTGGCTCTAGAAATATTAACACGGTAATTAAATAGATCATCCTTGGATGTAGTCGCTTTACAGTAAGTTACATGTCCAGGAGAAGGTAGCCAGGAATCAGGAAGCTTTACATCATATTATGCGGGTGTAGTAAGGCCAGAATTCGGTATGGGTTTTATAGCCCGAAGAAGAATCCTCTCAGTTATCTGGGATATTAAGTATTTTAGCAATTTCATATCATACGTGATTCTAAAGGGTAAACGATATGATTTTGCAATCGCAAATGTACATAGTTCTTCCGGACCGTAGCTCAGCGGCTTAAGGCATGATGTCTTGATGTAGAGTTAAGGGACCTAACGCTGATTCGAACCCCGCTGGGGGAATAAAATATATCACGGAATTTTGATCAGTATGGGACCTGTGCCCACCCAGCATCTTGAACGATTTGGGTAGCTTCATTAAATAGCGGCTCCAGGTTAATAAAACGGCTGGAGAACCCGACATGCTGTCTACAACGTCACCAATATAGTGACTAGATGAGCATACTTTTTGGTCAAATACATGTGGATGTTAAGCAAGCAACCGGCAGTTCTTAAGTTTCCCACAGAAGATAAAGACAAAATCAAAGATAAGTTCTAGGAAGAAATACAGTGCGCATTTGATAGGCTTTCACAACATCATATGAAAATTGTCTTAGGAAATTGCAATGCGAAAGTAGGAAGGGAAAAATATTCAAACAAACAATAGGCAAATAAGGTCTTCATGGGGTTAGATTAATCATGTTTGCCACATCAAAGAATATTGTTAAAACGACTACATTCCAGCAGAAGGATAACCCTAAACACAACCTGAACGTCTCCAGATAGTGAAACACACCAAACCAGATAGATTGTATATCAGTACAAAAACAATGGTACAGTAGTATCATCGAAGTTAGATCAGTTAAGAGGAAAGGTAGTTATATGTATGCGAAACATGAACTCCTACTTCAAGGGAGGACAAAAGATTACGAGTATTTGGGAATGAAGTTCTTGGGAAAAATGTTTGAGCTAAAGACAGACGAACAGACTTAACAGTGAACTACATTTTCTTTAGGGGAAATCAAACGTAACGAGAACAGTTAAATATCGTAAACTGTTATGGGCAGGATTTGACACGAATAAGGAATTAATGAGGGGCAAGGAAAGTAATTTTAAATAATAATAATAATAATAATAATAATAATAATAATAATAATGATAATTTTAAGGTTATATTTGCTTGTACCGACTTTTAAATCATAAACATACTACGAATCTTATTCATAGCACCAAACAACGGAGGACAGTCCAGAATATGTGATTAGCAGACTGCAGATCACCTGTATGACAAAACACATCATAAGATAAGGAATATACTTAAATCAACATGGAGATTTAAAATACCCTACCACAACAGTAAATATGCCGGTGGTAACATTGTAGGTCTACTAATCTGGACAGGTCAAACACGACAAGCCAGACTAGAGAAGTACAGTGTCTTGTTCGAAAGAATGAAAATATTTCATCATCATTCTGTGAATTTTCCTCATCATTGAGAGTTTTCTCCAACCAATCTTAGTAATTAACATGAATTAAAAAAATATATATAAATGACTACGGACTTATAGACTAGCAGTTTACAACAAGCATTCACAAATGCCCCTTAATTAAAGTTCTCCGTCGTTCTCTGTCCTCTGGGTCTTCATCTGTTACACCAAATTTCTACATTGAATTTTGAATGTTGTTCTTCCAGGTTGTTCTTGGTCTTCCTTTTTCTGTTCCTTCTTTCAATATTTCATTGTAAAAATACAACCGTCAAGAAATGCGGGTCTCGTAGATTGTGATGGGCAGAGGATGTGTCAAGAATGAGGAATTAAAGAGGCGCATGAAAACTTCTTGCAAGAAAACCAGATGAAAAACGCCCATTATATAGGCCAAAAATGGGGATGGTAGAACATCATTAACCATTATTTGAGGAAAGTGAATTATATAGGAAATGATTAGAAAATATTAGCTCAGGATAGGAACGTATAAAGAGCTTATGTCAGCGCGCCCATGAGCCTCCGTGTTCGATTGTCGAAGTTGATTAATTATATTATTAGTTGCCATGCAGTGAATCGTATTGTAGGTGTAGAAAGGTAAATACCTGCCAAACACACCGTGGCGAGAAACAACTTCTCAATGTGCTTCCGTAAATTAAATTGTACAATAAATACAACCATTCTTATAAAGCATTCCGCATTATTAAACGGTATAGAACTCGTGACACATGTAGAACTAAATTCAATAGAAAAGCTGGTGAGATATATAGAAGTGGAAATCCATTAGTAGTTTCTTTAACGCTTTCAACTGTTTGTAAGAAGCAATGGCCCCCAAACACGCTAGATCCATATAATAAACATGAATACAGCTTCTATTGCAGGAGTAAGGTTTCTCGGGCATGAAAAAGACGCTCGTTACCGTCATCTTTATGACGTCCTTTCAGTTTAAATCGTTTCTTTGTAAAAGCACAACAAAATAAACTTTACCACATACGAATAAAAAAATATAAAATTGTGATCACGGTTTATAAATTAATAAATAAGAACACATTACATGATCGCAATAAGAAAATACACAGAGTTTAAAAAAATAAATCTAAAATGTAGGGATGAGAAATAAATATTAAGAGAAGGAAAAAAATCTAGTAAACATAGACACGGAAATTAACCGGTTGTAGGAAGGAAGACTGGTTGGAGCTCGTTCAATGCTAACATGTAAGAACTAATATCCACAAAAGGCAATTACAATTTTACAAAGAGCATTGCACGTCTCGTTCGTGTAAAATAACTTTCGCTTTTTGCATTGACGAGAGAGATAACATTTTATGAAGTCCAAATATTGTTTGGTAACAATATTAATTTTTAAAATTCCAAATCATATTTCTGGATGGATTTTACAAAAACAAAAATGACTTGACTATTACGAACCGTGCAATAGCTTTGAAATCTGAAGTACAAATGTTCTTCTTGATTTTCATTATTTAACTTCAAGGTTCTTCCTAGGAAGAATTTATTAGTAGAACTTGGTAACCGTACATTGGTTAATTGTTAACATCTGGATGGAAAATAATAATTTTGGGTAGGGAGATCACCAACCTCTGGGTGTAACTTATCCAGAATTAGCCTCAATACATGATCATAACGAATTCTATGTCAATGTTTTAAATTACATTTAATATTGGTGTCTCTAAAGGTTTCCCTTCACTATATAATCCTTCATACAACCGCAATTCTCTTACTAATAGCTTTGTTTATGTTAGTTTAATCATTAGTTTTTCCCTAATTTTGGTTTCTTACTAATTGTATTTTTGAGCAGGAGTTCTGTTCATAACATAATATATTTCTGGTAAAACCCTTTCTATCTTTATAATCAAATCTAAACATTTGATTCTCCTAATCTCCAGTCGATTAATATCAATTAACTTTTAATAAATTATCAATTTCGCCGATTTCAGCTTAAATTTGAACACGGATAACAAATCTAATATATAAAAATGAATGTTTGTTTGTATGTTTGTTCGTATTCTATGCACGGCCATACCGTCGATCCGATTTTGATGGTTTTCTTTTGCAAAATGTTCAGGAGATTCCCGGGATGAGATAGACTATAAGAGAGTTGTGATACTCAACCCATTCACCCCTAAAAATCATCCTTTGTAGCGAAAAACGTGAAATAATGTCCCCATTTTGACGCTTAAATGGCTTACGTTGCCTAAACCATAACAAATACACCAAATTATTGTACACGGAATTGAAAATTCTACAAAAAAAAGTATTTTACGGATAACTCACAATAATCATTTCTGTCTTTCATTGATTCCAAGAAGATCGGGATAAGTAGATTCCCGGGCAAGCGTGCTCTGCCATACCGTTCATCTGATTCTGATGGGGCTTTTTGAAAAATGTTCAGGAGATTCCGGGGATGAACATAGGCTATGAGAGAGTTGTAATACTCAATCCCTTCACCCCTAAAAATCACTCTTTGTAGTGAAAAACGTGAAATAAAGTCCCTACTTTGACGCTTAAATAGCTTACGCTGCCTAAATCATAACAAATACACCAAATTATTGTACACGGAATTGAATACCGTTATCTAAAAAAACTGTACAAAAAATCCGCGACAGCATATGTTTATCTTTTACGGATAACTCACAATAACCATTTTTATCTTTCACTGATGCCAAGAAGATCGGGATAAGCTGATTGCCGGGAAAGCATAGCAGCTCAAGTCTGGTGGTAAAAACACATTAACATTTATTTAGGAGTAGCAGCACACGCCGGGTATTAGTTAGTGTCTTATAAGTTATATTAGCTATACACTGATATCGGCTAGATATAGTGGTAAACTTTGCCGGTAAGTTTAAGGGTGTCCGGCAAAACAATTAAAAAATATACAAACAAATTTCATTTATTTAAAATAACGAAACAAGACCACTTAGTGTAACCTCTGAGCGCGTAAATCGTTATAGGAACCTGATTGGTGATTGCATGCCGCAATAGTAGTTGGTAATATGTTGTCCGCGTGTACTGGTGGAAAATTAAGTTTTGGAGTTAACGGTGATAAATTTTGCTGTGTTAAATTTGAGGCAAAAATTAAACACCAAGGAAAAGATAGCCCAAGTCGAAGCTCGTCTTGAATATAGTGCAGAAACAAACACAGTGAAAGTAAAAGCGGAATATTCAAGAAAGTTTTATAGTCGTTCCTATGACAACACTTAATTGTATTTGTATTGTAAGCCTATGTTTTTTCCCCTTTACAGAGATTTAGGCGCTCTCCCCCTACAGGGAAGAATTTGAACCGTACTAATTTAGTTACACTTGTTTTCGTATAGATGTCATTTTGAGTGGCCCGTGGTCAGCGTTCCGCCTCATACTGACATCTAGGAAACCAAGGTAGTACTAGGACGGGAAAATTCGGTAAATTTTGCTTAGAGGCCTTTTCATTCAGGCTTAGGTATTTTTTCGAGCCTGAAAATCTTCAGAATATACTGCCAACAAACTAATCATTTTTACTGATATGTGTGTCTGCCCTTCGGCAAGAGTGGTGACACTTTGACGAAATATAGCGTATATGACTTGAAATATCTACAAAATATAATACAGAAACAAACATTTTGATAAATAGGCCTACAAGAGAAGAAATAGTGTCAGGTCTCGCTTCTCGGTACCTGTAACATTGCTAGTACTTTAAGCAATGACATTATGACTCATAATGAAACTGTGACAAAAAAAAGTTTCGGGAAATTCTATGTGCAATAATAGATGCTTTAAAAATTACGCGACACTTGTAATCTGCTCATTCATGGATATGACGAAAAGTTAATATCCTCTTTTATGAACTCAGCTTCCAAACATTTTATAGCATCTTCCATGTCCTCTAACAACTGGCTCTCCGAGTCATTAAAATTGCTTTGATCAAAGAAAAGCTCTCAACTCCTTTGATTTCTAGACGCTTCGATCATGACGCATTTATGAATATTCTATGTAATTAAACTTAGGTCACTAACAATTCCTACCGTTATCAATCCACCGGCCTGCACTACTTTAATACCACTGCACAGTAAAAGCTCCTTATTCGCGGCGGTTATGTTCCACAAATATGCCGCGAATATGGAATGGTAATTTGTATGGGTATATAGGGGATATGTTCCAAGGTTCGAAAGTAAAATCAATTTTTGAGAGATTTTGAACAATTTTCCTTTTGCTCGGCATTATAAATTGGCATCAAAGCAGAATAGACTCGTGTTATTCAATCAAAATTATTGCAACGAATGGCAAGTTGAAATAAAACCCGATTGTGGCGAGGGCGGCATTTATCAAGAGGCATAGCGGCACGTGAAATACAGCGGCCGGTGGCTTTTAACAATGAACTTTAGGCTTATTGGCAATAAGGTTTATTTTACTTTGATATTAATTTGTCCATTTGATTTGAACCACTCTCTGGACAGAGAAATATGGACTTCAACTAAATCCTGCAAAGTCACAAGCAATCAATATGGATCATCAGAGATTATTACCTTTTAATTAACACAAACACAATACTGCATGTGTCACTTAATAGGGTTCAAATCCCTTATAGTGACACGATAAAAAAACCTAGGAGTATTGATAGATAAAATTCTGAATTGGAATAAACAATAAACCGTACTGCTTACAAAACAATCTTCTCGATAATACATCACTTAAATCGTATAAGAAATTGTTTCCTATTTGTTTTAAGGAAAATATTAGCAGAAACAATTGCTGTGTCCCATTTTCATTAACGTGATACTCTTTTTACAGACTTAAATACTGTTTTTACACAAATACTTGAAACATGTTAATAATTCTTGCGTAGGTTTTATTTGTGGTATTCACAGATTTGAACACGCTACACCGCCCCTGGAACAATTACATGGTTTCGTCTACAAAATCGTAAAACCGTCCACTCCCTATCTCTTCTCTATAAACTACTATGCACATCAACACCTTATTTATCACACCGCTCTGTTAGACTCTGACACAAAAATATTAGGCACGAGATCCCATGAGCATATTATCCTTTATATCCCTCTTCAGCAAACTGCCTATGACTCAACATATTTTACAGTTTCTCTGCTAGAATATAAAATTCCCTTCCACCCTATGTCAGAGACTGCCAGCTGTAACGTATTTCAGAAACAAACTGAATAATCTTTCATTAATAAAAACACATCACTAATAGTATTCTTTTAACAATTAATAGTTTATTTTATATTATTTAATGAAAGTAGTAATAAGATTTATCAACATTTTCAATGTTGTGTGTGATATATAAGCGATATATTAATTCATTATAGGCTATGTTATTGTTTTCTTGTATTTTTTCATGTATAGTAGATGGAAGCTGTTATGCCTTTGTGTATATTTTACTTTTATTATTGTTCAGTTTGCCAAAGTAATAATGGTTTAGTATCTAACATTATTGTGATTTTATTTTTTGAACGTAAAATGTTTGTTCTGGTGAATGGTAGAGAAGGCACATGACCTAAACTCCTCCGGGCTAAATAAAATAAATAAATAAATAAGATGAACAGAATAAATAAGTCAGCAGCCGGCTGGTAAGCCAAGGGCCTTCTAAGGCTGTACCAACATGAAGTTATTTAGCGAAATTCAACAGCAAAAAATGGCATCCAACAACTAATTAATTTTCAGACCCATTTTTACTGGAATTTTATTTTTTTCGCTTCTTTTCATTTTTACTTCTCATTCCTTAAATTCTGGATCATTACTTTTGAAACATCTTATGTGTTTGTTGGGTCAAGAATCCAATGGTCATTCGGGTCAAATTAAATTTGTACCGATAGTGCGCAATGACTGATTTTAGAAAAGAAATGGGAATATAGTGGTACTGTACACCAAATTTATGTAGACTTCAAAAAAGCATATGATTCAATTAAGAGGGAGAAGTTATATAGTATCCTGCTGGAGTTAGGATTCCTAAAAAGTTAGTTAGACTTATACGAATGTGTCTAAATGGCACAAAGAGTAGGGTGCGTGTAGGCAAACAGTTTTCGGACACTTTTGAAATCCAGAATGGGTTGAAGCAAGGAGATGCACTATCTCCTCTACTATTTAATTTTGTACTAGAGCATGCCATTAAATCTTTAGAGAATGAGGAAGGCTTACAACTCAATGGTATTAATAAACTGTTAGTTTATGCTGATGATGTAGTATTGTTGGCCGATAGCGAAGAGATACTAAAGGACAATACGCACACACTATTCAGTAACACTAAGAACTTAGGACTGGAAGTAAATATCAATAAAACTAAATATATGGTCACACGTAGAAATACATTATATAATGGAAATGGACAGCTAATGACAAATGAGGGAAATTTTGAGGAAGTGGATGAATTCAAATACCTAGGAACAATAATCACAAATAGGAATGAGATGCACAAAGAAATTAAACATAGGCTCAATTCTGGAAATGTGTGTTATTATGCATTGCAGAGACTCTTGATGTCCCAACTCCTTTCAAAAAACGTTAAACTGAAAATATATAAAACTATTATTCTACTAGTTATAAATTATTATATGGCTGCGGAACATGGACTCTTACTTTAAGGGAGGAAAGGAGATTACAAGTATTTGAGAATAAAGTACTTAGGAAAATTTTTGGACCAAAGAGAGATGAACAGACAGGTGAATGGAGAAGACTACTTAACAATGAACTACATGGTCTTTATAGGAAGCCAGATATAATAACAGTTAAGTCTCGTAGACTGCGTTGGGCAGGACATGTTGCACGTATGGGGAATGAAAGACTTGCATGGAAGCTTCTTGTAGGAAAGCCAGAGGGAAAACGCCCAGTTGGTAGACCGAGAATGAGGTGGGAGAATAACATTAACTGTGATTTGAGGGAAGTAGATTATACAGGGAAAGATTGGAAAACATTAGCTCAGGATAGGGATGTATGGAGAACTTATGTCCGCGCGGCCAAGAACCTACGGGTTCGATAGTGCCAGTGAGTAAGTAAGTAAGTAAGTAAGTAAGTAAGTAAGTAAGTAAGTAAGTAAGTAAGTAAGTAAGTAAGTAAGTGCGCAATGACTTAATATACACATGCATAATACTACGATGGACAGACGAAATACCAAACAGAAGCAATATTCCACTGGTCGAGTAAGTCCTGAGAATTTATTATAACTAGAGCGAGGAATTATATGAAGCAAATTATACTAAAATATGAAATCATAGTAACAAAATATGAAAAATATGAAAATTATGACACAAAAATATTATGAAGCTACTATTTTTTAACTTTTTACATATATTTATATACATAGGCCCTGTATAATTTATGGGTATACATACCAGCAGGCAAATGAGAGAAGATCTGTTGGTATTACAATACATCAAGAATTTCACTGTATTTCCATTTCAATCAATGTTTCACTAACTCTGACACAATATAAAATAGGTTTGTGATTTGAAGCAAATTTAATGGCTCACGTTGTAGTGTAATTGTTTGAGGAATCACGCTAACAAGCCGGGAGGTCGTGGGTTTGAGTCTCAATGGAATCAGGGTTTTTAGCTGGACCAAACCTTCTGGTGGCATCATAGCCCTAGGATCTACTCGGCTCTTAATTAAATGAGTTACCAGACGCAAGTTCTGGGACAAAGGTGGCTGTCACACAGGGCTGAGAACCCAATGGACATCCCTTGGCGATTGAATAGAAATGTAGAAGTCTCAACATCCATCTAACCTAAGGGCCTCCCAAGCCTGTAGTTTGACATTTTACTTTAATAAATTAATACTGGGAGATATATAAAACACGATCAATTCATTTATACAATGATATTTAATTACTAAATCGAAACAAAAAAACAAAACATGGTAACCGAAAAAAACATGCTTCCATCGAATATACCAGGGAATATATATATATATATATATATATATATGTATGTATGTATATATAGAGAGTGGGTACAGTTTGGATGACTGCTATTTACCTAGCATAAATATATTGAACTCCAATATACAATATGTAAATGTCACAATAATATTAAACTGGATGAATCGGAACACAAGTAACCAAGTCCAGTATGTCATATTTGGAAAAACGAGATATTAAAATTAATTAATACACAAATACAATTATTTGTAATTTGCAAATACAATTATTTTCAATTCTATAAACTACACATAACAACATGGTGAAATGTAGTTAGAATTATTTTAACATCAGTTTTTTTTCATGAAATTGGCTGAGCAGAGTATCTAGTCTTGGTCTACTTGTTATTTGAACAATCCAATTAACAATTCTGTTCGTAATACACAGTCAAGCGCTGCGACTACATTTTATACATTTTTTAATGTCCGTCCGTCAGAATTGTTTCATACGATCACAAAATACGCTCCACACCATATGATTAATTTCATAAACTGTGAAGTTAGACCTTATTTCTCAGCACAGCTTCAAGCTTAGCAACAGCAGCTGTCTTCCCTACATTTAAATACTGCAATCCATTCACAAAATAAGGACTGTCCTTAGGTAGCAAAAAAAGAAATGATTGCTAACTCATAGATAGAGTAGGTAGTTATTATTGTAACATTGTTCTACTTATTCATGTTCTTGTCGCAGATTAGGAAATCCCTGTTCTTGTTCTGTAGTTTCGGACAAAAGCCTCCACTTGGTCATTCCATGTCTCCTTATTCAATTATTTTCTTTTATCAAAACTATTTATCTTGTTCTGGATGGGATAGTGATGAATTTTCGCTTGTCTACCATATCACATTGTCAAATAATTTTAAAACTAGAATCATCACAAAAATGTTTTAACCAATTATTAGAAATTTTATTTTAAAATATTGAAAGTTTAAAAATATGAAGTAATATTACATTTTTAGTACAATATAAACATTTCACCAAAATATTATAAATATGGAAAAAATATGTAGGTCTTATTTGATTCTAGAGTTCATAAAATGTAAAGATGCTTTGTCCCAGTGCTCTCTAATAGTTTAAAACATGAAATTTCATAAAAATCCTCGCTCTAATTATGACTATTTAACTCGTGCACCAAATGGGAGTCAATGACCAATAACGTTTCAATGAATTTTGTTTTACAACCAATGACAGTCGTGTTTCACCTCGATCTTTATCGAATTCTCTTTGCCACTTCCTGCTTTTGTGATAATAAAAGCTTCTCCCTTTTAATATTCTGAACAGATCTGAGCATTATTTTGCAGTGACTGACTCTCCAACAAATACACTGGATATAGCAAATGATGGCAAATAATGAACAGATTCCTTCGAACTGCACATTTGAAAATGATTTGTTCAATAATTGTGTTTTTAAATAATGATTTTACCGAGTTGTTTGATAAAAAAATAATTAATAACCTATAATGTTGGTTATAAATAATATATAGTTTGATGCGTTTCATTTTTTCTCCACTAGGGTGTATGCTTACAATATTACGATCCTATTTGGCAAATTATATTATCAAGTTGCAGTGAATGAACAAATTACACATAACCATGCATTTATTTGTTTTTCAAACAACGCAATTTACATTAAACATATACATATTTTAAAATACCGGTAACTAACCTATATTTAAATAATGATTTTCGAGTAAACAGCTTAATTTTAATCGTGAGTAGTCCTAACAAATGCCGGTCTTGATTTACAAATCCTATAGATAAATTCACGAGTCACTTCGTGATTAGTGAATTAACAGAAGATTTGGAAATCACTCGTGACATTACTTGTGACAATACAAATTCCTCACTTAGATATTGTTTTTACTAGACCTTGTGTCCACTAGTCTAAATATGGTACTTATATATTAGCGTTCTTTACATTTATATATATATATATATATACATACATACACCATTGTCACATAATCGCAACTATTATATTAATATATAAAGTCACACACAAGTCAAAATTCAATAATTTAAATTATTATATCCATTATCAAAATACACCACTTTTTAAATTATATTTTAGAGACTATTTGACAACTTGGTTATACCGCTTCTATGACATTTGGGTGTGTATCAGAAGACTGTCAATTAGTCTGTAGGTCTATTTATTTGCCATGTGTAAGTGTAACTGATATTAAATTTGGAGAAAGAGCACTTTCCCAATATATTTTCAAAGTCCTATTGAACAACAGTGCGCATGCGCCAGAGTTTATAGAGCTAGCGATAGCCCACAATCGAACCACATACCGATTATCATCCTTGCCTAGTCGGTTATCGCTGCTCGCCACATATAGATTATTATCGATATAGTACTAAAGTTTATACAGCTTACGCTAGATGGCAGCAGGTCGCTGTCAAATTTGAACGACAAAACTTTGCAATAAATCCCAAATCTGTTTTAAAGAAATATGTATATTAGTAATATTCAAATTACCAAATGTTTATTAAAAATGGGTGTACACTAACTTATCACTTCATAACGTCGTTTGAACCAATGATAACCCACCACTGGGTTGTTAGTAGGTTATCGCTGGTATAAGATTGAAATAAGAGAGATTCACAGACTAAGTAGTATACTCTGTAGGGAAGATAGCAGTCAGAATCACAATATTGTCTAACAATGTCATAATGGTAGTGTTGTGCGTATTTAAATAAATACTTTAAAAAATCAAATAATGTTATAAAAATTGTTTAAAAAATTTAAAATATTGAAAAAAGTTAGTAAATACAGAAAAGAATTATAGTTTACAACAATAAACTGAAAAATCAAGGGTAAGTTAAGCTGCTGTTTGAGCCTTAAATTTTAATTAATTATGAAAGCAAAATTAAATTCTTGAATTGGATGACAATAACATTCCAACAAAATGTTTGCCTGAGGATTGAGAAATGCAGTAAGATTGATCAACACCGGCATTTGAACTAGGATCCTCCCGAATACGAGGTTCAAACGTTAATGTCTAAACGTTAGCCAATATTTGCTAGTGTCACAAAATAGCTGTAACTGAGGAAGTGACTGAGAAAAAAAAACTGTTTGGGCTTCAGTGTCTTATTTTAATTCGAGAATAATAAAAGTAAATGTATCTCAGTTCCTAAATTACATATTAATGAGAAGAAACACATAATATTATTCTTCAGCAATTAAAATAAAACTTGGAAATGCGAGACGTTATTCTCTAAGAGGATTTGCCGTAGTCTGTTCATTTTTTTCAAGTCACACTAACGTCGAGATATCCCTACAAAAAAAATAATAACCCAAGTAAATATAATTACATGCTGAATCTTTAATCAATTAGGATATTTAAATAAAATATGTCCATGCATATCAGCAATAGATTCAATCTAACAAATGGAAGGTTACGAAACATCTATGAAAACAGGTAATGTAGGGAACATTTCAACGTTGGTTTTTATGAATAAGTCCAAACTTAGGTTCAGGAAATTATATTAAGTGGTGCTCTGAATTTGAATGTAAATCTTGGGAGGACCATCGGACAAGCGTATCGGTATAAATGAGTGAAAATT
Organism: Diploptera punctata; assembly: GCA_030220185.1. Lineage (NCBI taxonomy): Eukaryota > Metazoa > Arthropoda > Insecta > Blattodea > Blaberidae > Diploptera > Diploptera punctata. The sequence goes on along the minus strand of JASPKZ010009372.1, from coordinate 1,741,478 downwards.
ATACACCACAGACACGTCCCTAGGGAGAAGAGAAATCCCCGTAGTTCTATCTGCTTAACAATTAGTCTAGTTTGCATTGCAATTTAGCTCACCCGCACGGCTTAACACAGCAATTATAGCAGACTACAGTACTCTGTTCGTTTTTACATTCAAATCAGCCTATCCCCCATAACAACCTGTTTGCGCGATAGGGCGTTTGTTGGGTCGTACCTATAGCAGCAGTGGCGGAGACGCAGTATTGAATTTTCAACTTCCTCCTTTTGGGGGTGCCAAACTTAAATAAAAATTACTGCAATCTTACATTTACACCCACGTGCGGAAAGTAAAACCACTTGTCCTCTATGTATATACCACGTACACTGTATACACACAAAATATCCAAAAGGTAGTGTGTAATATGCATTATAACGAAACAACTTACTAACTGAATTTAAATGAGGAACTGAACTTGTATTTGAAAGAATATAAAACAATAAATACGGACTGCCCGCCATATGATCAATAATTGTTCTCAATGCCTCCTGTCGTTGTCAACTAATAAAACAGATAGCCACACTGTTAACGGTATTCATTGGTTGTATAATGAACGCCAATAGTTCTAACAAATATATTATTTTACTATTATTTGAACTCTTAAGAATATGCACAAAAAAATCATGTAACCCCGCGTCTGGTGTGTGAAGTGTGTTGTTAGGCAGAATCTCGGAAAGGAAAAACCTCGCGATTGCGTCGGTTTTTGAAACGTTGTCCCTCGTTCCTGTAAAAAGCACATTGTTCCCAACCTCGCATCGTAACATGCCTCTACTATGAACGAGAGTTACAAATATTAAGTGTCAATGAACAAGTATTCTAGACTAAAAAAATATCCAGAACCGTTCTTTTTAGATACTAGAATGTTATGCGTTCTAAATACATGTCACCTTACGGCGTGATTAAGTATATTTATGAGGGTTGTACATTTTTTTTTATTTAGAGCTCCACCACCACCACCCCCCGGGTTACCTCGGGCATAATGCCCTTATCCCCGGGCCTGCTCTATGTCCCTAACTATTATCTAATCTTTATTGAATAAATAAACATAATACATACAGAATTCGGGTATGTGAAGTGTAGATGTTACATAAAATAAAAAGTATTGTGTGTTTGTGAGTTTGTGGTTAGTGATACATAAAATAAATATACGTAATACTTAAAGTAATGATAATTGTTTTGATGATACGTGATATGAGAGTAATTGTGTTTGTTTGTGTTAGTGTGTGTGTATGTATGTGTGTGGGTATGAGGGTTGTACACGCAACTTTGATGTATGCGCCGAGAGATACTTTGTATCGGAGATGAAGGGCTGCATGTAATGTGAATTGCAGCCATTTCAGTCGCGCCATGGACTTTTTAAAGGATGATATATTAAAAATGAGTACCTGATTAATTAGTCGACCTCAACTAATATAAAGTTCTGTAAGAAAACTTCCAAGTAGTTAGAATATGAAATATTTTCAAAACAATGTTCCTTCTTCTGTATTTCAACTGGTACTAATGTTGTTCTTTAAGTTGTACTCCGTACAACGGGTTCAGATCTACGGGCGTGTTCTCGTAGAGCAAGTCTGTGTTCTCAGCTTTTTTTTTTAATTTATGTCTTCTAAGAGTATTGATGCTAATCTTGTTGTTATTCTCTCTGTGTAATATTGACATAGTACTATTGATTTTGTAGAACTAGTGACCCGTTTCTAGTATATGTTTGGCAAAACTTGATTTTTCTTCGCTGTTAATACTTTTTTTTTTTAATGTTCAGAGTATCTTGCGTTAAAATTTCTCGTTCTACCGATGTAAAACTTGTTGCACTTTATTTTATAAACGCCTATATATCCGTATTTATTTGTTACTTCAACTTTGTTTGATACGATGTTGAGTTTGTTATTGGTTTTAAAGGCGACTTTTTTATGTTTTTGTGTTGTTTCTTGATCGAATTAGATAATTTAACTGTATTAATCAGTGTAATCCAATTATTATTTTTCTAGTTTTGTTAATTTGTTAAATTTTATTCTTTTTTATTTTCTGGCCAATTTGTCGATCATTTCTTCTCTGTGTCCATTTTTTCTTGCTAGAAATTTTATATAATTTAGTTCATTGTTGGTTTGTTTTATCTAATTGTAGCTTTAACATTCTGTTTATTAGGCTGATAAGTGTACTAATTAACTGTTGTATTGGGCATCTTTGATTTTTGGTGTATAGGATTACACCAACACATTTTAGTGAAGTTTATGACTACGTTAACCATATATATTACCTTATACAAAACTGATTAATTATGTCAGTTGGGGGTGGACTCAGGATTGTTTTATATTTATAATAGTAATCAATTAACCTACTCTTTCATCCAAAAATTAAAAACGTTCTGAAAGCACTATGTCACTTTTTATTCTAATATGAGTTATTTAATTAATGTATTACACATGATTTATCCATGAAGCAGTTTATTATTATTATTAATTTTTTCCCCAACAACCGAGCAAAATCAAGAACAAAATCAGATTTGATGGCATGTGTGTTGGAATCGGGAACTTTCAAATTGTACTATTTGAACCAACCCGGTTAATACGTTTTATTATTGGTAATATTATACTTCCAGTGGAATGGAGACACAGGGTTGAATATATATTGAACAGAGTGCTCTGAAGACTTAAGATGATGCGAAATCGATATAACATTTCTCACCCGGTGATAACAAGTTAAGAACCATTAATCATCTCTTTCACTGGTCACATGACTTCGAGCGTCATTATACACCCAATAATCTCAGAGTAGATTCCAAAACAAATTCTCTTTGGTAATTAGCAAAGCAATAAACCAATTTGGTTTTCCAAGAAACTTGTATACCTAGTCATGGTCTTCTCACAAGAACTGATCATCATCATCATCATCATCCTGACAGGTCATATTCCTCGAAGGAGTATTATGATCTACTGACGTTTTCCTTCGACTTCTTCATGGGTCGTCCCAACGATCTCTTCCCATACGGGAAGTTTAGGACTGCTTTGGGGTTTCTTCGTTTGGAGTTAGATATATTCCAACTTAAATTCTACCCCCCTTAAAGATAAAACTTTTGTAGAATCTTATAGCCAACCGGACCCTTTACCTTCTATTAACATGCCGTTTCGAATTTTCTTGATAGTTATGGATATGGTCAAGGACCGGTCTATGTAGAGTCCCTGAAGGATTTTGAAATTCCTTTTCATATACCACTAGCCTGCTGTTCAGTGCATGACCTTCATTTCACTGGCTGTAATTCTCCTCTCGTCTGTCGTCGTCTTATCGGTAGTCATGCTAGTTCCGACATAAATGAAAGGTCTCAGGTTTTTCTTCATTGTAGATTTGCATACATAAGATAATCAACGAAGAATTGGAAGTGAGAATGGGTAAGACAAATGGTTTTGTTCGGTAAGTTCATTGTAACTTATTTCTCCTGCAGAGACTAATCTCGGGACAGTGGTGAACTTCTAGGCATGGACATTTTACTTTGCTTATGGACAAGTGTTAAGTTCAATTTTTATATTGATGACTCTTCGGTTCCGTTAGGCTAATGCTTGCCTCTGTTGCTGAAGTTCGCGGATTCAAACAAGGCTGTGAATGGTGGATTTTTTTTTTAGGGCGTAAATATCATTCTTTCAGATGGGAAGAAAGGCCATTCAGGTTTGAATTGCGACTCTATTGACCTGAGTTATTGAACAGTGTCATTCATTAAATTATATTACTAGAATGCCAATTCGTTATACAGCAAATTTAGAAGAACTTTACAACATTGAGAGCCCCGTGTTAAAGGGGCACAAGCCGCCTATACAGCGATTTTGTGAAAGATATCAGCGTCATCTAGTAAATCCGAGCAGAAATGCATTTTGATGACATGTGCCTCTTTTTTCACTAAAAATACAATGATCTCACTACAGGGCTCATGAAATTGGGGAGTAGAGGTTAAGGCTCTCACTTTTTTAAGCAAAAAAGGATATTCGAGATAACAGCCGAATGACGGCCCTGCATGACAACCGCCTTTACCCCCAGAACATCCGTCTGGATATTCATTTCCGCTAAAGGCTGAGTCAATACTAGGGCCACGGTGCCGCCAGAAGGCTTAGGCCGGTTAATCCCACAAGGATTCGAACTGCCGATCTTCCGGCTTGTAGCGTATTGTCTTAACCATTTACGCTAAGGTTTGCTCCACTTCTTTTCAATCGGACTCTAAAATTATTTGAAAGCTTTATCTATGTTTGCATTGTTAATTATGCAGTTATACATTAGATCGGTATGTTGACCACATTCCACGCATGATACATGTAGGGAAATAAGCGTACCTAAATTAGTTTGGTTTAGAAACTCGTAACAAAGGAAAGGGCCGTAAAACCAGTAACTACGTAATTTGCAAGAAACAGGAATAAAGTTCCTATAAAATAATTCTGAAATTAGTATATTCTGTTACACAAAATAAAACAATGTACCTTAGTAATAATTCCGCTGAGAAAGTCAGCAATCAAATTGGGATGCAGATTTGTCAAATTAAAATTACAGATACAATAAAAGCGATAAAAAAACACAAATTGACTCCGACACGCGTTTCGCCCTTGTACAGGACTTCATACGGGTGTATTTTTGTCTTGTTTTTATTTTTTATTTTTTTTTTAGCGACTGGAAGCTTTTGATGTATGGATATGGAGAAGAATGGAATGTATAAAATGGACAGACAAAGTAAGAAATAAAGATGTGCTAGACAGAGTGGGTGAAAGAAAAACGATGCAGGAACTCATAAAGAAGAGGAAAAGAAATTGGATTGGCCACTGGCTAAGAAGAAACTACCTGCTGAAGGATGCTCTAGAAGAAATGGTCAACGGAAAGAAAGAAAGAGGCAGAAAAAGACATCAGATGATAGACAATATTAAAATAAATGGTTTGTATGCAGATACAAAAAGGAAAGCTGAGTTAAGAAAAGAGTGGAGAATGCTGAGATTGCAGTGAAAGATCTGCTCTTGAGCAGAACACTATGAATGAATTATCGTTTTTACTGTAACTGTGATTTTAATTTGGCAAATCTGCATCGCACATTGATTAATGACTTTCTCAGTGAAATTATTAATAAGATGCATTGTTTTATTTTGTATATCATGAATTTCCACAAAGTTACGCTAGAGTTAATTAATTATATGTTTTATAATAATAGTAGTAATAATAATAATTCTTCTTCTTTCCAGGATTAGGTCAATGCGACCTGTTCCAGTCTCAAGTCCATCGTTTCCTTGGCCGTCCCAAAGATCTTTTTCCATGTGGTTTGTAGGTGTTTATCTTTTTGGATAATCTTGTATTGTCCATTCTGTCTAAATGTTCTTTCCATTGGTATCTGTGTTCTTCTAGTTTATCAACTATTGAAAATATCTCCAGTTCATTTCTTATTGATTCATTGTGTAATCTATCCATGCGTGTACATCCTTTTACTGATCTTAAAAATTTCATTTCAGTGGCTTGAAAGTGTGAGATATCTTTTTTGTAAGTACCCAAGATTCAGATCCATATAAAAGAACAGGAACAGCCATAATTTTATAAAACCTGAGCTGAGTTTCTCTTCGAGTAATAATAATAATAATAATAATAATAATAATAATATAATAATAATAATAATAATAATAATAATAATAATAATAATAATAATAATAATAAATAATAATAATGATAATAATAATAATAATAATAATAATAATAATAAAACTCCATGCCTGAATGGGCCTATCAATCGGCTGCTGATTTCACATCTCCATGTGTTAACGGTGGTGCACGAACATCCAGCCAGTATAGGGATGACATGTGGTCAGTAGGTCGATCCCCCCAGCCATTGGCCTATAGCTGACTTTCTCTGCCTGAATAGTAATAGTAGCACAATAGTATTTCATCTAACAGTGTTGTTAAGGGATTAAGGCTCTTCTACTACACAACCAGGTTAAATAAATAAATTTGCAATAATTATTAGCATTGTAACTAAGTTACAATAAACATAGGTGATTATACAGTATATCTATAATACAATATTACAGTCTGTTGTAGTGTAAGAGCATCACATCTTATACTATGAGCATTTTAAAAACTGACATAATAAACTCCTCATATAACATTTAAAAATCTCGCCTGGAATGTCTCCTAAGTTATATGGATATGCATGTAACGTCATTTTGCATTTTCTGGTGCACCGAATCTTTGTGTTTAAAATGTGTGTAAATTTTCTATTTTTTAATCGTACTCCTCGTAATTGGCTTACAATCTTTCCTCAACATACGGTTGTCCCATTTTTATCTAATACATTTCATTTTACTGGTTATTTTTCATCCTTAATGTCTATCGTTCACTACTGTAAACGAAGTAAAAGTTCAGATTAAATTTACTCTCAATAATTCTGTGGCGTTAAGTGGTTAGACACTCGCCTTCCACTTCTGGATCCCGAGTTTATATGCCTTGATCACTCCGTTATGCGGTTCGCGGTGGGCGAAACGGAGCCAGGGCAGGATTTTCTAGTGGTTTCTATAAATTTAATTCCACCACTTACGTCATCCATTTTATTTCATCTGATAATGATGGGACAGGGCTAGTCTCCCTTCATCGTTGAAAATCACAAATCTTCAATAACAGGGGTTTCATCCTATTTCTCGACATGACATTAGCCGGCACACGAGAACATGGTTCATTTTAACTTGTTATTATGTAGTCAGGTTACAATGTTTTCACATTTTCTGGCAGCCAAATATCAATACAATGCAATCAATCACATAACATAACAAATAAAAACAAATAAATTATATATGGCACGAATCGCTATGAACCAATCCACTTATCTCCTCTTAGATGCCTGCCCTCCGTTGCTTCCCAGATACCTTCATCCATGTTGCTCGTTTTTTTTGTTTTTTTTTTTGTCTTGATGGAATCCATTCATAAAAGCCAACCTTGGCAACCTCTCTATAGCCAATCTCATTAGGTGCCCATACCATATGAGTTGTCTTGTTGATATATCTCCGATAATATTATTTTTAATTCCCATTCTTTGTCTTATTGTATTATTTGATATTCTATCTCTTCGGGATATTCTTGCAGACTGTCTGATGAAATCCATTTCCATAGCCAAGAGCTTATTTTTAAAAACATTCTTAAGTTGCCAAGTTTCTGAACCATATAAAACTGTGCTTCTGACAAGTGATTTATAAATTGTATTGTTTGTTTGTTTGTTTCTTTTTTATTAAATAAAAAAATTGTTTGTCCCATAATACAGAATTAAGAATTGATATAAGATGTTTGCCTTTCTTTATATGTTCTAATTTCTACATCCGTTGTTCCATCATGTATTTATTGTTTACTTATAATTACAATCTGTATAACGCAGTCAATAGGAAGAGAGTACATGATATTCACAAAGCTAGGTGTTACGTGTTGTAATCGCAGCAAAGCGTGCAGAGCTCAGCTGGACACTGCACATTTCCAATTCCGTAGCAAGTTATCAATTTTCCGTCCCAAATAGTCTTCCTCATTCTATTACAGAGAATGTGACCTGGTTCTAAAATGTTCTCACTATTGGCTACACAGTTCAAAATGAAATCTGGGTGCATTACATATGATACTGGAGATCCAACAGTAATATAACTTGCGTAACATAAATTTGTGTTGGCACAGTCACTTTGTACTGGTAGGTTGCATTTCATTTTTAGGGAAACATGGAATGTCTTACAGCTCGAATATAAAATAAACGGGACAGAACGAATGTCATGGGGTATTATATTTTACAGAAATTTTACAACCTGTATTTTGTCATTAGTGTGTCACAGGATATTTCCATAATTTTTGTTTGTTTACGAATTTGCAGAATCTATTCTTTAAGTAGGACTTCAGTATCTGGGGCAGTTCTTGCTTCGTTAGGTCTGTAGGTCGGTTTTTTAGAACAATGCGTATTATAATGAAGTTGATGTTATAAAATTGTGTACATGCTTAATGAATAGGCCTATAGGATACAATGAGGGAAATAACACTGGTCAACAGTGGTTTTGTTGCCCTTGATATAAGATTAATTTGGAATATATTTATGCTCATAATTCATGAACTATCAATGATTTTGGAAGATTTGCTCTGTTTTTTTTTAAATCTTTATTTTCATTTTACACTACAAAAATCGGAAAATATGATAAAATATAACAGATATATTTATAATGTCAATTGTTTTCTTTAAATTAGTATGCACTGACGTAAATAGAAATAAAAATATCGAAAATCCATGTTATACTTAAGTGAAACACCTTTTATAAGATTTTCTTCTATATTTTTTTTAGGGGACAATCTCTTTTTAAAGACCAGCAGTAATCTGCATCATGCGACGGTCCCATCTACCCTGATACATTTCCTCCATTACTTTCAGATCCTAGTGAAAGAGCACTCCCTGTTCGTTGCTATAATTTTCTAAATTATCCTGAAATCTATCCAGGTGACTGTGGAGAAAGTGTAAATTTATACTATTTGTTCACAGAATCTTGAAGCTTATCAACATGTTTTGCACAATTTCTTTATAATTTGGTGCTTTATAGTTACCTAAGAAATTTTCTACTACCAATACAAAACCCTTCCAAGCTTCATTTTCCGGAAGTCATAACTTTGATAAAATTTGCATCTTTTATCAATTGCCGAATTTGAGGACCATAAAATATTCCGCCTTTCAACTATAACATACTGTGCTTAGGAAATGTTCTAAAAATGTATTTGAAACATTTTCCTTCCTTGTCCAACGCTTTGACGAATTGTTTCATCGTATCCAGATGCATGTCGTGAGTACTTTAATTTTGTCAAATAACCATCCAGGTGACTGTGGAGAAAGTGTAAATTTATACTATTTGTTCACAGAATCTTGAAGCTTATCAACATGTTTTGCACAATTTCTTTATAATTTGGTGCTTTATAGTTACCTAAGAAATTTTCTACTACCAATACAAAACCCTTCCAAGCTTCATTTTCCGGAAGTCATAACTTTGATAAAATTTGCATTTTTTATCAATTGCCGAATTTGAGGACCATAAAATATTTCAACTATAACATACTGTGCTTAGGAAATGTTCTACAAATGTATTTGAAACATTTTCCTTCCTTGTCCAACGCTTTGACGAATTGTTTCATCGTATCCAGATGCATGTCGTGAGTACTTTAATTTTGTCAAATAACTGAGATCACGGTCGATGTGCGGAGTGAGGGGTGTGAGAGTGGGATCACTGATGTTTGTATATGCGAAAAAAATGTGCAGAAATCAAATCATGACTGGAAACATAAATTGTATTAGTAACAATCCGTTTACTGTTTCAGATATAAGATACGCAAAAATCATTTAAAAAAACTAGAGAACATTCAGCACTTTCATGAATATATTCGTAAACTGTGCACTTGAAAACATAGAAATTCGCAGAGATATCCAGGGCAATATTTTTTTTAGAGCTGTGTAGACCCTAATAAAATATGAGTAGATAAACAGAATTTAAAAAATGTTTAAATTACAAAATTGTCGTTAATTTAGAAATGAATATTCCACTTTTTTCTACCAGAAAACATGTAAAACTACTTCTTATAAAGTGTATGCATATATATATATATATATATATATATATATATATATATATATATGTACAGTGTTCTGCCCAAGGGCAGGCCTTTCACTGCAATCATAGCATTTCCATGCCATGTTTGCAGCTTTACTAGGGAATAATATATATACACACACGCACACACAGGGTGTAAATGGATTATACCGCACAAATTTAACTGCTTGCAGATGGGTATTATACAAGTAATTTGAGATAGAGAACCAATGGTCTACGAGGGAAAATGTAAATTTTGATTTGGCGTTTACTTGATGAAAATCCATATTTATTTAAATGAATATTTATTTTACAGTATATTAAGGGACAGTAGTAAACAGTTCTTAAAATTTTATTTCTGCAATTTGTTAGGTATCTTAAGGTATTCATTTCAAACAGTCCAGGCATCACTATCGAACAAGAGAACGGATTTTGCCAGCACTTAGTATGTTTTTTTTTTTACCTAAAGGTAATACTCAAATCTCTAAATGCATTAATTTAAATTCTTAAAAATTTCCGGTATGGCACTGTATGTTAAATGGTAATATAAATAAAATGGTAACTTCCAAAATCGAGTTCCCAATACAATTTTTTACACTAATCGGAATTTTACCTGCAAAAGCATCGAGAATTGGTTTATTTTCTGTACTAATTTTTAGTTTAAAATTGTGTGTTATGTTAAAACAGCGTACGGAACATTGCAATTATCTTCACTGTTATCAAGAAGAACTTTATTATTATTATTATTATTATTATTATTATTATTATTATTATTATTATTATTATTATTATCATCTTCATTAAATGACTACAGAATACTGCAATTATCTTCACTGTTAGCAAGAACTTGATTTTATTATAATCATTACTATTATCATAATTATCATTATTTTCATAATTTTATTAAAAATAATTAAATTAATTATAACATTAAAATAATCGTTTATCAAAACATATATTTTATTGTAGACCTGAAGGCCGAAGAAATGTTATAAAACCGAAATGACGTTGGAATGAGGACCTGTAATATATTGTGGGGCGGGGAGTGGAACGAGCCCATACCTTGGAGGAGGAGAAGACAATAATATTAAAATTGAGAATAGGAATTAGTATAATTGAAATGTGTATGTCTTCCAGTTGTACTCATCTTTCACCTCTGGACTGCTCACAGTTAAAGATATGCGGCTCTTATATTACAATATATCACAGTTCGTAAAATATTAATTTTTAAGACCTATGTTTATGGAATTTATCCCGATGGTATCTCTATCTTGTTCGTGATGGAGATACTTCTGTTTCGTTACCTGCATACTAAAAGGATATGTTGGTTGAAAGCTGGATGCCTCCATGTGTAGTCAATATCCAGTGTTCGTACGCTTATTTATTGCTCTGCTTATAATACTTGTATAACTGAGTTCACTACTGGAAGGCTGTGATAAAGACACGAATTGTTTAGTGACACTTGGAGATTTTCATTTGGGAATGCAGTAAATATTTTAATAAAGTAACATCGCAATTAAGTTGAAACTTCTCTCCACAAGTGTATGAACAAGTTACTAGAAGGGAGGAAAGAAAACTTTCCTTAACTTTATCCAGAAGTTTGCGTCTGTCAATTTGAAACATTTTGTTTTGAGTTACTCGACAGAAACAAGAAGAAAGCTTTTCCTAACTGAATTTATATCATATAACATCATGTCTTTCTTAACAACTGGTGAAGCTTCGACATTAATAAAAAAGTTACTTAAAAGCACACTTATGCAAGGTGTATGTGTGTCCCATATTTTAAAAATGTATTGAGGGAATACCTATAGTTAGGAACAAATCAAAACGACGCAGTTAGGAGAACATACTTTTCAAGAAAATCATAGAGCAAAGAAAAAAAATGCAAATAAAAAATCTAAGTATTCTTCAAGGCGAGTCCAACATTTCATGACAAAAATAAACAGTTTACATTTTCGAGATTTTAAAGATAACTTTTAAAGTAAGACGAATTTGAAATTTAAATATATACGTAGGCCTATATTGCCGTATGACTGACCTACTGGTCTCACGGTCAGCGTTCTAGGATGCCCGGAGTTTAACTCTCTACTTTCCGTATTACGATTTTTCTCTGAAGGGAATTATTAATTTTCCACGTGAATATCCGAGTATTTATTGTGCATTCACAAAAGAGATATAAATACAGAAGATACCGGTAAACAAAATTGTATATAAAAAAGCCTGTAACTCTCATTGGCACTCTCGAACCCATAGGTTCATGGCCGCGCGGACGTAAGCTCTCCATACATCCCTATCCAGAGCTATTGATTTCCAATCACTCCCACTATATTCTACTTCCCTCAAATCATAGTTAATGTTATTCTCCCGCCTCATTCTTGGTCTACCAACTGGGCGTTTTCCTTCTGGTTTTCCTACAAGAAGCTTCCACGCACGTCTTTCATTCCCCATTCGTGCCACATGTCCTGCCCATCGCAGTCTATGAGATTTAACTGTTCTTATTATATCTGGTTTCCTATAAAGACCATGAAGTTCACTGTTATGTAGTCTTCTCCATTCACCTGTATGTTCATCTCTCTTTGGTCCAAAATTTTTCCTAAGAACTTCATTCTCAAATACTCGTAATCTCCTTTCCTCCCTTAAAACAAGAGTCCTTGTTTCGCAACTATATAATATAATTGTTAGAATAACAGTTTTATATATGTTGAGTTTAACTTTTTTTGAAAAGAGTTGGGACGTCAAGAGTCCGTGTAATGCATAAATAAAATATAAAAAAGCCTATTCTTCTCAATAATAAAAAGCTGTGTAAATACGTCTTATACTTTTTTTACGAGGTCAGTAGACCTAAAATCGAAAACTGTGGAGGGAGCAGGGAGACATATTTCACACACAATTTAGGGGAAAAAATTATATAAAGGATTAACTATTTCTATACCATATCGAAACCTATTTATGTCATGCCGCATTCACTAGTATCTTAATAGCTTCAAAATTATGTTATTAAATTATATATATTACATGTATTGTATTTAAGATCAAAGTTTGTAAAAATTCTAATATCTGTTGAAAATAAGAAGCTATTTCAATTAGACGATTTCATGCAGGAATAAAGAAAAATCGAGTCATTACTCGTTATTTAACAATTGTATGAAGAGAAAAATTAAAGGTGAAATATATTTGAATTCTTGCAATTAAATAAAATATTAATTTTAATTCCTATAATTATCTGAGGATAGACCTCACGTTTTCATTGCAAAACTCGATAAAACGCTCTTTAGAACATCAAAGCTGAGGCGGAAATGAAAAGGTGGCCGGAGGCACATTGTAATTTGTTTTATTATCTGAGCGGACAAAACAATCACCAACCGCTGTAATTTCATTAACGTTCGTTTTTCATTGTGCGACCAACCATGAGTGGAAAGAGAGCAATATACAGTACTCCAGTTCCCAGTTAATACACACTGACATAGATTTCCCTTTTTTTGTTTTTTCATGCATTTAAAACCAGTATAAAGATCGCTGATAGCATGGAAATACAGGGCAATCCAAACCTTTATAATTTTAACCAGTTATAACTTCTCATTTCTTTTGAAAAAGTGAAATATTATTGATATTTTTAATAGTGTTCTGCCCTAAGGTAGGACCTTCACTGCAGTCATAGCATTATCATGCTATGATTTGCAGCTTTACTAGGGAATTATACTAGTGTGGTAGCTTCCCGTTGCTTTCCAAAATTATTGATAGAAATTAAGCACAATGTGAATGACTACATAATTGTATTGTAACGAAAACTACCCAAAATCGCACAATATAACAACAATGTTTGTTGATTTATGGTGTTTTTTTTTCTCCAAAGCGCACATTACAATTTCTCTAAATATATCGTTTCCGCAATAATTCAATTTCATTAAATGTACCAAATATACAACATATAGGCCTACTAAAATACTCTGAACGTAGATAAAGACCCTATGCTTCCCAGTGGAGTGATCAGGAGGACTACTACTGAATGTAGATCAAATATTGTAGACAGCACTTACAAAATTAGCTTTAGTAACTAGTCTAAATAATTATGAAATAATGTGTATGAAAGAAACTACGGATTCTGCAGTAAAAGAAAAAAAAAAGAAGAATATCATGTCATATTACAAGGCAAGTATTGAATTAAGATACCTGTGCAATGCAGAAGATGAGAATAGTGAGTTATCTATATCTACTCTCCAGATTACAAGAATCCCAACAAATCCACCCCCATATGGCGTATTTAATCACACAGTATGTCATACCGAAAATTTATGCTCCCTTGTACGTTACAAAGAAAGCTGTTATGTAGCAGTCAGGCTGGGTAATTTATCTACATTTTAAATTAAAACTTACCAGCATTGTAGTGAAATTAATTTCTTCAAAAACTGCACCACATACTTTCCTACTACACTTTTAGGACGCAAGATATTTGTTTTCGTATGTAGATATACATGAGAGCACATACATGGGCTACATACTTTGATACTATATCTTTCAGGACAGCAATATAATTGTTTTCGTATGTGGAAAAAAAAAAATATATATATGTCCACCGCTGTGGTCTCGAGGTAGCGTGCTGCCTTGTCACGCAGCGGGCCCGGGTTCGATTCCCGGTCGGGACAGGCTCCTGGGTGAGGTTTTTTCGGGGGTTTTCCTCACCTGTAAGACAAATGTCAGGAAGCTTAGAGCCCAACGGTCCCCGAAAATCATCCGGTCATCATTACACTGAGCAACAAAAAATATTTTTTTTTGTCTCATGAGAAAAATATGTGATTCTGATAGTATTTTTCCCCCTGAATTCAAATATGATATCGGGTTTTCTCCATCACGCAAGGTTTCCGAGAGACAGGAATTTATAATTTCAAACACTAACATTTTCTACATTCGTAACCACACAATATTCGAACATTCGGACTCACCTAGAAAGTAAGAAATGACGATTTTCTGCTATATTTCGCCTGTGGAGTATCCCTATTGATGGTCCAACAATAATCGGCCAGCATATTAGGATTCCGTTTGCCTTGATATATCTTTTCCATAGCTTAAATCTCCTGATTTAGCTCATTTCATTTTACAATGGGCAAATGGACGAAAAATGTTTATTGAAATAATTATTTAAATCCATTAATTGAAATTGAAATAAAAAAAACTGTGGGTGATGGAGAAATTCCGAATACATATTTGAAAACACGATAAAAAAACTGCATTAAGTACAACCAATGGTACTCATGAGACAAAAATCATGTTGACCAGTGTAGGCCTATCATCCTTATCATTATCATCCTTCACCGGTGTGGAAAGCAACAGGATACTATTATCGCCTCACTATGAAGCTTGTCTGTTTAAATAACAGCCGGTGCCGCGCGACAATGCTTGACAATGATTAACATGCGGAATTATTATAGTGGCGGTAATCGGCATCTTTGTATTTAATTATATACAACAGCTGCGGTAAAACAAAGCGAGCCGCTGGGCAACCATCATAGTGAGGCGATAATATCACACCTATAATTCCCCAGTAAAGCTGCAAACCGTAGCATGGAAATGCTATGCTTGCAGTGAAAGCCCTGCCCTCGGGTAGAATTCCTAATAAAGTGTTACTATAAATGATCTTTCCGATTAAAAACTTGAATAACTATCGTTAGGAGACACTTTTATTTTATTTTAATACAACTTCCATCACAAAATTGCAATACTACATGCTTATGTGTTTCAAAATACACTATTGTAAGACTTATTTTACAGTATTTACACACAATATTAACGGAGTCTATTCTATGTTGATTGGGTAATATTTACAAATTGGCAAAGTTAATATTTTTTATGAAATTCTGGAACAGATTTAAGTGTTTTTCAACTAAATCATTATAGTTTATTGGCCAGTGTCGCGTGTTCTACAGTTTCTTAGCTTGAGTCTTTCGTTAATATTGGACATTCCCACAGTAAATGGTCAACAGTTTGTGCATCTAATCGACAAGGGCACATCGGGTTATCTGCGATCTTAAATCTATGGAAGTACGATCGTATTTACCCGTGACACGTGATGATAGTGGACATGTTTATATTCATTTGTAGTTTTTTAGTTAGCCTGCTTTTTACACAAGGAAGGAATAGTTGCTTTAGTTGAGGCTTCCCACTCCCTTTGCCATACTTGTAAACCCTTTTCTCGTAACTCACTTTTCACTACACTTTTGGGAATTTTGGAGTAACAAATATCTATCTCGTTGCTACAAGCTGCTTCTAACAAGACACTTAGAACATTATATTGGTATCAATGGAAAGAGAAACTCAAATATGTTTTGTTACGTCAGTGAACCTGTTGCATATTTACTAATTTTGTTGCTAGGAGACGATATAACAGAAAAATGGTTGCAAACGAAGACAGAAGTGCATTTTTGCGTTCTAGATTTTCACATATCCCAGTCTGTCGTCACTGTACAACGCAATTTTAGAAGAAAATTTAGTGTTGATCCACCCAGAGGGCCTAGAATCCGTAAGTAGTACGCTGATTACAAAACGAGCGGATGCATCTGTAAGCGGAAGTCAACCGGTCGCCTCTCAGTAATTGAGGCAAATGTGGAGCGTGTGAGAGAGTTTCACACGAAGTCCACAAAAATCCACCATATAAGCCAGCAGAGAACATCCCCAACAAACTGTGTGGAAGATTGTACGGAAATGTTTGAAGTTTCATCCATACCGTCTGCAACTGTTGGACTTTCTGTTGATACCAATTTCATGTTTTCCAATTTTTTTTCTGATTTAAAAGTAACATACGAGATTTAACCTAATGGATAAAAAAAACAAATATCGTGTTTCCAAGTATCCCCTAACTATAATTATTCAAGTTTGTAAATAGAAAGATCATTTATAGTAACGCTGTTACGTGTTTGTGTGTTTAAACCAAATAAATATTAATGTAAATGCATCCTATATAATAAATATTATTTTTAATAATTGACTGATGCAGTAAAAATGCTGGAGGTAATAAATATAGAGGCTAATATTTGGGATGAATGGAAATGATGAAAAACAAAAACTTAATTATTTTTGTCATTTTCGTTTTATTTATTTTTTCAACTTGATTTTTATTTTCAGATGTTTAAACCTATTTGGACACATCGCGTGTACAATATACATATAAATATATACACTATTAATAATAATTTAGTTAAACGTTAAAATGAATACCAATATCATTTGGTTATTAGTGCAAGAATACAGGAAAGTAATTTATATTGATGTACACCCAAAGTTTCTAATCACGATATGACCAAATACGTATGTTCTAACATCTCAAAATAAAATTTAGGTTTAAACTAGATCGCATTATTCTGGGCTGATATTAAAGATTTAATTTTTCTTTCCCCCCCTCGTGGTTTTCATTGATCAAAAGTATTAGACTTTATACTTACTCTCATGCGACAGCATTTTAACTACGTAAATTAAAGAACCATTATACATAATTTTAACCGTATAGAAATAGCCTCAAATACGTTCAGGCTTTAAAATAATTTTCATTTAAAGAAAAACTGTTATTTCTTTAATGTAGCCCTATAATGCATACCGAAGGAAGTAAAATGTACAATGTTATAACAATCTATGAGACAGAACTAACTTGGTGAGTATTTTAGAGAATTAAATTCTCTTTTAATCAACTAAGTGCACATGTTGTAATGTTCCTGTGGACGTAATGAAACTTCGTGAGAATGAACGGAGGAGAGAGAGAGAGAGAGGAGGAGGAGAGAGAGAGAGAGAGAGTGTGTTAGCTATTATAAAAGTAATTAGACAATCCGATACACTTCAAATCTGCGCCAAATTATGTTTAACATTATCCACTATGAGATTTAGATAGGTTGTATCCCGAGCAAGTTAAATTCTCATAATTTCAGGTGAACCCAAATCTATGCATGTATTTGAGATATTACAATCAAATTTGTTTCAGTTAGGCCTATATTTACACATTTCTTTGCCTTAAATATGCTTTCATTGTCTTATTGTTATTTCTGACTACAAAAAAATTTGAAATTACCTCCACTAAAAAGAATATTTAGGTCCTTTTTAATAAACTTGCCTAAATAGGGTCTGCCAAAAGAAACAAGGTATATTATGACATTACAACATGTGCACAACAGTGAAGCGCCATAACCCATAAGAAAAGTGCAAGTGCAAACTATGTGGGTCGCACTGCGACCGATATCACCTATTACAGTGTAAAAACATAGGAACATCGATAACAGACTTCTGTATGACATGAAAACAATTCTTTCTACATGGCCATTGGCTGTAATAATACCCATTATTATTATGACAATAGAGAATGAAAACAATAAAAAATCAGATAAAACAGAATGTAATAAACAGGATCTACTTGGCGATAAACTTGTATTACACAAAGTCAATAAAAACCCAAATCACGAATTTTAAAAGTTAAAATAGTCTTTTATAAGTTAAAATAGTCAACGCGTTTCAGTAGCGACGCTACCATTATCAAGACTTAATATTGATTGAAGACAAATAAACTGAAATGTGTAAAATAAAAATCAGACGAAAACAAACTACGTCACATGACATAATTGATTTGAAATAACATTTGACATTATAGAACTAATCCTCCTCTCTCTTAATTAACGAAAAGAGGGCGCTCACTGAAATAGGACATTTATAAAAACAAAGATAAAATTATGAATAACGACAGGGGCCTTATTCCAGTCAACACCCTCTTTTCGTTAATTAAAAGAGAGGGGGGATTAGTTATTAATGTCAAATGTTATTTCAAATAAATTATGTCATGTGACGTAGTTTGTTTACATCTGATTTTTAGTTTACATATTTCAGTTTGTTTGTCTTCAGCCAGTATTAAGTCTTGATAATCGTAGTGTCGCTACTGAAACGCATTGACTATTTTAACTTTTAAAATTGGTGATTTGGGTGGCTTTGTGTAAGATAATACAGAGACAAAACATCAAATTTCGAATTTGTACAATAGGTATAAAACAAGTTAGAATTACTGTAGAGTTGAAATGGTAATTCTGAATGAAGGGGCGAATCAAGATTTGGAGACAGACCATATAGATGACTTCTCAAGATGGAGATAAAGCCCTTCAGCATGATAGTTTCGTTTTGTCCTATGAGATCTTAGCCAGTTCCTGTTTCAGAAATTACTTTTCTTTAAGGAAAGATCTAGCTGATTTAAAACAACTGCTCAACTGCACTACTACTAGCGCTTGATTTTTCAGTTATACTAGCTGGCCCGCCGAACGTCGTATCGCCTTTAAATATTTTTACGTTAATTTTACCGATGTTTTAATAGTTATCTGCTATTCGGGGCGGAAACAAATCCAACAAATCAAAGATCATAAAAATCGGTCCAGCCCTTCTTGAGTTATAAATAGTGTAACTAATCCGACTTTGTTATATATATATATATATATATATATATATATATATATATATATATATATATACACACACGAAGTCCCGGCCACGCGTTGCTGTGGCTAAGGTATACGTTAAATTATGTTGTATTAAACTAAGTGAGAAATCTAAATCAGAAAGTTTTTGTTTTACACAATTTTTTAGTTCTGGTACGTTAACTACACCCGGTATAAATATGGGTGGTGGTTTATGTGGAAGTGGTTTTGTTGATTGAGATGAATTTATGTTGTCTGCATTCTCAGTATCATCCATAAGTGTATCATAAGGATTATATAGGCCTACATTTATTGATGGAATATTTTGAGGAGGCTTGCTGATTTCATTATGCTTTCGTTTTTTTTTCTACGAACTTGTTGGCAGTTTGGATTCTCATCATCATCAAGAAGTCTCTGTATAGTAATATCATCTTGTGATATATTATAGTCATCTTGTTTTTCATTTAATTGAGGCATGGAGATTGTTTCTGTAATATTAGGCATATTATTATAACTAACAGACTTACTTACAGTTCTGTTATTCCGTTCCTTAGGACCTTCATATGTTTTTAAATTGACATTCTTCTTAAATGTAAGATTTATGTCGCATAGGCCTATACCAATTTGCGGAAATTCACTTGATATCTTATCATTCATGGTCTCTAGAACTGATTCGCCATGTCCGTTCTCGGTCCAGCTAAATTTAAATTAAGTTGCTGTCTTTCAGCCAGATTACTTAAAACTAATACTTACACACGAAATTAATATTATCAACATATTAAAAATAAAATAAACACTGAACACACTTAAATTATGAAATAATCAATATTTGTAATTCAATTGAAATTCGCGGTTGCAACAAAAAGCACAGCCACCTGGTTAAATAATAAACCAATTACCTTACACCGCCATCTGTTAGAATCGTATGGAACTCACAGATAATTATAACTCTTTGTTAAATAATAAACAAATAATTTGCAATAAAAATAATGCGACTATAAATTTAGTTATAAACAACCGTAGGTCTCAAGTTGGATCAAACAGCACACAGTGTGCAAAATTTTATTGAAATCTGTTCAGTAGTTTAGGATTCCATCGCGGACAAACAACGTGACACGAAATTTTTATATATTAAGATTGTTGTAAACTATAGCTCTTCTTCTGTATTTATTAACATTATTTAATATTTTAAAATTTTTGAAACAATTTTTATAACATTATTAGACAATTTTGAAGCATTTATATAAATATGCAAATCACAATATTATGACACTGTTAGACAATATTGTGATGCTAACTGCTATTTTCTCCACAGAGTATATTACTTAGTCTATGATTTTTCAATCGCTGTTTTGGGTTATCGCTGGTTGGATCAGCGTTACGGAGTGATAAGTAAGTGTACACCCATTTTTAATAAACGTTTGGTAATTTTAATATTATTAATATATTTTTAACATAGATTTGGGGATTTATTGCAAATATTGCTCATTTAAATTTCATAGCGACGGATAGTAATCGAGGATGATAATCGATATGTGGTTCGATTGTGGGTTAACGCTGGCTCTATAAACTCTGGCGCATGCGCACTGTTGTTCTATAGGACCTTGAAAATATTTCACGCTAGTTTAAGTGCAGTTTTTCCAAAACAACTTTTAATTTGTTGAGGGTGACTGTCATCACTCCTTGTCACATATTGATTATTATCTACGGATAATACGTATGTATATCATACTAAAGTTTATAAAGCTTACGCTAGATGGCAGCAAGTCGCTATGAAATTTAAATGACCAATCTTTGCAATAAATCCAGAAATCTATGTTAAAGAAATATATTAATAATATTAAAATTGCCAACGTTTATTAAAAATGGGTATACATTTACTTATCACTTCCTAACGCCGTTTCAACCAGCGATAACCCAAACCAGCGATAGAAAAATCATAGACTAAGCAATATTATTCTGTGGAGAAAATAGCAGCCAGCATCACAATATTGTCTAACAGTGTCATAATGTTGTAATTTGCGTATTTAAATAAATACTTAAAAATTGTCAAATAATGTTATAAAAAATTGTTTTAAAAAGTGTAAAATATTAGAAAATGTTGGCAAATACAGAAGAAGAGCTACAGTTTACAACAATAAACTGAAAATCAAGGGTAAGTAGAAGTGCAGTTAGGCCTTTTACATTCTATTTAAAATTTGGATTCCATTCACTGCATAAAAATCTGTTTATTGAACTTTAAAACCGCCAAATTGTTACGATAAACATTTCACTTTCTTTGCATTTCACACATAGAACTGCAATTATGCTGTATTGTAATGCGGGTGAAGTAGGTGCTACACTATACCAAAATCAGGGGAAAATCGCAATATCACATAAATCGTGATTTCGGCTGAATCTCCTTGTTTTTTATTACAAAGAATTTGCTATGAACTTAATGCAAATTCACTATATACTTTTTTTTGGGCACAAAGCGAGATGGATCAAATGGTAAGTATGAATATAACTAACTAGCTCACTGGAACTATCGAACCCATAGGTTCATAGCCGCGCAGACATAGCTCTCCACAAATCCCTATCCTGAGCTAATGTTTTCCAATCACCCCCTGTATAACTACTTCCCTCAAATCATGGTTAATGTTATTCTCCTATCCATTCCTTGTATAACAATTGGGCGTTTTCCTCTGGTTTTCATACACGAAATTTCCATGCACCTCTTTCATTCCACATGTCCTGCCCAGCGCAGTCAAGAGACTTAACTATTCTTATTATGTCTGGTTTCCTATAAATATCATATACCTCACTGTTATGCAGCCTTCTACATTCGCATGTCTCTTCATCTAAATATAGCTGATTACAATTATTAATATGTCCATAATTTTGCAGGGAAGTTGTGACCCGAATGTTCTATCATTTGTCTTACAGTTGAGGAAAATACTAATACATTCAACCAGTATGTTCAAACTAACTTGGAATCAAATCTGCGCCAGCTGCATGCAATCTAAGATACAAAGGCGATCATAAAATTCGATTTGTTTTGATTTTAATTAAAAAGTTATATTTTAAGTTTTACTTCGTTTATGACTTATATTTTACTATTATTTTATGCACTTTTACGATGAAAAATACTTGGCAGAGATATATTTCTGATCGATGCTTTAATTAAACGGCAGGAGGGTAAAAATGGTGTATGTTATCTAGTGGGAGCATGGATTATTGAAATTTTATCTAAAAGCTCGAGTTACGCATTGTTCGCAAACTAGAGTTACCATATGTTAAACATCTCGGATATTCCTGACAGTAGCATGCATTATGTCAACAATCCCTCTTCACAGAACTTCCTCTTATTCTACTTCCTTCACAGTAGCCTCTGCCAGCTCCGTAATTTCCTTCCTCAAGATATCAGAGGTTGTCGCACACTTGGTACTTTTAAGTCACGCTTATACAGTTACCTGTTGTCTAATAATTAATTTTTCTCTATTTATTAAATCTATACTACGTCATTAATATTTTTTCTTGTTTTTTATATATATCTTCTATTATATTTAATTTCTTAAATCTAGAGTACATCAAAATACAGTATAAATAATAATTGTATTTATAAAATGTAATCGTTTATGTGTATTGTAATTTAGATGTAAGATTATTTTTTTGCACTTTTTAAAACCTGGCAGACAAGGCCAGGTAGAATACAGCTGCTATTAATATTATTATTTGTGGCAAGTCATTCGCTCAGCCTCTTATTTCAGAAAATAAGTACTTTCATCAAGGGTGAATAATTTATGAACCCGTAATTATTACCAGAAGTAGGGCATATTTATATTCAAATGAATTGGAAATAAAACAGGAATTCAATGGTAACAAATTTAAAATGATATAACCTACCACAAAATAATAGCATAAGCAATAAATAAAACACAAGTATCAAGCAATTAGTGCCAGTCATAGACCTGGACCCTTGCTATTGTAGCGAACGAAACTAGTAAACATCATACAATGGAACCGTAAGCCCTTATACAATGGGGAAAAAGTCTGCAGTTTCCTTTGTTAAGAGGACTTACAAGATTGCGCTATTATTAACCTGTTATAACAATGCTAAGCCCAAAAAACTTCATACAAAAGGCTGGGAAGTCGCAAACAAGCAATTGGATTTTCCTAGGTAACTTGTGGAAAGAGTTATCCCCAAACCAATTTTAACTAGTACATGTCGTTAACAGCGGGTGCCTCCTTTGGCGGGATAAGGTAGATGACTACAAAGAAAGCCGCGCTATATTAAAGATCATTCTTATTTGGTCAACCCTGGAAATTTTATATTGTGAGGCAACTAATTTAAAGGGAGGGGGACGAGGCCACAAACGCCTAAGTTTAACACTCCCGATAACGCCCTTAAGATATAATTTACCAATCAAAAATAGTGTAACATATAAACTGTTTGTGAGACGCTAAGACTTTTGGTGGAAGGGAATAATGCCGGCACACTCAGAGAAATAATAAATATTTTTACTTAGCGAAAAATATAGTTAGTTCAGTTCGGTAGTCCGTTGCGAGGAGTAGCAACGAGCGAATGTGCCGGTGCAGGGCACATCGCATTACTAGGCGAAAATTAAGTTACTAACGTGAGTGTCAGTAGAGATGGCACATCGCTTGGCTGAGTGTTATAAACATTATTAGTTCTGACCCACCAACAGCCTCCGCGTCAAATCGTCGTCTGATACGACGAATGTAAACAACGAGTGAAAATAAAAGTGCATCGATCAATTACAAGACAGCACACCGGGCCTACTGTTTTTCCCCCAAGTGAACATCCTTTCTCACGGGATTCCCGAGATATAAGTCCATTGTTCTACCAAAACCTGAACCCAACTGGTCCGGAGCACAATTGTCCTTGTACCAATATTAAAAATTGCGAATATTAAAGCAGGATTTTAATATCATAATAAGTATGAAAGTTAAAGTTAATATTTAATTTTATATTTTAAAATTCTTTTAATATTTAAATATAAATTAAATAAAGAAAAAAAAATCTAAATAATTCATCGTTGAATAAAAATGTCTCAGTAACAATTAAAGAAATTGTATTACATAACAGTATTTCTAAATAATGCTTTTAAAATTGTTTTAAGTCATTGTTGTGAGAATTATAAAGATATCTGTTATAACTGTAATAAGAACACCTGCTTAACTTAATATTTTTAAATAAAAGTATACTGAACTCTGATTGGATGTTAAAACAATTAACTTTTTTGATTTAACAAATCAAATTTATACATTATATTAACCAATAGAATTTAAATATAAAATCGTGTGATGTAATAATGTTCTTTAAAATTATAACAGAATTACACTATTCATTCTTCATATAACTTTCCACAAAGATAGAAGCAAATAGAACTCTACTGATAAAATGTGATATTTAATAAAAGAAGAATAGTTGACTCAAGAAAAGAAAATAATTTAATTTTAATTGACGGTGAAGAATAATACTACCTACATTTATTTAATCTGCTGGGAACCCACAAAGTGAATAAATTTACAATTATTTCTACAAGAAACAGTTTTCAGTGATTGTGAAGTGTTTTCCGACCTTGAGAATAGAATCCAGCTCTACCGAAAATTAAACCCAAACTGAACCAGTAATTCTTTTTCTTTTGAGACACCAATCCTTCAAAATGTTACTACAACATCGGGCATGAAGAGAGTTAGCTGCTTCAAAACATCGTCACAACATGGGAAAAGAATTACTTATTCAATATCGTGATAATTGCTCTGTATAATCTATAAAATATAATTGATTTGGCAACAACAATAAAAGTGCAAAGGAAAAAGTTGCTGTAATTGTTTAATTAACGACATTCACTTCATTGTCACCACTATTCAAAGTACCGACTAATTTTGTGCATAGGACTCTTATTTCAGGCTTGAGTTTATAAGTTAAAAATCTACGAAATCTGACCCAGTGTTTTTCTTCCCTTCCGGAGGAAGTCAATATCGGAACTTTTTACGCTTTCAAAATCTCACACCAATCAGGTTTGAAATCGCGAAACTAGGAACCAAGGGCGAGCATGGTAACATATAAGTAGTCCACCTGAACAGAATAAACGCTACAATGATTGGTTTACAAGACGATAGAGAAATAAAGGAATAGCGCATACAATATAAATTTATGAAGTAGGAAGTTGTTTACAAAATTAGGAAATGAAGAAAATAAAATCTCGTGCAAGGAAGCTTCTTGCAGGAAAACAAGAGGAAAAACGCCCAGTTGGTTGATCAATAATTATGTGGGAGAATAACATTAACCATGATTTGTGGGAAGTAAATTATACAGGGAATGATTGGAAAATATTAGGCTCAGAATAGGGATACATGGAGGCCTTATGTCCGCGCGGCCATGAACTTACGGGTTAGATAGTGCCAGTGTTAGTTAGAAAACAAGACCACCAAGACAGAATAAAAAGTTAAAATGATTAGTTATGAAGAATAAATAAAGGAAAGCCACATGAAATATAAATTTATGAAGTAGAATGTAGTTTAAGAAATGAGAGAATTAGGAAAAAAGAAAAAAAACAGAGATAATTGAAAAAGGCGGCTATAAGTTCTATGACGAATGTAGTGCCTGAGAACATTGTGTATGTGGTCTATGTTTGTGTACATGCTCTTTTGTTTTTGGTTACCACTGTACTTTACTGTACC
Source organism: Diploptera punctata (assembly GCA_030220185.1). NCBI lineage: Eukaryota > Metazoa > Arthropoda > Insecta > Blattodea > Blaberidae > Diploptera > Diploptera punctata. The sequence goes on along the minus strand of JASPKZ010009372.1, from coordinate 1,715,731 downwards.
TTGGATAATCTTCCACTTGTTCTTCTAAAAGACATTTATCCTCCAACAACAGAAGTGACAGGTCATCATCGTCGTCTTCCCCATCCTCTTCATCATCTTCTTCTAACACTTGCTCGATGCCATGATCCAAAGGTTGATACTGATATGGTCTATTGGAGCCCAAAATAAGCCAGTCTTGTTGTTCTTCATGGGAAGTATTGTCATCAACACATTGATTGTCTAGTATGTAGCTTATCGAGCCCTGTTCCATTAAGGTACAAGTTCATAAGTACCCTATAGCGTTTCACAACAGTTTTACAAGCTTACATTCGTAGACGCTTCAATAGTATAAGGGAATCTATACTTATTTGTAATAAACAATTTATATTATTACAATTAAATGATATTAAAAATTATACAGTAAACAATAAAGCAAACTAAACACCATGCAGTCTGAAAAAAGTTGTATACATGTACTTATTTTTAATTATTTTTACTATGTCCACCGTTATGGTCTCGAGGTAGCGTGCTCGGACCCGGGTTAGATTCCCGGTCGGGACAGGCTGCTGGATAAGGTTTTTTTTCTCGGGGTTTTTCCTCACCTGTAAGACAAATGTCTGGAAGTCTAGGACCCAACGGTCCCCAAAAATCATCCGGCCATCATCATCATTATTATCATCATCATCATCATCATCCTTCACTTGTGTGTAAAAGCAACGTGAAGCTACCATACCTATAATGCTCTAGTAAAGCTGCAAAGCAATGCATGAAATGCTATGATTGCAGTGGAAGATCTGCCATCAGGCAGAACACTACAGGATAGAATTTTTAATATGTTTATATAATACAAAATACAGTTGATTCCCATTGTGGTCAATGGGTATCACTGTCTCTCAGTGGACCCGAGTTGGAGTCCTAACATGGTCATAATATGTTATAATTATAAAAAAAATGTTATCTTATAGGCCCATGTAAACCATTATTAAGCTTGTAAACCTACGAGTATATTGTAATTTCATATAAACTTCTATAATAAAATAACCATTAAAAGGGAAATAAAACAAAGAAATAAAATTAGTAACAACCTTTGAGATCGAATATTTTTTTCTCCTAAGGAACCTCCGGTCTGCGAAGCTTCGTTGCAGTGTAAAGGGGATTCTATTATTAATTTTATTAATATCCAGTTTGCAGTTTGTTTATTCTTTGAGCTCAGCATATTGTTTCCTCCCGGCACATGGAACCTATTGGATTCCGAAGATTCAAAAAGAAGGGAAAAAGGTTTATATATATGGAATGATGAAATTCAAGAAATGATCGAAAACAAAAAAAGAGCATATTTAAAATACATCCAATCAAAATCAGAAGAAGATAGAATTGCTTATAATTACAGAAGTGCCATTGTTGAAAGAGAAGTAAGGAAGTTGAAACGACTTAGCTGGGACAACTATATATCCAATATAGAATACGATTGCCATGGATCACAGGATATGGCTTACAAGGTTTTGAAACATCTGAATACAACTGAAAAAAACACAGCCAAATTAAATAATATACCAGAAAAAGAGTGGCTCAAATATTATGGAACATTATGGACAGATATGTCAGAAATAAACATTGAACCCAAATTAAAGGAAATGGCACATGTAGATCTTCTTGAAATCAAAGAATTATAGAACGCTCTAGAAACATTCAAAAATAAGAAAACTCCAGGAATAGACTGTTTAAATATTGAACTTTTAAAGTATGCTCCAAGAGAAATTAAGCAGAGATTCTTAGATGTACTAAATGTGTGTTGGAGGATGTGCATAATCCCGGATGAATGGAAGAAAGGACTTATATGCACCATATTTAAAAAAAGGAAGTAGACTCGAGTGCACAAGTTACAGGGGAATCTGTTTATTGAATACAGCTTACAAGATATACGCTAAGATTATTACTAGACGATTAAATATAATAAATGAGTATATATTAAGTGAAGAACAGTGTGGCTTTCGGAAAGGTCGGTCATGTTCAGATGCCATTTTCACAATAGAGCAACTTATTCAGAAGAGAAGAGAATTTAATTTGCCAACTTGCATACTTTTTATTGACTATCAAAAAGCATTTGATAGACTGTCAAGAAATAAACTATGGGAAATAATGTATGACAAAGGGTTTCCAGGACACATTGTCAAAGTTGTACAAAGCTTATATTTTAAATCAGAAATAATGATTGATAAAGGAGGTACAATGAGCGATAATACATTAGAAATTAATCAAGGGGTCAGACAAGGATGCCCGCTATCTCCTGCACTCTTTAGTATATATATATATAGACGAGATCATTGTACAATGGCAATCAAATTTAACCACAGAGTTTAAAGTTGGCAGTACGATTCTAAATACCATACTGTTTGCAGACGATCAAACAATCCTTAGCTTTTCAGAAGACAATTTACAAATGGCAGCATATAAATTAAACGAAATAGCAAATAAATTCAATATGACAATCTCTGAAAGTAAATCGAAAGTAATGGCATTCAACGGGAAAGACCACATGAGGTGTAAAATCAGTATTAATAACAGTATAATACAACAGGTGAACAATTTTAATTATTTAGGATGCAATGTATCATACTGCCAGAAGGAAGATATTAATATTAAAATAAATAGATTTTACAGAATGTGTGGCACTATAAGACGGACACTGAAAAATAAAACTTTGAGGAGCACACAACTAAAATTTTACAAAATTATGGCAGTGCCTGTCTTAACATATGCAAGTGAAAATTGGACTCTTAACCGTTCAGACAGAAGGAAAATAGAAACTGCAGAAATGAAGTTCCTACGTTCAGTAGCAGGTGTGACAATTTTGGACAAGAAATGAGAAGTGAGGATATTAGGAATGACTTAAATATTTTCAATTTAACAAATAGAATTGACAACATGAGAAACAATTGGTATGAACATGTCAAGAGAATGCCTACAGATAGAATCCCTCAGCTATTACTAAAGTACAAACCAACAGGACATAGAAATGTTGGACGCCCATTAACTAGATGGGAGGATTCATTAAATCCCACTTGATGTGAAAACAGGTCAAAAGGCCTAATTTCATGAAGCAGAAGAAGAAGAAGAAGATTCAAATGCAGTCAGCGCACATCAGCTGAAACCTAAAAACATGCCTGGCATTTTTGAAAGGGTACGTCACTGTAATCAGTTTCGAAGTGCAATTTATATGGTCAATTATAAAACTTAGGCGGTGATGAAATGCAACACAGAATTCATAATACTGAAGCAAAGAATATTTTTTCTATAGTTCGTTTTGCTTACTTTTCATGTTCGCATTAAATGCATGTATCCTCGGCCAGGTTAGGTTTTTTCGGAGTTTTTCCTTACCAGTAAGACAAATGTTGAGAAACTTTACGATCCAAATGGCCCCCGAACTACTTCTGGCCATTATAATCATCCATATTACCTTGTTATGTATGGATGAATGAGTGAAAGGAGTGTCTTGTCCTAAATTTTCGTATTGTCTCGGAGATGGCTCTGGCATTGAGCTGATCTCTCATACAGGGAGACTCTCCACGACCTTGTGTGGTCAGAAAAATATGTACATTATCCAAAGTAAAAATCTTGTCCTCATAGATCGTGTCCGTATAAGGCCCGGTTGGCGTGAAGCGTGTAAAAGTACCTACTAATGGAAAGGTTAAACTAAGGAAATTATATATAAAGCTAATATAACATTAATAATTTAGGGATTAGTGATTTAAACAACAAAAACCTTTAACGTCCTTTCAAAATATAAACTTGTTCATTAAATTCGCTAATTTATTTTTTGTAAATAATTACAATTCATTTCATTAAGACCGAAAAGTTAATGACAAAAAAATGTATTTCTCTGCAACGAAGCTTCGGAGCCTAGAAATTCCTAGTTAGTTTTTTTTTTAACGACGCCCTTTAACAACTCCTAGAAAATATGTGTGTTGAATGACGCTCTTTAAAATACCAAGCCATTAGCGTAGCAATTCATATCTGGAGATGAAAGGGTCTATAAATATGCTCAGATGATTCTTAATTCAAGCTTTGGGTTCTTTTACATACCGCAAATCAACTATACAAGACCCACCACTTTAACTTCGAAGGAAACATATTAAGAATTTAAAAATCCGTCAACAGTGAAAAGCAGCGAAACTCGGAACCAGGGGCAAGCACAGTAAACAGTAATCACTAAACCCATGAGAACTGACCAAGGGTTAATATGATATAGAAAACATAAAATGAATTTAAAAATAAACATTAAAAATAATTGCTAATATTAAATGTTCTTAAGTTTTAACTTTTGAACCATCTTTACCCATCGAGTGAAATTTAGAAAAAATCAAACAGCTAAAATTATTTCTAACTTTCTTTCACAAACTTATGAAATTTGTAGGTTCAATGCCGCATTATCTATGTTCACCCATTTGTCTATATCCTCAGTCAACTATATGTGGTTCATATGCCCGATATCCAGTCTCTTAAAATCCATCTAAAATTATCCCAATTAGGTATAGACATTTTCAATGGTCTTTCCACAAAGGATTTCCCTATTTTAACATTTTAATTATTAGATATAACTAGAAACAATTTGTTTTAAAGAATGGAAAACGAACTCAAAAAATAAAAATATGAATATATCAACCACATGGAAACCACATGGCAAGAGCCCGTGGTAATAGAAGGTAACTGAACAGGCCCTCGGCCTAATCCACGAAGATGACGATTAACTTAAAAATATATATAATAAATATGTTAAAGTAAGTATCTATGATACAGCCCTATTTGTTTAACTTAAATTAATAAACAAAGGACTATAACAAAATAAGGTGATTATATATAAACAAAATTAAAATATTTCACAATATAAAAAAAATAAATATATGAGAGAAGTAATATAAGTGCGCAGATTTTAATTATGAAATCCTTGTGACAAGTATGGTAAAATGTTTTGTAGTCTTTGAATCAAAACCGTAAGGTTTTCTCAAAAATATTTTTATGCATAAATGCGTTATTTTATAATGATGGAGAGTCTCATTTCACATACTATATAGGAGATGTAGAATGAACTATCTCTTCCCTTTATTATTTTCCAATAAACTACATAACACGTCCATTGCAATGTTACAATTCCCCTTGCTTAATAACGATAAAACATTTATTTCATCATGTCTCTTTTAATTTAATTTGACTTAACAGACCATGGACAAAAAATACAAAAAAAAGTTGTCCATCTCACGTCTCCTACATACTATGTGAAAATGAGACGAATAATTATCATAAGTAATGCCACGAGAGATTTCCAATTTACCTAGAGGATTTGGAAGGACTATTTAACGAATAAAATTAAGCTGTTTACTCACAAATCATTATTTAAATATAGTAATTTTAAAATATCTATATATGTAATGTAAACAGCTATGTTTGAAAACAAATGAGAAATGTTTGGTTATGTTTCATTTGTTCATCGCTGTAACATTGCCAAATAGGATCGCAGATCGCAATATTGTAAGAATGCACCCTAGCGGAGAAGAAAATGAAACACATCAAATTGTACATTATAATCAACATTAATTCATTTTTTTCGGAAATAACTAGGTGAAATCAGTATTTAAAACACAATTATTGAATACACAGTTATCAAATGTGTAGGTCGAAAGAATCTGTTTATTATTTGCTATATTCAACGTATTTGTTAGAGAGTCAGTCACTACAAAAGTAATGCTCTGACCTGGTCAGAATAATAAAAAGGAGGAGCTTTCTTTATTTTGTTAATATAAATTCGATAACTATCGAGGTAAAATACGACTGTGAATGGCTGTAAAACAAAATTCATTGAAACATGATTGGTCATTGACTCCCATTTGGGACATGAGATAAATTAGTCATCATTATAAAATAATGAAGCATCGAAGATGCCCAAGACCGTAGGCTTTGGAGGTTTGGCACGGGAAGACGGCAGCAGCTGTAAAAACCCGAAGATAGAATATTATAAAATAATGACAAATATATTTCTGGTCAAAATATGTCTATATCTGAGAAAACTATATATTTGTACCTACAAGTATACGACATTTTATTATATTTTCACAAGGAATTCATACTTCTATCAACAAACTGATAGTCTATAAGTTCGTAGTCATATTTGCATTTTTAAAACTCGTGTTAATTATTAAGATTGGTTGAAGAATACCCTCAATGTTGAGGAAAATTCTCAAAATGAAATGAAATTCATACTTGAAATAAGCGCACTTATATTACATCCTCTATAAATAAAATGTTTGTATATTTAAAGATGGAATTGACATTTATGATCGCTAAATTGTAGTACAGTACTTATATAATCAACTTATAAAACATAATGATGTACGTTTGATAATAGGTTATGTACATCCGATCCCGAAGTTAGTTGACTAATTGCATATAATATTGTACGTAATTCAATGTAATATTAGATTTTCCCCAGAGCTTGTACCTTTGTGAAACAGGCTCCTGGTGTAGAAGGACTGGACACTGAACAGTCGCACCGAACACATCGCTGAGGATCGGGACAACTCCACGCGTCCGGATCCCAGCGCCGGGACGCTGGAGGAGCGTCTGTAAGCGCCGCCATCCCGGCTGCTACTGAGACAGTCCGACGCCCAGATCCCGCCTCTAGTCCCTCCCATTAAGCGCAATTCACATACTCCATGCCTCAAGATGTGTTGTTTCTCAATACAGAATTACACCAAACCGACCACGTTAATTCTTGTGTATCTTGTACTTTGTCTACTTCTTCACAGCGATATTTTATTCCCTTCGTTTCCTATTCGTTATTTACACTATTTCGTCCATTTTAGCCTTTACCTACGGTTTTAGCCCTGGATGTTTTGTTAACAGAATATCAAATAAATCTACTGTAGACATATGCACAATATCATCAAACAGTGTTAAAGTGATCAATTCTGTTCCTCAGAGCTCAAGAGTCGTATCTTCATTTTAAGTGACTCTGTGATTTTGGTCTAGTAGTAATCACAACATAAAATATATATTTAAAGGTATAATGTAGTAACTCTCATCTTCATTAGTGCAAATTAAGACTTGTATAAAAACCGCCGTAATTCCAATATCGCTTAGTGGTATAGAGTAGTAAATATATCCTCCTGTAAATTATGGAAATTGTGAGTTATGGCTCTGATGTACAGAATTTAAGCTAATATAATGTAAGAGAGAGATATTACATTATATTAGCTTAAAATATGGACCTCAGAACCATATTAAACTATACGTAATCGTATTGCTTTGATTATTTTATTATGGATATTATTTTAATTATCGTTAACTTTTATTACGTATTATTATAATTGTATTACCTAATAATATATTTCTTATTAATTATTTAATGTAAAATGCGCTTGTTCTGGTCGAGTGGAAGAGAAGTCCACATAGTCTTAACTCAACCAAACTAAATAAAAAATATTAATACATATATTAATCTATCTCTATCTATCTTCGGGTTTTTACAGCTGCTGCCGTCTTCCCGTGCCAAACCTCCAAAGCCTACGGTCTTGGGCATCTTCGATGCTTAGCCCTCTAGCTTGCATTACTGTTTTCATGTTTTCCTTCCATGTTAACCTTGGTCTCCCTCTTTTCTTCTTTCTGTTCGGATGCCATTCATATAGTAGCTTCCATTCTTAAGACATGTCCTAACCACTTTAATTCCTTCTCCTCAATTCTTTCAATTATGCTTTCTTCTGCTTCCATTATGTTTCTAATTTCCTTATTTGTGACATGTTCTAATCTAGACTTTCTGGCACTTCTCCGTAAGTAATCCATTTCTAGAGCTATTAGTCTATTCTTGTAGTACTTATTGATTGTCCATACCTCACTTCCATACATTGCAACAGATTCCACCAATGTTTTACCAATATATTTTTTTGTGTCTTTCCAAATATGTTTATCCCACCATATGGAATTTAACGATGGTATTATTTTGCTACTCAATTCAATTCTATGTTTTATGTTCTCTTTGCCTATACCTTCAATGTTATCCATAATTATTCCCAAATATTTAGTTTGTTTCACTTGGTTTATTTGGATTCCTTCTTCCAATATTAAATTTTCTCGTTCATTGATATTTATTGCCAGATATTCTGTTTTTTGTAAATTTACTGTGAGACTCCATGATTCATATGTGTTTTTCAACCTTTTTATCATGAATTCCATATCAAATTTGTCTTGCGCTAAAACCAGTTGATCATCGGCAAATTGTAATGTCAGCAAAAATCTGTTACCTATTGGGATCCCCATACCTTTGCAGCTTTGTTTCCATTTCATTAATATGGATTCTACATAAATATTAAATAAAATTGGTGAAAGACTGCACCCTTGTTTCAATCCCTTTGTGGTTTTATAGGATTAGACATTATATTTCCAATTTTAACATAAGCGGAGTTATCTTTATAGATTTGTTTAATAATTTCTATTAGGTTTCTATCAATATTGTATTTCTCCAATACTTCCCATAATTTGTTCCTCGGAATTGAGTCATAAGCTTTCTCTAAATCTATCATTGTCAAATGGGTTTCTTCTCCAAATGCAGTCCGTGTTGTATTGCAAATATATTGTCAACACATGACCTTCCTGGTCTGAATCCATTTTGATCTTCTCCTAATTTGTCTTTAATATCTTTTTGTAACTTTGTTTTTAATAACTTCGTAAATATTCTATATAATATGTTATTTATACTTAGTCCTCTGTAGTTTTTTGCGTCTCTTCTATCGCCCTTATTGTATATTGGTACAATGTAGCTTATTTTCCACTCATCGGGAATCTTCTGTATTGCAATGCACTTATTAAACAAGTCCCTCAATCTACCTATTAAATTTTTTGGGCCATATTTAATTAACTCATTGGGTATGTTTCCCGGCCCTGGTGCCTTTTTATTCTTTAGGGTTTGAATTTCTAATTCTATATCTATTGTATCAAATTCCAGGACGTTCATTTCTATAGCTGGATTTTCTATTGTTTCCATAAACTCATTTCTAGTTTCTGACAGTAAAGCTTTGTAATGTTTTTTCTGCGTCAAATTTTGTTAACAAACTTATCTTACTGGATCCTTGGTTGGTTTTTAGTGTTTTTAGAAATCTCCATACTTCCGATGATTGTGATCCTCCTATATAACTTTCTATTTCTTGGCATTTGCTTTTCCATAATTTGTTTTTTTCTTCTATCACTTTCCTTTTAACTTTGGCGTTTGTTCTCTTGTATTCTATCCAATTCTCTGTTGTTTTATTTGCCAACCATTCTAAGTAGCATTTTTTCTTCTTTTTGGTTAATTCTTCGATATCTTCATTCCACCAATCTTGTGTATTTTGTTTTTTTATTTATGGTGCCTAATGCTTCGTTTGCTGCCGAATGTATTATTTCCTTTAATTGATTATATTCTTCTTCTATGTCTTCCTTGTAATCCAAATTCTCAATTTTAATCCTCAGTCTTTCTTGATACTATCCTGATTAAATAAATACAATTTAAATTTTTCTTCCTGCTTCAGTTGCATTGTTGATTCCCTTGCTTCATCATGCACTTTTTTCCCTGTAGGGAATTTGGGGATGATCTGTGCTGTGAGTAGATAGTGGTCGGAACCACAATTTGCTCCTCTTTTAACCCTTGAGTCCTTAATAAATAAGGAAGTATTTTGCTTTACAATTATGTAGTCTATTATTGATTTCTGATTGAGACTAGGTCGTTCCCAAGTAAATTTAAGGATATCCTTATGATCGAAAAATGTGTTTACTATCTTTAATTTATGTTGTTTGCACATCTCTATGATTCTATTTCCATTATCGTTGACTTCTTGTTCCCCATGTTTTCCTACTGCTTCATCATTGTTTCTTCTACCCACTTTCCCATTTAAGTCTCTCATTAGTATTAATTCTTCATTACTTCGTATTTTCTCTATTTGTTACATATATTAATACTAATATATATAATTACTAATGTAAATGAACACATACTAATACAATCATGTGTAAAACATGTAGTCAATATGTACTCATTTCACCAATTAAAAATTAAAAGAGTCAACATGTTTCAACAGCGAAGCTGGCATTTTTGAGATTAAATATTGACATATATATTTAGTCTTTAAAAATGACAGCTTTGCTGTTGAAACATGTCGACTCTTTTAATTTTTAATCGGTGAAATGGGTACATTGACTACATGTTTTACCATTTTATCACCAAGAAGATCATTAGTTCATTAAACAATCATGTGTGTTTATGTATGAATTTTAAGTTTGAATACAGCGTGTTTTATTACAATGGATATAATATAATACAGGTGCTCTGCTTATCACAATTATTGTTTACAGTTGCATATTCCATGAGTATGCTTCAGATTTCATGTTGTATAACTGGCATGTTGTCCTGTTTATGTTGTATGTTTATCATAAGTAATGCCACGAGTGATTTCCAAATTATCGATAAATTCACGATCACGAAGTGAGGAGTGAATTTATCTAGAGAATTTGGAAATCAAGAGTGGCATTTGTTAGGACTATTTAACGAATAAAATTAAGCTGTTTACTCACAAATCATTATTTAACTATAGTTATTTTAAAATATGTATATATTTAATGTAAACGGCGATGTTTGAAAACAAATGAGAAACGATAGGTACGCTTCTACTGCTTCTTTTGTTTATCACTGCAACCAGATCATACTATTTATTGCCAAAGGAATGCAATATTGTAAGGAGGAGCTTTCTTTAATATGGTAATTATAACACTGATAAATATTTGGTGAAACACGACTCTGATTGGTTGTAAAACAGAAATCATTGAAACGTGATTGGTCATTGACTCCCATTTGGGGCATGAGTTAAATAGTCATTAGTAATGCCACGAGTGATTTCCAAATTATCGATAAATTCATGACTCACGAAGTGAGGAGTGAATTTATGTAGAGAATCTGGAAATCAATAATGGCATTTGTTAGAACTATTTAACGAATAAAATTAAGCCGTTTACTCACAAATCATTATTTAACTATAGTTATTTTAAAATATTTATAAAGGCCTATTTAATGTAAACGGCGATGTTTGAAAACAAATGAGAAACGATTGGTAAGCTTAATTTGCTTCTTTTGCCCATAACTGCAACCAGATCATAATATTATTTATTGCCAAAGGATCGCAATGTTGTAAGAATGCACCTGAGGAGAAATTTATAACCAACGTTATAGGTATTAATTAATTAATTTCTGGTGTAAATATGTCAATTATATTTTTCTTCAACGTCATTTCCTGGAAAATAATTCGTTTAAGAAAGTGCAAACAGTGTTTTTTTTATGGGATAATCAATTGTTACAAATGTTTCTGCTGACACCCATGCACTATACGTACAATCTGGTAGCCGTATTTCTTAGAGTGTCTGCAACTGTGAAATTATGCATGGCCTAATCAGAATGTTAAAAAGGGGGTGCTTTCTTTATTATGATAAACTTTAGTTGGTAAATTCTTGGCGAAACACGACTGTGATTGGTGTAAATAAAAAATCATTGAAATGTGATTGGTCATTGAATTCCATTTGGGGCATGAGTTAAATAGTCGTTATAATTAATATAATATGTATTGTCACGGGATGAGCCAGGATTTCGTGTCCATGTTGTTTCTGCGTAAATAAAAACACAGATGATGTTTAAAATCTCACTTAACACTTTATTTCGTTCTACAAAGTATCAGTAAACTTTTAATCACAATTTTCATTCACAGTTAATCTTCTTTCAATGTTTATCTCGGTCACAATTATTTCACAGTCACTGATGGATCCGTTCACCACAATTTATCTTACACTTAACCTCTCACCGCCCAACACAATACTCTTGCCTTCGCTTCATTTTATATAGGAGGGGCGGAACCTTGTAGGCTTAGGTTCGAGACGCTTCGAATCGTAGAAGACTCTGGTCATCGATCTTTACCGAAAGGGGAGGGAGATGTTGACAGAGACGTCTGGAATCACAGCCCAGACATTTCGATGTTTGTGGGGGCCTTTTGAATCACGAATGGGCGAGTCGCAAAACTATTCTGACCAATGCGAGACCACCAGTAACAGTATGTATATATTAGCACTCTAGAGTCTGTGTAGCTTGTTTTAATTTATATACATACCTTTTTTTTTTCAAATCAAAGCTAATACTTTAATGTGTGTGTGTGTCTACTTTATGATAACATGCTATTTATAGACTGAAATCTCATGTCTTTTTAAAGTTTTTGTTAGTGCTTTTAAAGATTTTTTAGTGTTCCTGCTTCCACGGATGATAGAGTTGACTAAAATCAGAATATATAATGTAACAGAAAATATAAATGTTTATAAAGTGTATATAAGCATGTGTGTGTGTGTGTGTGTGTGTGTATATATATATATATATATATATATATATATATATATACCCTATACTGAAAAGTGTTAAGCACAAGGGGTTAGTAGCTTCCTAGTTTCTCGTAATTTATCATTTTAAATAAATTACAATGCATAGTGAACAAAAAGTAAAATCCAGTTGCTGTTATTGTTGCTAATAGATCACTACAACGAATTACACTTGTGTGGTAAAATTTAAGGTGTACTGATATAAATAATTGCAAAACTTCGAATACTTTCATAGGCCAGGTTAAAATGGTATGACAGATTTCACAGACCTTGTGCATCGCTGCACGGTATGATAACCATATACGTAAATTCAAGTCACTATGTACAGAAAAGTATAACGTTGTTAGGGATCAAAAATTGAAAGCAAACTGCAAAGAGCGAGACGAAGGAGATAAAAAAAGAAGTCAAGAAGTCGAGAAAATCCTACTAACAAATGCAATCAATAGGGGAAAACATTTCGTGCTATTTGAAGCATGCCAGGAGATAGAGATGGATTGCTTCTAAAAAACCTCTATTCATTTCTAGTGAAGTCTAGTTCAAGAAGTATTGGACACAGTTGTCCAGATTCAATCATTCAGTAACGTAAAAAATTCATGGTTCAAAATAGTATGTGAGAATTTCAAAATATACGTTATAATTCAAAACATCTAACATAACCGGATAAAAAGTCCAAGCACTCGTAATTTATTTCACATATAGATAGTCCTATACTATAATCCTCTTGAAGAATACAGACAATAATACGTAGGTAGATACAGAATAGACAATGAGGTTAGATTTCGGCAAACTCTCATCTAGGGCTAATTTTATCAACAATGTTGTATGCAGTTGAAAACAGGGCTCTCAAAAAATAAAAAAGTAAATAAAAAAATAAAAGAGAGAGAGCGAGAGCGAGAGAGAGAGAGAGAGAGAGAGAGAGAGAGAGAGAGAGGAGAGAGAGAGAGAGAGAGAGAAAGAGGTCTAAAATATATCTTATTACTTCTGCAATTAAAATGAAGCATTTTTTGTGCTGTTAAAAAAGTTAAGAACAGAGCGTGAGAAATAATATATAGGCTAATTAGGATTGTTGCATCAAGAGCTGGATATGGTAGCAATAGTGAACACTAGAAGACTTACGGTGGCTTGGTTACATATTAGCCCTACTTCAAGAGAACACATGATTAACAAAAATAGCTGTGGACTTTTACCCACGAGGTAAAAGATCACTGAGGATGCCAAAACTACGTTGGAAAGACAGATGTATAAACATCTCAAACAAGTAGAAAAACTTGGGAAAAGCGGAAAACAGAGAGTTGTAGAGGACTTTTGTGAGTGAAGCAAATAACCGACTTCGGTTTGAATTAGTATAAAATTGATAGACTAATTAATCATCTAGGGCAATTATCCCAAATTTTGCTTCATGGATCTTGTGGTGTATTGTTATGGGATAATTGTAAACTCGTCTATAAGATCTTCAAAATAAAAAATAAAGTTGTAAAACTTCATTGTAACAAATTAGCTAATGAGAACAAAATGGAAATAGTTATTCGTCTTTGAACAAAATACTTATTTTGACATCTTTCTATCATCATGCTTTAATAGTTATTTATGCTACATGTTTCAAAAGCTTCTTTTTTTTACGAGGTGAGAAAACCTCAGTAGGTGCAAAAATAAGCTTTCTAAACTTGTTACATACATTATTTTTTACGCTACCAAGAATTTGGTGGCCTGGGCGACTCCTGGCTAAATCTGAGGACTCGTGGACCATCTGTAGAGTCTCCAGGAATTGAGCGCCGTGATGTGCTAAAACGCTCATACTGTGGCGCATAGCTCCGCGCTGGACCCACAACAGTGGCATTACACGTGCCCGGGTGGCGGACAGGGGATGGTCGGTGGATCTACTCGTCGGTCCTCCCGGCTAATCCGATGGACACATGAAACGTTGGCGGGATCGGCACATCAGTGCTCTATGGTATTATGTGCTCTCTATTGGAGCTTGCGTATCTCCGTGCTGGTCTCGCAGCAGCGGAGTTTGGGTGGTCTGCGTTGACACCCGGCTCAGTCTACAGACTCGTGGACCATATAGACCTATATGTGAAGTCGCCAGAGGTTGAGCGTCCTGGTGCACTAGAATGCTCACACTGCGGGGCCTGTACTGTTGGCAGGTCCCTCCTCGGTCTCACAATCGGCTGCAGAACAGGTCCCCGGCTGGCGGACAGGGGGAAAGTCGAAGGATCTGCGAGGCATTTTAATGTTTAGCAGTTCTCAAGGGGACGGTTTGGCGGGTACAGCTGTCTGTCGCCTTGGTCACTACATGTGGGTTTTATGGTCGACGAATCTGAGATAGGGAGGTTTTTTTTTTTCCATGCCAAAAAATTCATTGTCCCACATCTCCAAACCCATGTCATGAAATTAGTTTATTTTTATCTGCTCCTCTGATGGGTGCGGCAGGCCTGGTCAGCCGACATCCCTGTACATCAAATACATTTAATAATAGGGGCTTCATCTCATCCCTCGATCTGCCAGACAGGAGAAGAGAGGATTTATTTTATCAATCTATGTAGTCTAGAAATAATGATTTCACCTTAGACACAGCGGGTCCGGGTTCGATCTTCGGTCAGGACGGGTTTCCTTGGTGATATTTTTCGGTGATTTTCCTCATCTGTAAGACAAATGTCAAGAGACTTTTAAGACCCAATCCATATTATATTCACATTGTTTCGTACGAATATATGAGTGAATAGAGTATTATCTTGTCTTAAATGTTCGTGTAGTCTTAGAGGTGGCCCCGGCATTGAGGTCCATCCGGGGAGGCCCTCCATGTCCTTGTGTGGTTAAGAAAGTGTGTGTGATCTATATTTTAAAATAATTTCATGACAGGTCGTGTCACTATAAGGCCCGGCTGGCGAGGGACACGTGAAAGTGCCTACAAAGGAAGAAGATAACCTATGGAAAAGAAATAAAGAAAAAGAAAGAAAGAAATAAACTAATGCTTTAAGTTACATTTGGTATTGGAAGCAAACAAATTGGGTAATGGAAAAACGTCACTGATACTCATTACGAATTAAAATAACATTAGCTGGACTATATTCTATGTATATGGAGTTCATTGCAGTTTTAGTGCCACGATGTCGCATATCAAATCATTTTAATTCGGCCGACAAGGTATAAAAACCGTTTATACAATGAACATATGCCCTAGTGAGAATGGGGCTTTATGAACAATAACCCAAGTGATCAATGTCTTGGAGGTAAGACTTTAATCATTTAAGCCAGGAAAACGTGATGGACAGTAAGATACAAGATGCAATAAAGTGTTGTGAATAAAGGATTAACGCCTAACTAGCACAAGGTCAATTTCCCAGAGTTTCACGATGTTATAAACTTAGACAGCCAATGCCTTGGGACAGGAATAAATTAACTGCAACTACGTGCCCAAGTACCTTCAGGGAAGTTTCCCTAAAGCAGTGCACTTGTTCATTTTGTCGATAGTTGAACTATGACAATAAGGATTACAATATATATATATATATATATATATATATATATATATGTGTGTGTGTGTGTGTGTGTGTGTGTGTGTGTGTGTGTGTGTGTGTGCGCGCATGCGTGAAGTAGAGTTACGTTCATCAACTTATATAAATAGGATCTTCTTGGTGATAAACTTGTATTATACAATGTCGATAAAAACCCTAATCATCAAACTAGAATGTTAAAAGAGTCAACGCTTTTCAATAGCGACGCAATAATTATCATAAGTAATGCCACGAGTGATTTCCAAATTATCGATAAATTCACGACTCACGAAGTGAGGAGTGAATTTATCTAGAGAATTTGGAAATCAAGAGTGGCATTTGTTAGGACTATTTAACGAATAAAATTAAGCTGTTTACTCACAAATCATTATTTAAATATAGTTATTTTTAAATATTTATATATTTAATGTAAACGGCGATGTTTGAAAACAAATGAGAAACGATAGGTACGCTTCTACTGCTTCTTTTGTTTATCACTGCAACCAGATCATACTATTTATTGCAAAAGTAACGCAATATTGTAAGGAGGAGCTTTCTTTAATATGGTAATTATAACACTGATAAATATTTGGTGAAACACGACTCTGATTGGTTGTAAAACAGAAATCATTTAAACGTGATTGGTCATTGACTCCCATTTGGGGCATGAGTTAAATAGTCATAAGTAATGCACGAGTGATTTCCAAATTATCGATAAATTCACGACTCACGAAGTGAATTTATCTAGACAATTTGGAAATTTGGCATTTGTTAGGACTATTTAAGGAATAAAATTAAGCTGTTTACTCACAAATCATTATTTAACTATAGTTATTTTAAAATATTTATATATTTAATGTAAACGACGATGTTTGAAAACAAATGAGAAACAATTGGTATGCTTCATTTCCTTCTTTATTCATCACTGCAACCAGATCATAATATTATTTATTGCCAAAGGATCGCAATATTGTAAGAATGCACCCTAGTGGAGAAATCTATAACCAACTTATAGGTATTAATTAATTTGATGTCCTGTGATGTAAATATGTCAATTATATTTTTTTTGTAACGTCATTTTGTGAAATAATTCGTTTAAGAAAGTGCAAACAGTGTTTTTTTGTGGTATAATCAATTGTTACAAATGTTTTTATATTATCTATCTATGCGCTTTCTGTTGACATTCATGCACTATATATACAATCTGGTAGCCGTATTTCTGATGGGGTCAGTCACTGCAAAATAATGCCATGACCTATTCAGAATGTTAAAAAGGAGGTGCTTTCTTTATTATGATAAACTTTAGTTGGTAAATTTTAGGCGAAACACGACTGTGTTTGGTTGTAAATAAAAAATCATTGAAATGTGATTGGTCATTGATTCCCATTTTGGGCATGAGTTAAATAGTCAAGATTAATTATTGACTAAAAAAGAGTTACAATTCTGACTACGTCACATGACGTGATTGATAATTTTAAGTTACTTATTGGCATCCTTCCACAGATATTTAACATTTCAATAACTCATTAAGATAGAGCCCTGGCCTCACTTCAATTAACAACACGTTAATTGGACGATGTTAAGCATCAATCGGCTAAGCGCCATTAAAAATAGATTTGGATGTCATGTGTTGCACTGGCTCATGAAGTAAGTGTACGTATAATTTTAGCGCCAAATCTTTAAATATGTCCTTATTATTAAAGCAAATTTAAACTTCATCTGTCCTATAAGATATTCTATGGTTTGCAACAAATGCTATGAAACCAGATCCGCATAAATGCTAATCTATATTTTACATCATGCAGCTAAACGCCAAATGTTTCCGCTCTTAGATTGTTGAATCATAACTGTCAAACAAGGAACATAATTTGCGATATCAGGTACTGTTAGTTTGGCGCTAAAGTAAAAAGTGAAGTTTAACTTAAACTTTAAATGTATTTTTTGCGCGATAGTGCGTTTTGTCGTACTTACAGCAATGGCGACCATGATTGAAAGATCAACTTTCTACATTTCGGGATTGCTAACCTAAATAACCATAACTAACTTACTCACTGGCACTAGCGAACCCGTAGGTTCATGGTCGCGCGGACATAAGCTCTCCATATAGCCCTATCAATCTAAATAAATATACTGAAATAAAATAACTACACTGTAATATTACATATTACAAACACACGTGTGGGAAGTAAAACCACTGTCATTTATGTATACTACATACAATGTATTAAAAAAATATCCAAAAGGTAGTGTTAATATGCATTATACGAAACAAATTACTGAATTTTAAATGAATTGAACTTTATTTGAAACAATATAAAACAATAAATACGTACTTGCCGCCATTTTATCACTAGCTGATCTCACGGCCTCCTGTAGTTTTAACTAATAAACATTGCCCACACCGTTAACGTTAAAATGAACGCAAATATTTCCAACAATATATTATTATTATTATTATTATTATTATTATTATTATCATCATCATCATCTCCGGAACAGGCAACTCTTGCCTAAACCAGGAAGTGAAGAAGAAGATTATTATTATCTTACTATTATTTATTATTTTGAAAACACCATCGCGAAAAAAATGTACAACGCACGTTTGTGGAAGTGTTTTACAGAACCTCGGAAATTAAAAACCTCGCTATCGCTCGGTTATTAAACATTTTCCTCGATTCTGTAAAAACCACTTCCCAACCTAGCATCGTAATATATACTATTTCTCGAAACTTACATAATGGCGCATAGTCGATTGATGCACAACGCCGTTCAATTATAATTTTATAAAATTGTATTTTTTACTTCCCTGGAGACATATTTGGCCTTCATTAGTTTATGTACGGCTCTGAGACAACGGCTATCTGCAGTTTTTTCTTCTCTCTCCACAATAATATTATTATTCGTAATCATGGAGCCTAGACATTTAAAATATAAAATGACCTGTCCCATACTGGCCGAAATTTCACAAGAATATTACTTCCTCCATGGAGATTCAAACCAGCACGCCCGTTAGCTCTTAGCCACGGCATGACGCCTAAAACTGCCGGGCTACTATGGAGCCTAGACATTTAAAATATAAAATTACCTGTCCCATACTGGCCGAAATTTCACAAGAATATTACTTCCTCCATGGAGATTCAAACCAGCACGTCCCTTAGCTCTTAGCCACGGCATGACGCCTAAAACTTCCAGGCTACGACGCGGGACTTACAGTGGAATAAAATTTTGGATGGTTTTTAGTACTGAAAGCAACTTAACAGGTTAGAAAATTACTAATCGTAATAAACAAATCAGGTTATAGTCAAAAACCAATGTCGAATCTTAATTATTTAATTGATATATAAGTTTCGGCTGTTACCAATCATTCTTGAAATAAAAAAAAATAGGACATTATAATATGATGTAGGCTGTTTTGATTTATAAACTGATTTGAAAAATTCAGTAAAGAAGTGGATACTCTATTAAATAACAAGATTTATAGGAATCTATTAAATAATATGATTTTATATCTATGCACGGTAAAAGAATTTATAGATTCCTCATAATGCAAATTTTAAAAGTAAAACACAGAATTGTATAGGATATTTTCATATCGGAATGTCTACATCTGCTTTTCCTGCAGCTAATTTTTTCAGTTAAGTTTCAGTTGATCCCAAAATATTATTTTTTTATTTTAAAAATTAACCACCCATAAAAAAAGTATCCACTGTATGAGCTAATAATCCTACTCACGGGATATAATAATTTTTCCACATTTTTATTACCATATTCGAACGACTACATAAAATAAATGTATTCTTCAAAGATGTATTCATAAAAGACTATTTAACTCATGCCCCCAATTGGGAGTCAATTACCAATCATGTTTCAATGAATTTTGTTTTACAACCAATCACAGTCGTGTTTCACCTCGATATTTATCTACTTCTGTTTATCATATTAATATTAATAATTCTTTTTTAAATATTCTGAATAGGTCAAAGCATTATTTTGCAGTGATTGACTCTAGAACAATTTCATTGAATATAGCAAATAATGAACAGATTCCTTCGAACTACACTTTGATAATTGTGTGTTCAATAATTGTGTTTTTAAATAATGGTTTTACGGAATTGTTTCATAAAAAAAATAATTAATAACCTATAATGTTCGTTATAATATACAGTTTAATGTGTTTAATTTTTTCTCCACTAGGATGCATTCTTACAATATTACGATCCTATTTGGCAATAAATAATATTATCTAGTTGCAGTGGATGAACAAAAGAAGCATATTTGAGAAGTATGAAATTAATAATAAAAACATCAAAAGAAGCATAACCGTCTTTTACATTAGATATATAAATATTCTAAAATAACCATATTTAAATAATTATTTGTGAGTAAACAGCTTAATTGCATTCGTTAAATAGTCCTAACAAATGCTACTCTTGATTTCCAAATCCTCTAGATAAATTGGAATCACTCGTGGCACTACTTATGATAAAGATTACAACGAATTGCCCACCTGTTACTGACGCTGAGACGGACATTTTGGTCTATTTCGGCATTTGATCTTGTACCAAGAGAAACCTTAGAAAACACTTGTCGAAACAGTCGGTCCCGTAGATACTTAGATATCTCGTTGAGGCGATGTGCTAACTACATGTCACTTGTTGACATCTGTAGTTAAATAAGGGTAACTAAATTAGCTTGGTTAAGAAACTACCGCTAGGGAGCACCCATGTTCCCACGTAGGACGTATGGGGGTATATACATACATATTTATACTTGCACAAAATGTTAACAGTTACACCACTTTAGCGATGCTAACTTCTCACCCTCCACCCATTATAGCGTCTGGTGCAGGTGTATGGTTGTTGGCCATGTTTCCTGAAGAATTACCGATTAGCTCGGCCACACGCGTTACCACAAACTTGTTTGTATGAATTAATATCAAACTAACTCTCAACTTTCCGTTAACTACATCACATTACCAACTTTGGTCGCATAATGTTTCATTCCAACGTTTTCCATTCAAATTTAAATTTAAAGTTGACATTTAAAATTAAAATAATAAAGCAAAAAGTTAATGCAAAAATGCACGTTTTAGTTAAGAGTAGTTATGGGGAAAGAATCCATATCGAGTTAAAAATGTGTGGCTAAAAATGTAGTTATATATGATATGATAATAGCGCTAAAGTGACCACAAAAAGTTTCTCTATTCGGTGGATAAATACCACTTCAGGTGATTTTTAGGCATAATGAAATGCTACCGATATAGTGTGTGTGCGTGTGTATATATGTGTGTGTGTCTATATACATATATATTTTTTGTCTGTTACATGCCCATCTATCATCTACAATTTTTCGGCCTTATTACAAAGGCTCAATAGCACAGGGTACGCGTATACTACTTTATAAATATCCACTCTCTTCATTTACGATTTATGATTTTTTTCCACCACTGTTCAATTTTCATTCTTCTTGAGATTGTTCCATCATGGATTGCAACCATCTCTCTTCCTGGCTCCATGCCAGTTTACCCCATTTTTATAGGTAATGCAGTCATTCACAGAGGAGCATTATAAGACATATTTTTAAAAAAATATCCCAGCAATTCTAATGGTCTTAGATTTAATAAATATCCTAATATTTTCCTTTGATAAGCACCTCAAGTTATTCACTCGGCACTCCAATTTTTTTTACATCTTTCACCACAATTCTTAAAGATTTTTTTCTCTCAAAAATACTCAACGCGTCTTTGACAACTTTAAGTAATATTCAACATTCTGCTTAAACGTCACGGCAGGTTTTACCAATGGTCTATACATATCTACCATTGTTTTATTTTATTTCTAGGAACCAATACAACTTGCATATATATATATATATATATATATATATATATATATATATCCATCCATAGTAATTCTGCCCGAGGGCAGGTCTTTCATTGCAATCATAGCATTTCCATGCTATGATTTGCAGCTTACTAGGGAATTATAGGTGTGGTAGCTTCCCGTTGCTTTCCACACCGGTGAAGGATGATGATGATGATGAGATGATAAGGATAATAATGATGATGATGGCCATATGATTTCGGGGACCGTTTGGGTCTCAAAGTTTATTGACACTCGTCTTACAGGTGAGGAAAAACCCCGAGAAAAACCTCACCCAAAAAAATTGCCCAGACCGGGGATCGAACCCGGGCCCGCTGCGTGACAAGGCAGCACGCTACCTCGAGACCACAGCGGTGGAATATATATATATATATATATAGAAAAGAAAAATAAATGCCTGAGTTGGAATTTGAACCAGAGATCTCTAACTTCATACATTAGCGCACTAACCAACTGAGCTACTCAGGAATCCTAACACAGACATGTATTTTTTAATGTTATATTGTAGATTTTCGCGGATATAAGTATGATTAAGAAAGTTTTCTTGGGGTTTTCTGCGTCATGGATTCAAGGTCGGCCTCTGGCCACTGAATCCGACGTTAATAATTGATAATGACATGTGGGATCATGCCGAAACGTCGGAATCAGTGGCCGAAGGCCGACCTAGAATCCATGACGCGGAAAACCCAAGAAAACTTTCTTAATCATATATATACCGGTATATACCAACATTTGCACCGGCGTAACCACGCCCAATGCTACCAAAAATTTGCACCGTATAGGTGCTGGATCAAACCGTTATTGTTGATAACTATTTTGATTGGAAAGCACAGATTGTTCAAATTGTGAAATCTTTGCCCGGGCCCATAGAGGCAAAGAGGAACTCATCTTTCTTTACTAAATTCTCCCAATATGTAATGTTCACATAGTTATAAAATACAATCGTGGAAGCTTTGGGATAAAGGAACTAACTCACGCTTGAGTAAGCTTTTGGAATTTAACTAATGCTAACTACTGAATGAATAGCCATAAGTAAAAAACACAACTAAAGCTTTTAATGCGAGTCAAAATTTAGTCAGATATGATATAAAGATAAATAAATAAATATTCGCTTTACAAAGAAAAGAAATCATAATAGATCATATATATATATATATATATATATCCATATTAATTCTGCCCGTAGGCAGGTCCTTCACTGCAATTATAGCATTTGCATGCTATGCTTGCAGCTTTACTAGGGAATTGTAGGTGTGGTAGCTTCCCGTTGCTTTCCACACCGGTGAAGGATGATGATGCTGATGATAAGGATGATGATGGCCATATGATTTCGGGGACCGTTTGGGCCCTAAAGTTTTCCTGACACCCAGAAAAACTGCCCCGACCGGGGATCGAACCCGGGTCCACTGCGTGACAAGGCAGCACGCTATCTCGAGACCACAGCGGTGAAATATATATACATATTATAACTTGCAATGTGTAATAATCTGTTCATATGTCAACACATGTTTTATTAATGTTCTAAACAAATCTACAATTATTATTTCATTTAATCTGATGGAACTAAATAGATATTTGGTTAAAAATCGGAAGACTAATGATCTATTGTCAAGTTTTCATATTTTAACCTGATATTTACATACACGTTTCATTCCAAATATTCCGCCTACTGACGTCTGTAAGGTGTTTTTTTAATTGAAATTTGGCAAGAGCCAAATGTACAGAAACTAACATCAATCTCCGGATATCGACAGCTAACTCTAGCATTTGTAATATTAACTACCTCATCAGAGCTGTGTTTCTGACATCAGCCAATCAAATCCAGGCATCTGGACGTGGTATACTCCAACATTCTATTTATAGTATATTCTAACCCCTACTCAAATATCCTGCTGAAACTACTAGAGATGAAAATACCGTCAAAACTGAGCAAATAAAATGGATTGGAAATGATTTAAGACTTACAGTGAATATTAATACAGAAAATTATTATTACCATTATTATTATTATTATTATTATTATTATTGGGGGCACGCCGTAGCGTAGTGGTTAAGGCACTGAGCTACAAGCCGGAGGGTCGAGGGTTCAAGTCCCGTTGGGGTCAGGATTTTTAAACTGACCCAAATCTTCTGGCGGCACCATGGCCCTGGGGTCGACTCAGCCTCTAACGGAAATGAGTACCAGACGCTTGTTCTGGGGGTAAAGGCGGCCGTCACGCAGGGCTGACAACCCGGCTGACATAAAGTGCCGATTGTCTAGAAAAAGTGGGAGCCTTAACCTCCTACTACCCCAAGGGCCTCCGGGCCTGTTGTGGGAGCACTTTACTTTATTATTATTATTATTATTATTATTATTAGTCCACCGCTGTGGTCTCGAGGTAGCGTGCTGCCTTGTCACGCAGCGGGCCCGGGTTCGATCACCGGTCGGGGCAGTTTTTCTGGGTGAGGTTTTTATCGGGGTTTTTCCTCACCTGTAAGACAAATGTCAGGAAAACTTTAAGGCCCAAACGGTCCCCGAAATCATATGCCCATCATCCTTATCATTATCATCCTTACCATTATCATTATCATCCTCCACCGGTGTGGAAAGCAACTACCACACGTACACAATTCCCTAGTAAAGCTGCAAACATAGCATGAAAATGCTATGATTGCTGTGAAGGACCTGCCTTCGGGCAGAATTACGATGGATTATTATTATTATTATTATTATTACTACTACTACTATTACTACTACTACTACTACTACTACTACTACTACTACTAATATCATGCTATGTAGAATACAACTTTTTCTGTGACTTGCGATTATTGGTCATTACTTAGGGTAAGTTTAGTAATTTCGCATTTTCGTAAGATTTTTTTAAAAGTCCAGTTTTATTCACATACGAACTGGTCATTGCTAAGAGGTTTTTCTCATTTTTTTGCAAAAAAAAAAAGAGTTAATTACAAATTTTACACATTAAATATTCTTTCATATATACACATCCTGTGCTTAAAGGACTTTCTTCTAGCTTTCATACAGTTGAGCATTTCATTTTTAGTTTCATGCTAAATGCTTTTACTCCAGGACAGAGGGCATTCTAGCAGTGACATTAAGTGTATTGGATAAAGGGCCTTTAGGCAGTGACCAATTCATATATGGAGAAGTATTTTTATATACGAAGCACCATTATTTCAGGATACCGAAAAAAACGCCTACAATAGGCTATAAAACGTAAAGTAAGTTCTGATTTGAATATATTATACTTTCACTGAATTCTTCAGTCGTTGGGAATACATGTTGCTGTTTTTGTTAATAATTATAATTATTAGTCAACTTAGCACGAATTAGGACTCGAAGAGAAACTCAACTAAGTTTTATAAAATTATGGCTGTTCCTGTTCTTGTATATGGATCTGAATCTTGAGTACTTAACAAAAAAATATCTCACATATTCAAGCTACTGAAATGAAATTTTTCATCATCATCATCTTTAAACTATTGTTCAATTCTTCCAATGATATTATGGAATCTGTCTCATTATTATTTCGCAAAAGGTTCAAGCTACTGAAATGAAATTTTTAAGATCCATAAAAGGATGTACACGCATGGATAGATTGCATAATGAATAAATAAGAAATGAACTGGAGATAGTTTCAATACTCGACAAACTAGATGAGCAAAAACACCGATGGAAAGAACATTTAGACAGAATGGACAATACAAGATTATCCAAAACGATCAAACACCTACAAACCGCATGGAAAAAGATCTTTGGGACGGCCAAAGAAACGATGGATCTGCGACCGGAACAGGTCGCATTTACCTAATCCTGGAAAGGAAGAAGGAGAAGAAGAAAGTATAAAACTTTATTTTACGTCATATAGACTACATGCCCTGAATTCTCTCTCGTAGACCCATCATTCCTGTATTCCACATCTCGTGTGCAGGGACCTTGAGGTTCCCTAGGTTATTCAGTGTTTTTACGAATATTAATACAAAGATAATTACTTACTCCTATATTCTGCGTTCTGCAAAATCTGACAAGAAAAACTTACCTGAAAAGAAAAGAAACAATTGTTTAGAAAAATATACTTTGCAATATAATAAAATAGGTCAAATATAACGGATTGCGACGCAAATTACTTAAGATTTAAAAATCATTATTTAAAATACTAACGCGCACAGTACACGGGATGTTAAATTTAAATTTCCAGATTTTATTTATTTTCCTATAAGGTTAAAGCCACCAAGTGTTCTCTTCTCCTCTACAAGGTTAATTACGTATAATCAAACGTCAATCACAATTAAAATACAACAAAAATCAACTTTAAATACGCTTAAACATTAATATTACTGAACAAATACGAGGGCGGATCGGAAAGTAACGCACAATAATTTTTTTCTGCCTTGGTATTGCAGCTAGAATGCTGAAATTTCACAGAGATATAGTTTGAAGTTTTCACTACAGATGGTATTTTTTTCTCAGGTACACCTCTTGCGAGAGAAGCTTGAACTATGCTACAAAGATGGCGCGCATGCTACAGTCGTCCACCTGTGAGGGACGGATCGGATCGGAAAGTAACGCACAATAATTTTTTTTTAAAAGTTTAATAGTAAAAAAAAAGGAAAAAAATCACAAATGAACTTACGTCTTTTACCTACTTTTCGACATAGTCACCAACTTTCTCAACACATTTTTCCCATCGTGTTACCAGTTTCAATATGCCCTGTTCGTAGAAGTCCGTTTGGTTGGAGTGTAGCCATCTGCGCACTGCTGATGCCTGCTTTGTTTCGGGCGTGCAGTGGTACGTCCACGACTCATCACCTGTGACGATTCCTTCCAGAAAGTCATGTCCTTGTGCGGTGTACCGCGTTAAGTGGTCCAAGCTTGCCATCATTCGCTGGCCCTTGTGGTCGTCTGTCAGGTTCTTAGGCACCCAGCAAGCACTAACTTTACGGAAGACATTGCTACGGTCCATACAATCATCCCCATACACGCCACGCATGTCCCTGTGAATTTCACTGGGTTTATGCCCTTTGGCCCACAAAAATCGAACAACACTTCTCCGTTCCTCACAGGTGGACGACTGTAGCATGCGCGCCATCTTTGTTGCATAGTTCAAGCTTCTCTCGCAAGAGGTGCACCTGAGAAAAAAATACCATCTGTAGTGAAAACTTCAAACTATATCTCTGTGAAATTTCAACATTCTAGCTGCAATACCAAGGCAGAAACTAATTATTGTGCGTTACTTTCCGATCCGCCCTCGTATATATATATATATATATATATATATATATATATATATATACACTAACCCTCTTACTAATAATCCATATATAACTTTTATACAAGGTTTGTACACATCTCAGTTGAAAATTCTTACTAATGGACACTGTATTAGCTGTGTAGTGTTAAAATAGGTGTACAACTTTACACGGGAATCGTTATACATGCCTTTCCCCTTGTATAACAAGAGAAAATGATTGTTTTCTTAGATTAATGACTAACGTTTCCTTACATTTAACACAAAATGCAACATTTTAAGGCTATTTGATGGGTACACAAGACATAAATAATATTAATAAAGTTCTTGGTAGGAAAATAAAGCATTATAAAATGCCTTTTGTTACATTCATTCTCGATTAGTAATATTTTAAAATTGAACACTGATTCACAAAAGAATATGTTCTATAATAATTGCTGTGAGGTAATATTTAACCTGAATGTACTTTTAATGCTTCATAATATTATTTTAACAAAACTTTCTTACATCATTAATATGTAATATACATACTGATATAAAAATGTTTTTAATTATAAGACAATTTTTTTTTGGCACGAAGTATTCATTAGCTTAATTGTCTTGTGATCAGAACTTCTGACTACAGTCCTTGAGGCCACAGGTACGATTCCCGATCAAATCACAGTTGATTTTTTTTAAAGGTATTCTGTTGTCGCCTATGGTCTGGAATTTAGGATACATTTAGGTTTAAATAATCTCTTGGTGATTTTTATTGTTATTTTATATTTAGTTATTTCATAGCCCATTAAGTTATTAAAATTTTAAAAAATTAAACTAAAAAATAAAATAGTTTTGATATTATTTTATTTTTACAGTTTCGTTTTTGCTAACATTTCCTACTATTTTAAACGTTTTCTAACCCTTCTTAAAACACTACATATACATACACTACATAAGTAATGGGGGAAAAAATTTAGTACCCAAGAATTTTCGAAGTTCTTGTCTTTAGATGGCAGCACATTATCTGTGAAACATATTCAACGTTATATTTGACGTAGCCTACAATACATTAAAACATACTTATTATTTCCGTACCTCCCTAATTAGGGAATCTCAATTTATTCTTCTCATTCATTTCTTACTCGATTAATCATTAGTTGGTTTTATTTTCTTTCTGTTACAAATTGCGCAAATGCTCTGACGTTATAATGATGACGAATGTGTGATGTATATGTATAGTTTCTTTTTTATCCGTGGCTCCTGTACAACGTTTATTAGTAAGGAAATTATAAATGATCTATAGAAGGTTTATACATCGTATAACTAAACAACTGATGGAAGCTTGTATAAGAGATTTTTATTAGTAAGACTGTTCGATTATTATAACTATGCAATTTTATTTTTTTTTATTTAGGAATCTTTAATAATACATCAGTTTTACTTCAACCCAAGAGAATATTTTGATCGTCCAAAGATGTTCTACCTTCAACATCCTCTTCTGTAAGTTCCCCGTCCAATAATAAAACTGAATTATAATAATCAAACTAAGAAAATATATTAAAAACGTAAGAGCTCCCCTTTCATACTCCATCTGGCATTACCCATTCATTATTCTCATGGTTATACTTTCATTCTCCTGCCTTCATATGTTTATTCCAATATTATCATGATGGAGTTATTACGTTCTTTTTAAATGTGCCCGAACTGTTTTTTTAACAATTCAATATTATTATTTTTAATTTTCATAATATTGGTCTATTTTTTTTTATTCTATTGCTTCTTCTCGCCGGTAATTCATTTTCATAGCCAATAATAATTTAGTTGCATGTAGTCTAGGACACAAGAATCTGCTCCATTTTATTCACTTTGTATCAATGACTAACATTTTGTTATTCAAATATATTTCCCCGATAGTTTCTTGCCACCTATTGGGCCTTTCCCTTATGGGCATGAATGGGAATAAAAAAGAGGAACAGTAACTTCCTTTAAGAAACCTAAAGGGAATGAAGGCAAAGAAAGAGGTAGGAATACAACATTAACTATGATTGAGAGGACAAGGAAGGATATGGATGTATGGAGAACTTATGTCCGGGCGGCCACCAGATGCAAAAGTGCCAGTGAATTGGTTTTAAGTTTTACGTGCCCATTACCTTTCTTCCTTCACTTCTCGATTTCAAATTAACTTCTCTCAAGTTCAAAAAGAGATTATAGATATAAATTCATAAATCAGCTACATTAACTTACTACAACGAAATAATGTAACTTAAATAAGTAAAAAGTAAAGTGATCCCACAACAGGCCCGGAGGCCCTTGGGGTAGTAACAAATATAAATGCAAAAACGATTAAAACACTACACTGAGGACTGACAACGAATAATTATTCTGCTAATGAATGTAGTAAATCAAAGTGAATGTTTCTTTTACTTACAAGAGAACTTGGTTACTTCAATTACAGTGAATCTATTAATGTTATCAAATTAACGGAGGCTACAAATTATTACGAGAAGCAATAACAGTCAATATATTCACATCGGGATCGTGATATTCTTGTCGAACATTCTTCGATAATGCCTTTCTGCAATACAATCACTCATTCACATATTAAGCATGGAATTTGCAAACTTTCATCATGTAGGCTCCAGTCAGAAATAAAAGGGATCGAACGGGACGCGATATAAAGAACTCAACTGTGCCCGAGCGAGAACATTTGCAACTTTACATAATTCACAATTAATATATTTTATCATGTATAAATAGTAAAACAATTAATAGTTATTTAGATGACTAGATACAAAAGCAGAGGTTTAGTAACCAGATGTTCAAGTTAGAACACGACCGAAGCACGACTAAGAGCAACGAGTTACTAAACCTAATTTTGTAACGTGTTGTCTACAATATTTTTATCTATGTTCAGAGTATTTTAGTATATGCTGTATACTTACTATATTTCATGACATTTATTTATTGCGGAAACGATATGTTTAGAGAAAGAGTAATGTGGGCCTTGGAGGAAAAAAAAAAAAAAAAAAAAAAACACTAAATCAACAAAAATTGCTGTTATATTTCAATAAGTATTATTCAACATTTAAGTGGATTTTACGTTTTTGGAACACGTATTTTACGTTTTCATAGCGTGTTTTGTGTTTTGATAACTATAGGTTTTGATGTCTAGTAACTACGAACTAAAGCGTCACTGATTGTTGTGATAGTAGATAAAATATTTTAGTCACTTTCTTAAAACCACGACTCACTAGCCGTAGATTTAGTTACGTGAAAGAAACTAAAGCCTAAAAAAATAATAGTTTTAAAAAACTAAGACACGCTTTATTAGAAAACCGAACTAAAAAAATGAAAAATAATTTTAATTCCAACACACTTGGGATAAAATTAAAGTGATCAACAAAAAAATCATCTCCAACACATCTAGAATAAAACTAGTTATCTACAAAAAAAATAATTTTACCATCAAAATCGTGGATCCTTTTTATGGTTTTTACATTTTCTTCTTAGAGACTTTACTTTTATCAATATCTGTTTATTATCAAATATGTTAATTGATATAGAGCACCCCACGCTTTTGTTGGCAAAATTAATTTTTGTTGTTGACAACTTTAATTTTGTCCCAAGCGTGTTGGAAATTAAAATTATTTTTCATTTTTTTAGTTCGGTTTTCTAATAAAGCGTGTTGTTTTAGTTTTTTTAAACTATTATTTATTTTTTAGTTTTAATATTTTACAGAATAAGATAAAAATGTAAATATCTTTAAATTCGATAATATTGTAGTATGAGCATTTATCATAAGTAATGCCACGAGTGATTTCCAAATTATCGATAAATTCACGACTCACGAAGTGAGGAGCGAATTTATCTAGAGAATTTGGAAATCAAGAGTGGCATTTGTTAGGACTATTTAACGAATAAAATTAAGCTGTTTACTCACAAATCATTATTTAACTATAGTTATTTTAAAATATTTATACATTTAATGTAAACGGCGATGTTTGAAAACAAATGAGAAACGATAGGTACGCTTCTACTGCTTCATATGTTTATCACTGCAACCAGATCATACTATTTATTGCCAAAGGAACGCAATATTGTAAGGAGGAGCTTTCTTTAATATGGTAATTATAACACTGAAAATATTTGGTGAACACGACTCTGATTGGTTGTAAAACAGAAATCATTGAAACGTGATTGGTCATTGACTCCCATTTGGGGCATGAGTTAAATAGTCATATAAATGACAAATTTTATGTAACAGTCGAGTTGAAATAGATCATGTTAAACCCGCTACATACACAAGTAAACTGAATGCACGTTAAACTAATACTGATATGTCCTTGTAAAGCCATTTTTAATGTCCAAACAAAAATGAATTGTCTTTCAAAGTTGCAATCAAAGGGAGAGAAAAATTTGAGAATCTGCGTAAATTGGAGAATAATTTAGATGTCTCTACAGTCGTTTTACAAAGCAATAAAGTAAAGAACTCGGCGCTTGCTCAAAGGAAACAAAAGCTTTCATCAGCGGAATTATAAATTCTTAACGAGATTCAATCCTCTGCAGTCTCTTATAAATACACAAACTAATGAACGCCGTCTCTTCCAATTCTTTTTTTTTTTATGTAATGCCAGGACCTCTCTACCTTCTGGAACAACGAGTTCATTAAGCAAACAACAATGTTCTACCTTCACTCCATTGCTTTGGTTCATTTTACAGAGTTACAATATTAAATTATGATATAAAATTGTAAAGTTATGTACCTTGTAGGTTCGCTCAACTTTTAAAATATTAACTGTAGGGCTTTCAGGACCAGTCCCATCACCAGCAGAAGGTAGGTCTGTTGTCGTTGACCCTAGATAAAGTACTGGCATATTTGTGATGACTTTGTAGAGAGAATTGTGTGTGCAGTAAAAGTTCCTTATTCGCATTTTCATTATTCGCGGGTTAAAAAATTGCGACCCAGTTCCTGTATTCGCGGTTAAAAATTCCCTTATTCGCGGATCCCGTCGGTG
Organism: Diploptera punctata; assembly: GCA_030220185.1. Lineage (NCBI taxonomy): Eukaryota > Metazoa > Arthropoda > Insecta > Blattodea > Blaberidae > Diploptera > Diploptera punctata. The sequence continues at coordinate 1,683,707 of JASPKZ010009372.1, read as the reverse complement.
TATTAGAAGGATTAGTATCCTTTATTAACACAACGGCAACTTGTTTAACTGCAGGCACGTGTCAAGGCGGCTTTTACAAAGAGTGATTCTAATCAAATGAACAGATTAATATCAAAATAAAAAAAACCTTATTTTCACTAAGCCTAAAGTTCATTGTTAAAAGCCACCGGCCCACAGTGGGACAGAATCCCAAAAAGCTGGCTAAAACCTCAAAGCGTTGTCTAACGGCTTTGAAATTTTCTACTCGGGGGTTTTCGGGGTCGCTGATAACGAATCCAATATCAGTTCTGGCAAAAATAAAATGGCGGATCCAATATGGCGACCGAGTATATTATAAAATTCTTATTTTTCGGTGAAATTTTGTATCTGGGGGGTTCACATTGCGCTAATTACGAATAAGATGTTCGTTTTTGAATAAACAAAATAATTTAATCGTAATTGCATCGGCAATGTATAAGAATCAGAAAGATTCCGGCGGGGAACTCGATACACAAGAATTGAACATGAAAATTAGATAAGAAAAAAAATATTTTTTTTTAAATTTGTACACTACATTTACATTGGATTAATCTAGTCACATTCGATCATATTCACTATCGGTATGTGTAGTGGACATGTGGTGTCTTCAGCGTTAGTGCCATCGGGTACAGTTAAATGTAGAGCTTCAAGCGACATTTGTTTTCTTATTCTTCTTCGGTAGTTTTCGTACACTTGAAATATATGGATCGGAGCTAATTAACAGACGGCACAATACATCTTGCATTGTCAAAGAACGGCTGCTTTGGCGCGAGAAATCCTGGTGAATTTTTTAAATATATTTGTGGCATGTTTCCTGTGCTTCCTCAGACATCTGACCGATTGGCCGTAAAGCCGAAGCAATGATTTGCGGACAACGAATAAGCAGTTTATAGATCGAAGGTGGCATGTAGAACCATGAGTACAATCCAACAAATTATTTCGCAGTTTCCCAAGCATAATCTCTAAATCAATGTTCTTTCTCTAACGGTCTTCGAAGACGACAGGTAAGACGATGCTTTGGAGGGACTCCCTATTGTAACGTTCTTCAATACCTGCGCAGCGTAAACCTTACCGCTTGCACGGAGGCTTATCTGCGTAGTAAAGGCGAGTTCCTCTGAACTACATTCTTCGCGCAGTTTTTCCGTTTTTCGGCGTTTTGGTCTGCCACTACTATCCGAAAAACTTGCAGAAGGTCGACCGCCGAAGTACTTTGAGAAGATCCGTCCTCCGATAATATGAATTGAATGTTTGAAAATTGCGCATTCTACTCGAATAACCTCTCTTCCTTCCGGGAAGCTTTTTTTCCCCATAACACGCAGTTTGAGGAATATATGAGCTTTTTTTTTCACTTCTTCAGTCATAATGAAAGCCTGGCCCAATTGGCACGAGACGCGCGCTTCAAGAATGAGAGTTGCACAGCTTCAGACAAAAAGTCATATCTCCGTCCACGCAAAAATGCGCAAGTTCGTCGACCACGCTTTTTTTCGTTATGATATAAGCAAATCAATAAAAAATATATTCCAAAGAACGAGCGAGGACGAGCGATAAAGTTATGTCTGCCTGAAAGTTTACTTTTCGTTTGCGATTTCTCAAAAATACACCCTCAATTCACAACGAATAACGTTTTACATAATAACAATTTTGCAATTATGTAAACTGTATTCCATTCTACATACATTCATGAAGAATATCCATTTTTCACTTTTCCAATTGCACTATTTTTCACGATTATGTTGAGGTTTTTATGTAGCGTATTTCGCGCGTCAAATCCGGTAGTTCGCTGAAACTCGTGTAACGGTCAGATTCAAACTGATCCTGCAGGGACAAGAAATATACTTGCGCCTAAATAACGGTTGTTTGGGGACCCTTAGTCCCCCTACTTCACATTCCGCAACAAAAGAAACCTGAAATTAAACCTTGGTTTTTGAGGTATTGGCCAGCTTTTTGGGATTCTGTCCCACTGTGCGGCCGCTGTATTTCACGTGCCGCTATGTCCGTTGATAAATGCCGCCCTCGCCAAGATCGGTGTTTTATTTCAACTTGCCATTCATTGCAATAATTTTGATTCACGCATCTCTTCTGCTTTGATGTCAATTTATAATGTCGAGCAAAAGGAAAATTGTTCAAAATCTCTCATTAATTGATTTTATTTTCATAATTGTTATTTTATTTTCGTACCTTGGAACGTATCTCCTATATACCCATACAAATTACCATTCCATATTCGCGGTTTCTGTATTCGCGGAACATACCCCCGCGGATAAGGAGTTTTTACTGCACTTTACAAGAATGAGATCGATCAGTCAAAATTATAAAATGTTCGTGAAAAAAATCGTTGTGGTCTCGAGGTAGCGACCTACCTTATCACTCAGCGGGCCCGGATTCGATCCCCGATCGGGACAAGCTGGTAAGGTTTTTTTTTGGGGGGGGGGTTTTCCTCACCCGTAAGACAAATATTAGAAAATTTTAAAACCCAAACGGTCTCCGAAAACCATCAGGCCATCATTATCATAATCGCCTCATTAGATTAAGATTAGTTTAAGGCCTCTCCGGGTGCATAATTACCATCATCATCGCTTTTCATATCATCAGGGCAACGTAACCCCGCCTTCCAGACGCCCCAACCTCAGAAGTGGGTTATAAGCACGCCATGCCAGGAAATAATACCAGAAATGTAATGACAACCTGATCACATTGAATTAAAAAAAGTATCTAGACTATAAATCACATTCATTCCTAAAAAATGAATTATTTATATAAATCAAATAGACTACATAACTTAGAAATTTACTTTACTCGAACGTAGATCGTAAAAATTATATATCTGGCTTTCACAACTAGAGTACTTTCGCACTCAGAAGAACTCGAATTAACCTCTTCACGTTTTTTTTTTATTTTTCCTCACTGTGTAAACAACTAAAGATCTTTGAAACTGGTTTTATCGTGATGTAATTCAAGCTCATATTTTCAATTAATTATATATATATATATATATATATATATATATATATATATATACCTGACATATTTCGCGCGGGCACGAGTGCTCCCTAGCAGGTGTTTATTACCAAGCTAATTTAGTTACACTTATTTACCTACAGATCTCAACGAGTGGAATGTGGTTAGCAGCACATATCCTCAATGAGTGATCAAGTAGGCAACTAAGATATTACTTGGGTGGATGAAGATCGGTTAAATTTTGCACAGATACCTTTTTAATCAGGTATGAGATTTTTATACGAGCCTGAAAATCTTCAGACTCTGTATCCACGCTTAAAGTCCCTCCAGGAGAACTTGTCCCTGAGATTTTTCCATACTAAAATCTGGGTTTGAACCCGAACCCTCGGGCTAGATGCAAGAAAAATAACCACTAGATCACCGTGGCCGAAATATTATTTTATAAAACGTAAAAAAATAATAAATAACTATATTGTAACTTAGTGGCGAACATTTAAATCCTATCAAATTTACCTCACAATTTGTTTTTTTTAATATAAATAATTCTCTTACTTGATAACTCATGTAACACAAAAAACAAAATTAAAGATCTCCATATCAGTTTTGGGCACACATAAAGGGCCTCAAATTGGGAACCAAAAATATTTCACCTTCAAAGTTTATATGCGCTAAAAAGAGAAGTGAAAAATACAAATCCCATAAATATTAAGAAATAAATGAGAAGAAAACAGTAAAAATGACCTTCAGGAAAGGAGGAAGACTTGCAGCGAATGGCTGCATTCCGTATAAGGGAGACCCACTGCAAAAGTAATAAAACAGTTCAAATATCTGGGGATCACACTGCAAAGCCGAGGTAACACCTTCGATAAGCACATCAAAGAACGCGCCTTAGCGGCCAGAATAGCAACGAACAGCATTAAAAGCCTGAGTAAACTATCCCTGGAGACAGCAATGACCATCTTCCGCTTAAAATAGCACCAATCATGACCTATGGAATAGAAGTGATTTGGAAGAACCTAAATAAGGCAAACCTAGAGGAAATAGAGAAAGTCAAAGCACACTTTTTAAAGATAGCGCTAAGCGTATCAAAATACACGCCTTCACGCCTAACATACATACTGACAAAGGAACCATTCTTCATAGAAGAGCTCCACCTGGACCTTCTCGTGCCGGCAACAGATGCCTACAAAGAACTGCTGTGGGAACTCAACGAGAAGAGAGAACAGATATGGCCTGAGTTCTACGCAACGGATGCGATGATCTACAGGGAATGGACAGCAGCCAGATACGACCTGAGACACACCGTGACGAGAGTCGCGGTCCATGGTTTCCACCACAGGATATGCACAACAGTGAAGCGCCATACCCAGAACAAAAGTGCAAGTGCAAACTATGTGGGTCGCACTGCGACCGATATCACCTATTACAGTGTAAAAACATAGGAACATCGATAACAGACTTTTGTAAGACATGAAACAGTTCTTTCTACATGGCCATTGGCTGCAATGATACCTATTATAATTATAATAAATATTAATGATATTCAATCAAATAAAAAAGTTATTACAATACTATTCTAATAAATTGTTACAACTTCCATTTCAATAAAATAAACCAATTCGTTTATAATAAAATCAGTTCTCATAAAACAAATTTAAACACAAAAATAAAATTTTATCTGCCATAATTCCACTTCAGGATTTGCTGAATTGTACGTAAACAATTATGTATTATACAGTAAAATCCGATTAATTTTTCATTGTACTTTTTATCCCCCTTTCTTTCTTTCTTTTTTCTTTAGAACTTGCAAATCAATATTCTGGCCCGGTCGCCTGTAGACAAGGGATAACATCTCTGAACCATACACTAGAAGCCATAGCAGCAGACATCCCTGCAGCCTGTACTAGACGGCACAAGATGAGACACACACATCCAAACTCAAGGAAACTGAACTCGTGCGCCAGAGTGAACGATGGCGACTCTCCACGCCACGGCAACAAACACATTATATATATATATATATATATATATATATATATATATATATATATATATATATATATATATAAAGCATAAGCGAACCTGAGAAAACATCACTCATACGAAATTGTTCAGTACTCCTTTAGGATAAGCTACAGATACAATGCGACCGGATCTAATCTGCAAATATCAGAACTATAGGCAAGCACGGTAACTGCTAATCCACCGGAACTAATTCAACTAAAGTATTTATACATTGTATGGTACAGAGATTTGGACATTAAGATGAAATGAGGAAAAGCGACTGGAAGCCTCTGAGATGAGGATATGAAGAAGGGTGGAGCGTATAAAATGTACAGACAAAATAAAAGATAAAGATGTGAAAGACAGAGTGGGCGAAGGAAGAACAATGGGAAAAAAAGGAAAAGAAATTGGAAGCCTCTGAGATGAGGATATGAAGAAGGATGGAGAGTATAAAATGGACAGACAAAATAAAAAATAAAGATGTGATAGACAGAGTGGGTGAAGGAAGAACAATGGAAAAGAGAAAAATAAATTGGATTGGTCACTGACTAAGAACAAGCTTCCTGCTGACGGATGCGGTAGAAGGAATGGTTAACGGAAAGAAGGTTAGATGCAGAAAAAAGACATCAGATGATAGACAATATTAGAACTAATGGTTTGTATGCGGAACAAAAAGGAAGGCTGAGTTAAGGAAAGAGTGGAGAAAGTTGAGTTTGCAGAGAAAGACCTGTTCTTGGGCAGAACACTATGTGTGTGTATGTATGTATGTATGTATGTATGTATGTATGTATGTATGTATGTATGTATGTATGTATGTATGTATGTATGTATGTATGTATGTATGTATGTATGTATGTAATGTATGTATGTATGTATGTATGTATGTATGTATGTATGTATGTATGTATGTATGTATGTATGTATGTATGTATGTATGTATGTATGTATGTATGTATGTATGTATGTATGTATGTATGTATGTATGTATGTATATATATATATATATATATATATATATATACAGTGCAGGGGACTTGACAGAAGTCATAGCCCATAATTATGAGTAAACATATAATTGATAACAGTAAAATAAAACAAAAAATGATAGCAAAACTGAAAGTTTGGCCCTTGCTTCCCAGTATCTATCCTTCAGCGTAGCAGTGATGTGCTTGACACTGTAGCAGGTGGTTTCTGCCCATGTTAGTATCGTGATGCACAGTGGACAATGAGGACTTCTATAAATTCCATTCGATGGAAATGAGCTGCAAGACTATGATGTCTTATGTTTAGACGAAAATATGCTACATCTTCCATTCGAGATGCATCAATTAAAGTAAAAAGGGAATCATCATCTTCATTGGTGTAACAGCTCTTGAGCGCCTCAACAATATACCATATTATATTTTGTCTTCTGCCTTTTTTCCCTCCATTCACTCCCATAACTCTGATGTCTTCATGGGCATTATTCATCCACCTGATAGCAGGTCTTCCAATTTTTCCCATCATTATATAAAGTTACTTTATGGGATGAAGCTGATTCCTTTTCTATGAAAAGGTGACCCATACTCTTATTCTTGAGGCTTTAATCACCTTGTCTAAATCAGTGTCCAATCACTCGTCGCCATTAAACACTCTGAATAATTAATTCACCATTATATCTGATGCGTCAAATAACATTTTCACATAACTAACTCTCTGGCACTATCGAACCCATAGGTTCATGGCAGCGCGGGCATAAGCTCTCCATACATCCCTATCCTGTGCTTTTTTCAATCATCAGTATAATCTACTCCCTCAAATAATGGTTAATGTTATTCTTCCACCTCATTTTGGTCTACTAACTGAGAGTTTTCCCTCTGGTTTTCCTACAAGAAGCTTCCATGACCCATTCGTGCCACATGTCCTACCCATCGCAGCTGACATTTCCACATACCGATCCTCCAAAAATTCTCTTGACGATTTTCCATTCAAATGGAAATTATACCTATGAGAAACTTAGTATAATCTTCTACACATAAGTTATAAACGAAAATCGGTCGACTCTAGTATAATAAGCATGTAAACTGTGTAAACGTCGTCTAAACGTGTACGAAATGTTCTTAAAGAATAAAAGTAAACGGAAAGCTTTAAGCTATTACATTTTGAATTTGCATGAAAATGAGAAAAGGTCGGAGAGACGAGACGGGTGCGTGTTATGGAATCAAATTAAAATCTCAACTTGTACGACCGCGACACCGCTCTGCATATGACATAACTCCATCTATGCTATTAAATCCGGTAATTCAGTGTTATTCATCTTCCCAGTCTACATCAAATTCACCATTGACTATTTTTATTTAATTCTTGCTTACATATGCATGAATATATAAGTGCAAATCGTGTCTACAATATCTGATTTCATTGAATAACCGCGTGCGGGTTTTCTGTTAAATCCACTGATTCACTTCGTGGGCTAGTGGTCAGCGTTTCTGACTACTGTTCATGAGGTCCCGGGTTCGATTCCTGGTTAAACCACCGGAATTTTTCCTTAAGAAAATTATTCCTGTGGTTACCCATGGTTTGGAATTTAAGTTAAAAAATCTCCTGGGGCTTCAATATCATTTATCACCCATCATATCATCGGGGTAACGTAACTCCGCCTTCTAGGCGCCCTAACTTCAGATGTGAGCCAATGCCAGGAGATAACACCAGAAATGTCGAAATGACAACCTAGCCCGTGAAGTGAAGAAGAAGAATACTATTATAGATCCTGGTAATGAAATTAAGAGTCCAGCATTGCCTTGACGACTGAAAAATTATTAAAAAACTCCATGGCGCGACAGGCATAGATTGGCCTACCAGCCGGCTGCTGACCTCACATCTACATCTACAGGTGGTAAGCATAGAGGTAGACGATCATCCTGCTGGTTAGGGTTGACATGTGGTCAGCATGTCCCCAGCCGTTATAGCTGGTTTTCACAACCTGGAGCTGCTACTTATTGCAGCTACTCAAGTTCCTCACGATTCTGGGTGGCAACGGTCCCATACTGGCCGAAATTCCATGAGAAAATTTCTTCTCTCACGGAGACCCGAACCAGCGCAAGTCCCGTAGCTCTGCGCCAAGGCATCTTCCCTTAACTACTCGGCTACGACGCATGACAAAATCATGAAAAGTCTCAGGTTAATGTTGTGGTTGTGGATTATAGTAGAATTTAGCTAATGACATTATTCAATATATCAGCTTCACAATTCAATGCTTGTGTGAAAGGATTGCAAAATTTTGCTCAGAGGTCTCTTTATTTCAGGTAACTTATTTTTTTTACTCAATGGTGCGACAGGTCTAGAATGACCTTGCCCTACAAACCGGATGCTGGCCTCACATCCATATGTATTAATCACATATGTAGACGATCATCCAGCAAGTAACACGTGATCAGTATCACGAGTCCCTCAGCCGTTATAGCAAATTTTCATGATTCGGAGTCGTCACTTAGGTAGTTACCCAAATTCCTCACGATGCTGAAAGTAATTCTATGAGAAAAAGTATTTCCCCGTTGGGACCAAAATCAGCGCAATTCCAATAATTCTGTATCGAGATAGGATCAATTAAACCGCTCGATTACGCAGCAGGACAATATATTAATTTACGTTCCTTAAATCTACCAGAATTTTACTTGCCGGGAGCTACGAGCACGATTTTTACGTCATCTAAAAATAAATTGACCGCGGCCGGGTTCAACCAGAGAATCTAAGAAATAGGCGAGGATGATAACCACCAGCCCACCAGGATCGACTCTGGTGAGTCGGCATCAGGGTTAAGAGTCTCCAACGCTATCGCTTAAGCCAAATACCTTCGTTTTATTTTTACAATCGCGCACAGTATATACCTAGCACGCCGCTGCATTGTGGTCTCGAGGTAGTGTGCTGCCTTATTACGTAGCGGGCCAGGGTTCGATCCCCGCTCGGGACAAGTGCCTGGGTGAGGTTTCCTTTGGGGTCTTTCCTCGCCTGTACGACAAATTTCAGGAATCTTTAAGGCACAAACGGTCCCCGAACATCATATATCCACCATAATCATCGTTATTCATATTCGCCTTAAATTAAGTTCAGAATTAAGGACTCTCCTGGCGCATCATCACCATCACTCATCATATCATCGGGTAACGTAACCCCGACTTCCATGCGCCCCAACCTCAGAAGTGAGTTACAATTACGCCAAGAGCCAGGAGAGAACATCAGAAATGTCAAACGACATCCTGGGGCATTGAATAAAAAAAACAGTATAGGATCTATATCTATGTATAGATTTTTTATACAAAGTTGCCTTTAATTAATGAAAAAATACATGAGGATATTCAAACCAATTTGTAATCAATCATCAGAGACTTGTTGGAACACAGCACACACAAACCTACTGTATGTATTATTTGCATGACCTAATGTATTATCACAGCGATAATTAAAACACGAACTAATTATAAACCTACTGTAAACCAAACATGTTCACCTAATTCTATATAAACAATTGCATATCGTGGATAAACATGGACTGTACATACGAAAGGTCATGCAATCGAGAGGGATATATCCAATACCGTACAGGCATAGAAAACAGCTGTTGCCAGAAAACAAACAACTTTACAAACTTGAGAGCATTTACATTGTGACAGGATAGCCGCGATTTTCCTTCTGCATTATTTAGGCGTAAATAAGCACACCGAATTTGTTTAAAATTTCACTAAACACTTTATTTATTTCCACAATTATCAGCAAACTTCTGTTCACGATTGCAACTCACAAATAATCTTATTTTAATTTTCTATCACAGTTATAACTATTTTCACAGTCACTGCTGAGAAGTTCGTCGCAATTTCTCGTTCACTTAACTATTCACTGTCCACTGCGAGACTGACTGGAGTCGCGCCTCCGACCCCTTTTTTATAGGCGCTAGGAAACTTCTAGAAATAGCTTCGAGGCATTTCGAAGTCTAGAAACCTCTGGCCACCGATCTTTTACTGAAAGGAGGAAGGGGATGGTGGCGAATACCGTAAACCGGGATTACTTTGACTCGAGGGGCAACTTTGACAGAATTGGGACTTCTTTGACATTTTAAATTTCTTGCGTGTTTTGGGTTATTTTGACAACAATGCAATGGTGTAGATAATTCCTTGAAGGCGCACGAATGATTTAGGTTGTTTTAAAAGCGGATGTTATTTGTTGGAGACACATCTGTGTCACTTTCAACAACAATGAATTGCCAGCAAGGATAAAATTAATTTTTCAATAATAATTACTTAGTAGTCCACCGCTTTGCTCTCGGGGTAGCGTGCTGCCTTGTCGCGCAGCGGGCCCGGGTTCGATCCCCGGTCGGGACAGTTTTTCTGGGTGAGGTTTTTATCGAGGTTTTTCCCAACCTGTAAGACAAATGTCAGGAAAACTTTAAGGCCCAAACTGTCATCGAAATCATATGGCCATCGCAATCATCATCATTCATATTCATCTTAGGTTAAGCTTAGGATTAGGAACTCTCCTGGCGCACCATTTTCATCATCACCACCCATCATATCATCGGGGCAACGTAACCCCGCCTTCCAGGCGCCCAAACCTCAGAAGTGGGTTACAAGTACGCCATGCCAGGAGAGAAACCAGGAATGTCGAAAGACCACCTGGGGCATTTGAAAAAAAAAAATCTTAGTTGATTTTCTGTGTGGAAAGGAGTTACACGTTATTATAATAGTTAGAGACTATAAATTGGTGTCAAAGTAGTACCCCACAGAGGATCTACTTTGAATTATAGTGAAAACAAATATGATGTCAATGTAGCCCCAGCACATGGGCAAAACAGACTTAAACAAAACTCATTGTTTTCCTACTAAGTTCTTATTTGAGAAGAACAGTATCAAATGAGATTTGTAGTCTAAGGTTCAATTGATACAATAAATTATACATTCTTTTTTTTTCCGCATAATTCATACGAGTTAGATCTTAAAAACCTTGGAAAATATGTCAAAGTAGCCCCGTTTTACGGTACGTCTGGGGAAACCTGTTTGTGCGGGTCCACTAACACGCGATTCTCGCCCAGCCAGCGCAATTCAAAATGTCTCAATGCGGCATGTAACAATATTAACTTGTTTCTTGAATATGAAATACAGTAGAACCTCGTTAATCTTGGTCCGATAAACTGGATTTCGCTTAATCCGAACAAGTTTCCTAAAATTAAACAAATAAAATCAAATAGAAATAAAATTTCAACGAACTAATAACTTTTAATAAAACTTAAGGAAACTGTCGATTTCATTTTGTAAAACTGTACACTACGAGTTTCTTAAAAACTCACGGAATACCGTTAATGACGAAGGGATAATAGATAATCCTCGTTCCTTCAGCTCATTCATAAGTTTTAGAAACAAATCGAGTGCAAAATGTCGTTTAGTAAACCTAAAATATTATCGGGGAAAATTAAGCATACATCGCTTATTATACACGAGAAACTGTAAAATATCGAAAGCCTTGAAAATAGTGTCACTGTTGCTTGTGTGTGTGCTGAAAGTGGAATCGCAAAACAAACAGTTTCGTATACACGTTCGCCAGACATTACTCCGCTGGACTTCTTCCTCTGGGGGTATGTAAAATCCCGTGTAGTTGCGACTCCAGTACAAGATCTTGATGATTTACGAACCCGTATCCTTGACACAATTGCAACAGTACCAATGGACATGTTGGATAGAACGTGGCACGAAATCGCATACAGACTTGATATTGTTCGTGCCACTAATGGAGTGCATATAGAGGTGTTTTAGTGTGTGGCAATGAACATTCTTTGAGTTTCTGTTTCGTTTAATACCGACCTCATTTCATAATTCCGTATACTTTGTTAGTTATGATTAATTAAAATGTGGGAGCTTTGAATGGGACACCCTGTATTATTTGCGATCAATGAGATGTAAACTTTTTTCTCGGGTCAAACGAATGCAGCAGCCGCTGAACAAAAGTTAGAAGATGCAGTTTGCGATTCGTATGAATAATCATTTGAGGAGGCTTTGAGTTGTTATTGTGAGAGAAATGTGTGATAAACCACAAAAGAAATCAAAGTTTCTTTTTAATAATAATAATAATAATAATAATAATAATAATAATAATAATAATCATAGTACATTCACGAATTTAGGTCATTTTTTGACCTGTTTCGGCCTCAAGAGAAACACCATCCAGAAGTCTTTTGAGTGGACGTCCTGATCTTCTTCTTCCTGCAGGTTGATATCTTAACATTAGTTTGGGTATTCTGTGATCTTCCATTCGATGAACATGTTGTACCCATCTTGACTTATAATCAGAAATTTTGTTTTCTAAAGATTCCATGTGTAATTCTTCTAAGATGTCTTCATTTTTTTTTTGTGATCTAGTAGTGTGTATCCTGCAGTCTTCCGAAGATATCTCATTTCAGCAAAATAATAATACTTTATTTATTCTGGCAGCACAAATACAAATAAATATTTGACAAATATAGATATACACTATACTAATTATAAACAGTTAAAGATACAATAAATGTAGCAACGTAAATGTCATGTATAAACAACATTTTATATGGTAATAACAATAATGATACGATAATAATAATAATAATAATAATAATAATAATAATAATAATAATAATAAATATGATACATTATACGGGAAACGCCAATTAATATATATATCTTACTCTGGATAATAATGAAGTCGAGTTTAGAGCAGATATAAATTTAGATTTCTTTTAAAAGATGCCAATGTCCGGCAGCCCAAACAAATAAAGAATGTGCACTTAAAATCAGATAGGCCTATATATTATGTCGTAATAAAATTAGTGTATCATTTTATTCATAATGTTTTTTCTTTGAGGTTTTCATTTCACTTAATCTGGACTTTTGCTAATCCGGGCAACACTTCGTCTCAATTAATCCGGATGAACGAGGTTTTACTGTTCGAAATTATAATTTATAGGAACATCACAGGATTAATTAATTATTATTCATTTAAGTATTTGGTTAATTAAATTGTATTTAACAAAAGTCAAGTATAAGAAATAATCGTATTTATTATTTCAGAATTTTTTTAATTGAATTTATCTTGGGGGAAGCAGAGGCTAATAGGGATTTTTTGACCTCTCAACGAATCAGAAACCCAGAACGTGGAAGATGTGAAATACAGCGGTACCGGTACGCGAAAAAAAAAAAGTGTTGCACATATTAATTCAGTAAACATAGCATGAGAATCCTCAGTCTGCAGTGAAAACCTGCCCTCTGGCTGAAACTATGAATGAATGGATGAATGGATGGATGGATGGATGGATGGATGAATGAATGGATGAATGAATGAATGAATGAATGAATGAATGAATGGTCAGGTTTATAATATCAAACAGATCACTAAAATAAAAATAAAAGCAAATTAATACAATTCCTAACTTATTGTAAATTTATATCTGTAATTTTCTTCGCTCTCGTTTTCAATTATAATTTCGCGGAATGTAGCCTGAATTAAATCAGAGCCATATTACCCTGTGGTCTTTCTCAGGAGACTTCAGTCGTTTATTCTGGATCGGATATAAATACTTCCTGGCGTTGTTTTTAATACACATTGACTCCTCCTGATTATTCTACTAAAAATTAACTTTTGATTTGATGATTACGTAACTTTTATTTTTCTCTTAGGGTTCCTCTAACAGAGTATTCCTGAATACACGTATATTTTCTGCCTTATTTCCTATTTCTATTATGTTATTACTATGTATTATTATTATTGGGGGCACGCCGTAGTGTATGTGGTTAAGTCAATAAGCAGAAGGTCGAGGGTTCGAGTTCCGATGGGGTCAGGATTTTTAAACCGACCCAAACCTTCTGGTGGCACCATGGCCCTGGGGTAGACTCTGCTTTAGTTCCTATCACTATTATGTTATTACTATGTATTATTATTGGGGGCACGCCGTGGTGTAGGTGGTTAAGCCAATAAGCTACAAACCAGAAGGTCGAGGTTCAAATCCCGGTGGGGTCAGGATTTTTAAACTGACCCAAACCTTCTGGTGGCACCATGACCATGGGGTCGACTCAGCCTCTAACGTAAATACATACCAGACGCTTGTTCTAGGGGTAAAGACAGCCGTCACACGGGGCTGACAACCCGGCTGACATCAAGTGCCGATTGTCTAGAAAAAAGTGAGCCCAAACTTCCTACTATCCCAAGGGTCGCCATAGCCTGTAGTGGGATTACTTTATTTTATTATATTGTATTGTAAGCCTATGTTTTCCCTTTACAGAGATTTAGGCGCTCTCCACCTACAGGGAAGAATTTGAACCATACTAATTTAGTTACACTTGTTTTCGAGTGGTCATTATATTATTACACTATCTAAAACATCTTATTAATTCATCATCATCATCATCTGCCTTTCAGGTATTATGCCCACTGGCCCATTACGGTCTCCCGCCATCTCCGAAAAGGTCGACTGTTACATCAGGATTAGAGTAAATGCTAATCCTCCTTCATGCCTGTCCAGAGGCTATAGGTGGCAGCCCCACCACTGGACTTACTACTTTTCGGCTAGCAACCGACTGGTAGGAAATCAACTTGCTTTCAAGTCTCCAAAGATTCAAAACCGGAAGGATATACACGTTGCCAACCAAGCAATACTCAAGGACAAGAAATGGAAAAAGGAAAACATATTTAAACTCGCAACATGGAATGTTCAAGGAATAGGACATAAAGACTTAGAATTGGATGAAATTCTTAATCAAATGTCAATAAAGATAGCAGCCATAACAGAAACTAAAAAGAAATTAAGAGGGACCCGAATGATTAATAATTATTTACATCTTATTAATTATACAATATTATTTTTAAAATTGTAACATAGAGTAATTTATTTTCAATTAGGCGTTTCAATAAATAACGAAAATGTCAAGCAAGCGACATAATGTAAGCTTCATTAATTATCTGAGCCTTGCATTCTCAGATTACTGGCGTATTCAGACGTCATTAACGTAGGCTAAACTGACAGTCACAACACGTATGTCTGTTCTCAAATTATTCTACTCAACCTCACTTCTGAAAGGTTAAAACCGTTAGTTATACGAAAGTTCGCAACGTGACAAGAAAAGGTTTAATTAAAAGTCCTAAAATTAATAGTTTCTTAATATATTTTAATTTTACGTAACTATGAAACTCGATACATTAGGCGGTCTAATCTCCACTACAGCAATAGCGGCCTCCATCACAATAATAAAATCTTCTGTGTCAAAAATCCTCATGCACATACGATTTGTTTACACACACCAATTTCAAAAATCAAAGTAAAGAGTGTTCATCACCCTCTCTGTAGTTCATTAATCAGTAAAATCGGACCATTGCGAAAAAGGAACAATCTGAAAACTGACATTTTAATGGGACAACCCAACTTTATCATGTCTGAAGAAGGTAGAAAGTACCGAAGCAGCTGTAACTAATTTATATTTTAATAAGTATGAAAATCACATAAAACTACAAGTTTAAACATAGGCTGAACTCTGGAAATGCGTGCTATTATGCATTGCAGAGACTCTTGATGCCCCACCTCCTTTCAAAAAACATTAAACTGAAAATATATAAAACTATCATTCTACCAGTTATATTATATGGGTGCGAAACATGGACTCTTACTTTAAGGGAGGAAAGGAGATTACAAGTATTTGAGAATAAAGTACTTAGGAAAATTTTTGGACCAAAGAGAGATGAACAGACAGGTGAATGGAGAAGACTTACTTAACAATGAACTACATGGTCTTTATAGGAAGTCAGATATAATAAGAACAGTTAAGTCTCGTAGACTGCGATGGGCAGGACATGTTGCACGTATGGGGAATGAAAGACTTGCATGGAAGCTTCTTGTAGGGAAGCCAGAGGGAAAACGCCCAGTTGGTAGACCAAGAATGAGGTGGGAGAATAACATTACCTATGATTTGAGGGAAGTAGATTATACAGGGAATGATCGGAAAGAATTGGCTCAGGATAGGGATGTATGGAGAGCTTATGTCCACGCGGCCATGAACCTACGGGTTTGATAGTGCCAGTGAGTAAGTTTATTCTTATTCAATTAAATAAATTTACGATTCATATTCGGGAGGTTAAAAGTTCAAAAACTGGGAATAGCGACCTGATCGAGGTTTTTCCGTAATTTTCCTCACTTTTGAAGGTAAATTATTGGTTAGAATTGCATTACTATGATCCATCTCATTCTAAATCATATTTTCATTACATTAATCTTCTTCTTCTTCTTCTTCTTCTTGCAAGGACTGAACTTTTTTTGGTTCGTTCCGGCTCCAAGTAATATAGCTGCTGTGTCTTCTCTTTCGTGGGCGTCCCCGATCTCTTTTTCCTCCTCTTGGTTGATAGTTCACACTTTTCATAGGCAATTTGATGGTATCCATTCTGCAGACATGTTCATATAATTTTATCCTATACTCTTCTATTTTATCTGTCAAACTGAATATTTGTAGTTTTTTATCGATATCTTCACTTCGTTTTTTTACCCATTAAAGTACCGATATATCCTGCCATAAATAGTAAATATTTCATTTCTGCTGCTTCTATTATGTTGACTGTTTATTCAGAGTCCATATTTTTTAGTCATACAATATTGCAGGTACAGTCAATACTTTATAAAATTTTAAATGTTTATTTTCTTACTTTCCTTCCCAATGATATTTTAAGGGTGCCACATAAATATTGAAATATTTGTAATTTATTATCTATGTCTTTTTCTCTAATATCCAATGGATTTACACAAAAAATGAAAACACAAAAAATAGAAAAAAAGCCTACACATGATTACTTAAAACTATATTTATAGCCTACATAGTATACTAACATAATTCAAATGTCACAGACAAGATATGAGCTCAGAACCCGCAATTTTTGTTTTCTCGCATCGAAACTTGGTACATATATTTAATTATTAAAAGATAAACATTCTCCGTCAACCGGCAAAACCGAGCCATGAATGAAAGCTTAGCTGGTTGTTTCCTGGCAACGAAACTGGATATGAACGATTTAATTGACAAAAGAAAGACATACTCCGTAAACCAGCAATAACGAACCATTAATTCAACTTCATAAGGAATTTGCTTAATTTAAATATCATTAGCACGAAGATGTTTTTATTCAAGGAAAATATTCCAAATTGTCACATAACAAAGTTAAAAGCTATTTTGAGATGTTTTGGTTACAATAGGCTTAAGCTTCTGCATTTAATTTAAGCATGTTTTATAACAGTATTACTGGTAGCTTATGTTGGAATATTCTGGTTTTCGTACCTTGTAACCAATTAGTGGCATTAACCAGATAAATACATTTAATGAGCGGTTTGACTGCAACAACATATCGAAAGATCTATATATGTAGAGGACTATATAAGCTCCTATTAATCGCATTCAGTGTTTTATTTTTTAGAAATTAGAGCTAATTTGATCCTCAAATACCTTAGAAGCCTATCATTTTGCTAATTTTTTACTCAAATATGAGTACGGCTGTGAAGGGCACAAAATGATAATAATTACTATTGTTATTTCATAATAATTATTTCAATATATTTTGTACTTCCTATCTCATATGTATAATGTGTAAGCTGTACTCTGTGATGTTAATAATTAAATTATTTAACTCTAGATAAATTCATAATTGTTAATATTTGTATAATTTAACCTGCAGAAGTGGAAGAGTTTCATCAAAGTTTAATTTTCAAAGCAACATTCAGACAAGAAGGCAACTAACCAAAGTTTATTCATGTTTTTCTCAAATAAAAACACATGTTATTACTTAGCATTTAAAATAAACTTTTTTCATTAGTATTTTGCAACATCGTATGCCGATTCAACATAATGAACGAAATTTCTGCAGTTGGAAAATAAATTAGAACTATTCTAAAATACAAGAACAAAGATTGGAAGCAATTGAGATGAATTTTTTAAGAAATATAGCAGGATCTACTCTGCTAGATAAGAAAAGAAATGAAGATATAAGGAACTAAATATTTTCAAACTTACACATCGAATAATTAAATATAGGAACGTCTGGAAAGAACATGTTGACAGAATGCCAGAAGAAAGATTTCCAAAAATTATTGCTAAATTATAAACCACAACACGGAAGGAGAAATGTTGGACACCCACACAGAAGATAGTCTGAACAATTTTAACAATTCTAGCTTTCATGAAACCGGAACGAGCCAACAGACTTAATTCCTGGACGATGAAGACGTAGTATTCCTGTCTATAAACATACTCATGTTTTAGAACTCTCAAAATAGCGGTAGTTCCCTGTTCATTTAGTAATATGAACTACAATGTCTCGTGGCAACTAAAAAATATAAACTTTCTTAGACCTTAAGTATTGGCTTTATAAAAAAAGCAAAAATTACAGATTCCGCAATGCACATACATTCCTTTGGCAGTTAATACTAGCAGAATTGCTAATTCATTTAAAAACTGGTACTATTCTTGCTCATGAAAATCCAATCCAGTGTTATCCCTGTCTGAAGGAACCCTCAGATTGGCGAGCTAAGAGAAATGAAGTTAAGACCTACTGTAAAACAATAATTCACTGAACTGAATTAAAAGGCTGAAATATCCTATAAGATACATCAATTGGTTTCATCTATTTAATAATTTTAATAAAAAAATATGAAAACTAACGAGAATAGATTACTATTTTTTTTAATAGAATTTCACAATATACCTAATAATAACAGTTACGCGCCATTTCGTTTTCACTGCAGTCTGCCACATTTAAATAACTGAAACGAGAAATAAGTATTTTGCCAATTTAAGAGTTAAGCTAGACGCTTTCTTTAGGACTGAAAATTGTTGCAAAGGATCTTTGAAACAACTATACAAGTTCATCAAACTTTTCCAGAAAACAATTATTCAGGAAGTTATTGTTAATAAAAAAAGATGAAAATTAATTGTAAAAAAAATATAGATGTGCAATAATTATTATTGTTTCCTTCAATCTGGTACCTGTTCCAAAATAACAGGCAGTTCAAATAAGACAATTATTTTAAACTTGAGTTTTTGCATTTTAAAAAGATTCGGGGCCATTTAATAAGTTAATTGAGTTTTCACTTTAAATTTGTTCTAGGAGAAGTATAAATGCCTCTTCTATTTGGATATAAACTGATTTAAAAATATTCTCGGAAATCGTTAAATCTCAAATACTATCGTCTGAGACAATTTTAGAAAATTGACACACACTAGTTTTTTTCAATAAATATGTCAATATATTTTTAATTAAACAAGGTTTCAATGATCTCAAAACAATTGACTCATATTAACAGAAGACAATAAAAAATCTACTGCAATGATGTAAATGTTACTATGAAAACTTTATATCATAAATCGCATTTGATGAACTATTTCCTCCAATAATTAATAATTGATACGTCTGACATAACTAATTCATTGGCACCATCCAACCGGTAGCTTCATGGCGGCGCGGACATAAGCTCTCCATATATCCCTATCCTAAGTTAATATTTCCCTATATAATCCACATCACTCAAAGCATGGATAATATTATTCTCCCACCTTCTTCTTGGCCTGCCTTCTGGGCGCTTTCCACTGTTTTCTTACAAGGAGTTTCCATGCCCCTTTTTAATTCACCATTCGTGCCACATGTCCTGCCTATCGTAATCTACTTATTTTTTTTATTATATCTTGTTTCTCATAAGCATATTGTAACTCACTGTTATTTAGTATTCTCCATTCGCGATAATTCTGATATAAAATAAATAATTTATGAATAATAAATCCTACAACGGACCCTTAGGCCTGTTTTATATAATGGAGGCCATGGACTTTTAAACTTTCAGTTGTTTTATACCATTCTATGTGGTTATTTTAAAATCATTACGAACTCAGTAACTTTTTTATACAACATAAATTTGGTTGGGAGCGCACTAACGTATAGAGTTAGAGGTATTGGGTTTCAAATCCAGCTCAGGCATTTATTTTTCATTTTATGTTATATTTGGCCGTCACTGCTAAATGTCAAAAAATTAATTATGATATCGAAATAAAGAGATGTTACTGCTATAAGTAAATATTCTCTTTATATGCTAACTTGTTATAGTGGTCACGAGATGGCAGTTCGACCGATGTCCCACTGTCCCTCATTATAGAGAATCGTATATAAAGAAAAATAGATGTTCGTGCTGGAATGTCAGAGTGGCGTAGTTGGGAGCGCGGTAACGTATAGGGTTAGGGGTCTCGGGTTTAAATACCGTATCAGGTATTTATTTTTTCTTTTTATGATATATATATATATATATATATATATATATATATATATATATATATATATATATATATTTATTTATATATACACACACAAGAAAAAATAAACAATATCCTTGTTCATTCGTTTCGATACAGAAATATTCTTTTTAAATATTCTGCAATTTTTCAGTAGTTGAACATACAGAGGCCGAATTTCATTATGAATATATAAAAGCTTGAAGCTTGCACCGTATGATTTTTAATTAAACGTGTTGAAGGTTTGTTAAACAAGAGAGAATGCGCGCACGTACATTTCTAACTGAACGCGGTAACGCGGTCCAATTAGTTCCTCATGTGGAATCAGTTACAATAAAATATAGTATATTCCAGGTCTGCGAAATATACAATCCACAATAATTTTTTCACTTCTTTAAAGACGATAATCTATTATTAAACAGCATATCATTGGATCATGATGATTGATGTTCGTAAAATATAAAATAGGCATAAGTTATTTATAATCTTTAAGGTCAAAATCGGCAGCGGTGGGCTAGTGGTTACGTTCCTTGCCTCTAGTTTCGAGGGATGCGGGTTCAAACCCGATCATGGTCGATGGATTTTTAGGATGGATACATCCAAGTAACAAGTCCTCCGGGAGGGACTTAAAGCCGTGAGTCCCAATTCTGAAGATTTCCAGGCTCGTAAAAGAACGACAGGCCTGAATATAAAAAGGCCTCTATGGAAAATTTATCGAATGTTCCCACCTTGGTTTCCTAGATGTCACTATGAGGCGGAACGCTGACCCTGGGCTACTCAATGGCACCTATCCGAAAACAAGTGTAACTAAATTAGTATGGTTGAATTTCTCCCCTGTAGGGGAAGAATGCTAAAGTATCGATGAGATTCACAAGAGCTTACAACTAAGGTCAATTTTATAGATTATAGGTGATTAAATTGGCCATTTTGGGATCAGGAATGAATGATCGGAAATGCCTATTTCTGGGGCTATGATATCTTGAATTTATAGAGATACTGAACCGTTTAAGTCACATAGAGTAGGGAAAATTGCTAGAAATTTGCATTAAGGAACAATTCATCCGCCTCACTGTTTCCCCTCAGGTCGTAAAACTCAATGCAGAGTTAACGAATGTAGGGGATTGTCTACAAGCCCGAGGAGGTTGAGTCTAGAAAACGCAATACAAATATATAACCACTTAAAGTCTGTCATTTGCATCAGTGGATTTGACTTAGTGGTGTAATGATCAACAGGCAAAAACGAGGGTGGAGTTCAGAGCTCATATTGGTAATTCCACGGGAATATCAGGGAAAAAGACGAAGACCGGAGATTCAGATGAACACGTAAATCCGAGGGGGCGTATCTTGACATAAATTAGTTACCGCGGAGCGGACGAATAATTTAGCTACACTTTTAACTTAAACCGAAGTTATCTAGTCGCAAATATATTATGTTATAATTAGAGATGGAATAATTCCTTCGTAAACACAATATTAGCGTACGGTTGATGCGACCACTGAACTTGACGTCAGAGGGAAGCCGGTTAGAATAGTTTTTCTGTGCTGCCTGGTTACAGTAACAGTTTACAATAACCACTTTACATTAGTTATATTTCACTCCAAATGTTCCGAACAATCAGTGCACAAATTTTATATTCTATCGAATTGTAGTTTGTAAGTCAGAATCCTGCTCTTGTTTACATGTGACCGCTGCGCTGTTCAGAGTTAAGAGTGATCTCTACTGTATGGTTGAAGCTTAGTCAACCTCGTGTCATTGGTAGAAAATGTTTAATCTATAATTGTGACTAAATGTTCACTGGCCTTGAAATGAAACTTACGTTGAGATTAATAGCACGATAGTTCCAAAAATCCAATATCGATTTAAGTGGTTGCTGTCACTGGCTAGAATAAGACAAGAATGCGTGATGCATTCTTGATTTTATTGCAGACTCTATACCGAAAGAAAAATTCTATAATATAACCTGAAATTCCTGGTATGATAGACATGTTAACTGTTACACCACAGAGGCAACCTTTATTGCTTATTATATTCAAGATACACATCAGACTTTGGTGAGATGGTTTTGGTTTGTATGGTAGAAATTAAATCGATAAAGCAACTGTTAACTGGTCATGAAATTCGTGTTTCGAATGGTAATGTGTAGATTATTAACATGGGATCAGTAACTACACCACTATTATCTACTAATTATGCAAGCAATGTCAAACGATTTTCAATTCAGAAATTAGTATCTCAAAGATTTATAAATTGTCAAATATAACCCAAGATTATAATTTACAAATTTCGGTGAGTAAGACGAAAACTATGGCGTTTCAAGGGAAAATACCGATACGAACTAAAATTGTTATTAACAACAATATAATAGAACAAGTTAATAACTTTACTTATCTCGGCTGCAATCTTTCCTACGACACATGTAAAGACATAGACATAAAATTGGTCAAATTTCAAAAACTTATAGGAACAAAAAAAAAGCATTCTTTTCCGAAAAGTACGTCCAGATATAATTCTAAAATTTTATAAAGCAATGGCTCTTCCAACTCTACTTTATGGTTCTGAAACCTGGACTCTTACTACAGGTAAATTAAATAGGATAGTAGCTGCAGAAATGAAGTTATTAAGACCTTTAGCGGGTTATACGCTTTATGATCACATGCGTAATGAAGATATCCGCAAAGCTCTCAACACACCAACAATAACTGAAATCATTAAAAAAATCAAAATAATTGGCATGAACACCTTCTTAGAATGCCAAACAATAGACTACCTCTGCAGCTATTGAACTACAGACCCATAGGGCGAAGAGACCCAGGAAGACCTAAGAAGAGATGGAGGGATCAATTTATTTCCTGAAGCGGAACAGGCCAACGGCCTAATCCATGCCTGCCATTGATGATGATGATGAAGATTTATACAACGCCATGTTTACCATAACGAACTTCTTATAATGTGTACCGTACTGACGAATCGGTGAGGGGATGGGAGATGCGATTCGCGTTTGATAATTAGAATGATAAATCAGTGCAATATTTAGTTATGAATGTGTTAATTATAACTGCAGGTAAACAGCTCTTACGTAACATTCCATTGATTTTTAATTAAACTAAAATACATACTTGGTTACAAATTGCATCGAACAAATTTTATTAACTAATTTTAAAACATGAAACTACATACTTCCATTATCTCTATGGGAAATCAGATGAAGGGTTAAGTCTCGTAGACGGCAAAGAATAAGATATATGCCACGTATTGAAGAACGGAAGAGGGCACGGAAACTTCTTAGAGGAAAACCCGGAGGGAAAGCGCCAAGAATGAGAGGGGAGAATAACACGAATCATAATTTGAGGGAGCTGAATATTACAGGAACTGATTGAAAAATATTAGCTCAGGATAGGAATACATGGAAAACTTATGTCCACAAGGGCATGAACCTCCCAGATTCCATAGTAACATACGTTAATCAGTTTAATAATAAAAAAAGTGTTTATTTAATTTTTAAGGTAACATGTTGCCAATAGACAAAAGTGCCAACACATTTAATATGATTAAGTTAATAATAGGCCTATTTGATTTTTCTCAAGAATGAGTTTCTGCAGCAAGTATTAGCTAGCCTGGTAAATTTATCCTAGTGCATTGTCCATAACAGGGGATATATGAAATAAAAACATGAATGAATATTTTTGCGCGATAGTGCGTTTTGTCGAACTTACAGCAATGACGACCATGAATGAAAGTTCAACTTCCTACATTTCGGGGTAGCCAACCTAAATAAATATACTGTGGGAAGTAAAACCACTGCCCTCTATGCATACTACATACAATGTATATACAAAAAAGTCCAAAAGGTAGTGATAATATACATTATACGAAACAAATCACTGCATTTTAAATGAACTGATCTTTAACTGAAACAATATAAAACAATAAATACGTACTTGCCGCCATTTTATCACTAAATTGGTCTCATGGCCTCATGTTACAACTAATAAACATTGCCCACACTGTTAACGTTAGTCAATTGTTTATAATGAACGCAAATACTTCCAACAAAGATGTTATTGTTTTACTTACTTACTTACTCACTGGCACTATCGAACCCGTAGGTTCATGGCCGCGCGGACATAAGCTCTCCATACATCCCTATCCTGAGCCAATGCTTTCCAATCATTCCCTGTATAATCTACTTCCCTTAAATCATAGTTAATGTTGTTCTCCCACCTCATTCTTGGTCTACCAACTGGGCGTTTTCCCTCTGGCTTTCCTACAAGAAGCTTCCATGCACGTCTTTCATTCCCCATTCGTGCAACATGTCCTGCCCATCGCTGTCTACGAGACTTAACTGTTTTTATTATATCTGGCTTCCTATAAAGACCATGTAGTTCATTGTTACGTAGTCTTCTCCATTCTCCTGTCTGTTCATCCCTCTTTGGTCCAAAAATCTTCCTAAGAACTTTATTCTCAAATACTCGTAATCTCCTTTCCTCCCTTAAAGTAAGAGTCCATGTTTCGCACCCATATAATATAACTGGTAGAATAATAGTTTTATATATTTTCAGCTTAACGTTTTTTGAAAGGAGTTGGGACATCAAAAGTCTCTGCAATGCATAATAGCATGCATTTCCAGAATTGAGCCTATGTTTAATTTCTTTGTGCGTCTCATTCCTATTTGTGATTATTGTTCCTAGGTATTTGAATTCAGCCACTTCCTCAAAACTTCCCTCATTTGTCATTAGCTGTCCATTTCCATTATATACTGAATTTCTACCTGTGACCACATATTTAGTTTTATTGCTATTTACTTCCAGTCCTAATTTCTTAGTGTTACTCAATAGTGTGTGCGTGTTGGCCTTTAGTATCTCCTCGCTATCGGCCAATAGTACTACATCATCAGCATAAACTAACAGCTTATTAATACCATTGAGTTGTAAGCCTTCCTCATTCTCTAAAGATTTAATGGCATGCTCTAGTACAAAATTAAATAGTAGAGGAGATAGTGCATCTCCTTGCTTCAACCCATTCTGGATTTCAAAAGTGTCTGAAAACTGTTTGCCTACACGCACCCTACTATTTGAGCCATTTAGACACATGCGTATAAGTCTAACTAACTTTTAGGAATCCGAACTCCAGCAGGATACTATATAACTTCTCCCTCTTATTGAATCATATGCTTTTTTGAAGTCTACATATAGTTGATGTACAGTGTCATTATATTCCCATTTCTTTTCTAAAATCTGTCTTATACTAAAAATCTGATCTGTTGTAGACCTGTTTCTTCTAAATGCACATTGATGATCTCCTAGAATGTCATCAATGTAGGGAGTAAGTCTGCTTACTAATATATTTGTAAGAATTTGTATGAAGTTGAAAGTAATGAGATGCCCCTGTAGTTGTTGCAATCAGTTTTATCTCCTTTCTTATAAATTGGTATGATAATTGATTCCTTCCATTCATCTGGAAGAGCTTCTTTTTCCCAAATCATACTAAGCAACCAGCGTATCTTGTCCATCAATTTTTCTCCCCCTGATTTTATCAGTTCTGCTGGGATCTCATCTGAACCTGATGCTTTATACATCTTCAATTTTTCAATCGCCATTTCAACCTCTAATGCACTTGGTTCTGTGACTAGCATTTCTGCTGTCTGTAACTTATCCTCAATGTCCTGTTCTGTATGTACATTTAATAGCTGATTAAAGTAACTTTTCCATCTATTTAATATACTCCTGGAATCTGCAATCATATCCCCATTTTCATTTCGAATTATGTTTGTTCTAGCCTGAAACCCTTTCTTCTCTATACTAATTCCCTGATATAATTCTCTAATGTTCCTATTTTTTGCATTCATTTCAAGATCATTAATCTTCTCTCTCAAATATTCCCTCTTTTTACTCTTTAGTAACATAGTGGTTTCCCGTCTAATACTACCCAATTGCTCTAAATTTACCTCATTTGGCTCGTGTAACCATTTAATTTTTGCTAGTTTTCTTTTCTTTACAATGTCGGCACATTCCTCATCAAACCATTTCTTGTTTTGCCTCTTTTTTAAACAACCAATGCTTTCTGATGCTGAAAATTTAATAGTATCTCTTATAGCCTCCCATTCTTTATTTATATCAGTTTCTTCTTCGTTTGCCACATTGTCATCTGAAGATTCCAGTACTTCAAATCTATTAGAAATTTTGATTTGGTATTCTTGCTGCATTTCATCATTTCTCAAGTTTTTTAATTCATATTTTACAGAATCATCTTTAGCGTTTGTTCCTCTCATAAGCGATAGCCGTTGTCTGATTTTCACCTTGACCAGATGATGATCCGAATTGCAGTCTGTCCCTCTAACTGATCTAACATCAATGATGCTACTGTGCCAGCGTTTATCCACTAATACATGATCTATCTGGTTCCGAGTTTCTCCATCTGGGGACGTCCAGGTGTATTTATGAATATCCTTATGCTGAAATGTTGTGCTCTTAACAATCAGATTCTTTGATGTGGCAAATGTGACTAATCTAACCCCGTTGTCGTTACTATCTTCATGAAGACTGAATTTGCCTATTGTTGGTTTGAATATATCTTCCCGCCCCACTTTTGCATTAAAATCTCCTAAGACAATTTTCATATGATATCGTGAAAGGCTATCAAATAAGCATTATAATTCTTTATAGAACTCATCCTGTCATCTTTATCTTCTATGGGGGCATGTACATTTACAATTATAAAATCATGTCGTTTACCCTTTAGAATTATGTATGATATCCTATCATTAACAAACTTAATATCTCGGATAGCAGATAGGATCCTCCTTCTGACTAAAAAACCCGTTCCAAATGCAGGTCTTTCTGCACCCCCATAGAATAATGCAAAGGTTCCTGATTCCTGACTACCTTCTCCTGGCCACCTAACTTCCTGTAAAGCGACTATATCCAAGGGCGATTTATCTAGTTCCCGCGTTAATATCTCTAGTGCCCCACTATTGTATAAAGTCCTAACATTCCATGTTCCTAGGAACATGTCCCTGTATTTGAGCCTTTGGCATGGGTTCCCTGAAGTAGTCCCCGCCCGGAGAACCGAATGGGGGACTATTTGACCTCCGGAAAATTTTACCCCAGATGAACCCATGTCCGCATTTCTTGACGGTTGTATTTTTACGGTGAAAGATCGTCACTCTTTCGCCCAAGGTACTTTTTTCGTCTGGCTTATCACCTTCGACCAGTCCGGCATGGGTAACCCTATCGGCAGCAATGCTACCGCCGGCATAGCTCTCAGGATCATTTAAGCACGCAAGCCACTCCACCACGACAAGGTAAAGATACCATGGAGGGTTATTGTTTTACTATTATTTATTATTTTGAAAACACTATCGCGCAAAAAATAATGTAGAACATACGTTTCTGAAGTGTTTTTACAAAATCTCAGTTCCTCGATTCTGTAAAAACCACTTCCCAACCTCGCTTCGTAATATACTATTAACATGTGAAACTACATAGGCTATTCCATTATCTCTATGGCAGAGCCGTCCAAACTACGGCCCGCCATGGCTTTTCGTATGGTCCGCGTATGCACTGAAACGAACAAATTAATTTTATATTTTAAATTTAGATTTTAAAATGTAACATCTAGTTTGGACATCACTGTGTGAAATTCATCTCTCTGGAATGTGGAGTTTAGGCAGGGATTACTGGTTTAGGTATCACCGTTTCTCTTGACAAAGTAGTAGAGATGATTCATCCCTTATGTACCGTTTTCTCCCCCACTCCAAACTTTGAACATTAATTGTTTCGCTTGTTGCATTGTCAATTAAACAGTAACCTGTGCACGGAATAGTTGTAAAAATAGTGTTAACGTGAGAAAATGCTTTTAAAAAACACAAAGTTGATTCCGAGTGTAGGAAGTTTAACGAATCCTGGACTAGCAAGTACCTTGTGAAGGAGCATGGAAACAAAGTGTTATTTGTAACCATGTTATTGCAGTTGTGAAAGAATATAACATTAAAAAAACGTTACCAAACAAAGCATAGCCATTTTCATAAATTTAATGGAGATGAGCGTACTGAGAAAGCGAACGAGCTCCGTTCAAAAGTTAAGGCACAACAACAGTTATTAATTCAGGGTGGTGGTGGTGGTGTAAGACAAAGAAATGTTACCAAAGCGAGTTATGAAGTTTCGAAACTAATTGCTGAGAACAGAAAACCGTTTTCTGATGGCGAATTTGTGAAAAAGTGTCTGATTGCTGTTGCCAAGAAGTTGTGTCCCGATAAAATTGATTTATTCAATTCAGTATCGCTATCAAGAAACACTATAAGTAGGCGTATAGAAGAACTAGCATCCAGTGTTTATGATGATGATGATGATGACGACGATAATGACGATAATAATAATAATAATAATAACAATAATAATAATAATAATAATAATAATAATAATAATAATAATAGAAGCAGCAGTATCAGTAGCAACAATAATAGTAACGATATTTATGTTCCGGCCCGCGATCAATTGCACAATCAGTTATTGGCCCGGCCCATTAAAAAATTTGGTCGGCCCTGCTCTATGAGAAACCAAATGAACTGTTAAGTCTCGAATAGGATACATTCCTCATATTGAGAAACGGAAGAGGGCGCCGAAACTTCTTAGAGGAAAACCGGAGGGAAAACGCCAAGTAAGTATGCTAAGAATGAGATAGGAGAATAATGCGAATCATGATTTCAGGGAGCTTAATTTAATAGGAACTAATTGAAAATAGCTCAGGATAGGAATATATGGAGAACTTATGTCCGCAAGGGCATGAACTTCCCAGGTTCCATAACAACATGAGTTCATCAGTTTAATAATTGTGATTTAATTGCCTTCCAGGCGCCCCATAAGTGGGTTACAATTACGTCAATGTCAGGAGAGAAAACCACAAATGTCCAAAAGGACAAACCTGGGGTATTAAAAAAAGTCAAGATAACTTGTTGCCAATAGACAAAAGTGCTAATGCAATTTTATTATTAAGTTGATTTTTTCTCAAAAAATAAGCTTCTGCAGCAAGCATAGCTAGCTGGTAAATTTATCCTGGTGCATCATAATAGGGGGTAGCCTATATGGAATAAAAACATGTATGGATATTATTTTTGTAAAACCCTGTCTGTCTCTTAAAGAGTGCAATTACCTTTTACGAATAAATGGAAATGCATTCCACATGAAGAAAAGTTAAGCTGGTGACGCTTAAAATCAAATGGAAAAAAAAAAAAAAACAAACGCACATTTCTAACAGCGATGAAATCACGTGTTAATGGGATAATATGCAGTAATTAACAAGAATAGAACCACATCCATCCTCGGAACACGGCTGGAACATCTCTGAACGTATTTCTGGTAATGATGGCAATTTGCTTCCATGCGCGCTAAACAAGAGAAGCACGTTTCGCGCTACAAGTATTTTTCATGACACAGCAACGTAGTGCATCAAAAAAAAATATGACACAGATTTAACCTTATCATTTGCTTAATTTATCCACTGGCCACAAGCATTTATGTCTATTATGGTCTTAAGTCATTAACATGACTTTAGTTCACGAAACAGTAACCAATTCGGTATAAGAATATTACAAATTCCAACTAGAACCCGTTTAACCCTACAATTTTTTTTCAATGTCTCAGGTTGTCATTTCGATATTTTTGGTATTTTCTCCTGGCATTGAAGTAATTGTAACTTACTTCTGAGGTTGGGGCGCCTGGAAGGAGCGGTTACGCTGCCCCTATGATGATGGATGATAATTATATTGGTGCGCCAGGAGAGTTATTAATACTAAACTTAACCTAAGGCGAATATTAAAGAGTATGCTTATGATGGCCATATGATGTTCGGGGACCGTTTTGGGCATAAAGTTTCCTGACATTTGTCTTACAGGCGAGAAAAAAAAAACCTGAAAAAACCTCACACAGGGAACTTGTGCCGACCAAATATCGAATCCGGGCGTGACAAGGCAGCACGCTACCTCGAGACCACAGCGGTGGACCACATATGTATCCTTTCATATTATCATTTTTATATTTTCGCTCATAGTCTATACGTTTTATTGTGATTTATTATATTTTATTTAAGGTCAACTCATTTAATTCACTGTTCCGAGATGTAACCGAGTCGCAGTCTTAAGTCATTATTACTTTGGCTCACGAATCAATGACCAATCCAGTATAAGAATATTACGAATTCCACCTAATGCCACAAATGTATCGTTTCATATTATTTTATATTTTCGTACCGAGTCTATAAGATTTAATGTAATTTATTAGGCCAATTATTCCGTAACGTAGCCGAAGTGTTCTAAGTCATCATTCCTTGACGCCGAGCTACAGAACATGCGCTGGTTCGAGTCCTCAGGAGAATGAAATTTTCTCATGGAATTTCAGCAGTATGAGACCGGTGTCCATCCAGTATCATGAGGAGTTTGGGTACCTACAATAAGTAGCGGCTTCAAAGTGAGAAAATCAGATAAATGGCTACGCTACTTAACATTCTGATCATGTCACCCCTGCACTCTCTGAATAATAATAATATATAATGATCTTTATTAGGAGTTTCTCTACAATATAGCGGTTTCCTACAACCCACTGTAAATGTTACTCCTCCATAAATCCCTATTCTCTGCATCACTCTCTGTTAATCCTTCCGACACCATACTCCTATGCACTCAGTGAACCCACTGTTCTTTTGATAATATCATCTTAGGTATCTTGTCATCTGACACCCTCTTTACGTGGCCAAACCATTTCAGACTTCTTTCATCAATAACTTGTAGAACATATTTTTGAACATCCATTATTTCCAATTGCCCTGCGCCGTAGCCGAGTGGTTAAGGCAGGAAGCCTTGGCGCAGAGCTACGGGACCTGCGCTGGTTCGAGTCTCCGTGGGGCAAGAAATTTCCTCACGGTGTTTCGGCCAGTATGGGACCCGGTGCCCACCCAGCATCGTGAGACATTTGGGTAGCTACAATAAGTAGCGGCTCCAGGTTGAGAAAATCAGCTATAATGGCTGGGGGACTCGACATGCTGACCACATGTCACCCCTACACTGGCTGATGATCATCTACCTATGTGACTGACACATGTGGATGTGAATCCAGCAGCCGGCTGGTAGGCTAAGGACCTTGTAGGCCTGTCGCGCCCGGAGTTTTTATTATTTCTAATTATGTCTCTTCTTGAATTTCTAGAAGCCCTCCTCCCAAAAGTCCATCTCTGTCACCAACAGCACTGAGCAACAAAAAAAAATAATTTTTTTTTTGTCTCAGAATGAAAAATATGATTCTGATAGATTTTTTTCTCCTGAATTCAAATATGATATCGGTTCTTCTCCATCACGCAATGTTTCCGAGAGACGGGAATTTACAATTTCAAACACTTTAATATTTTCTACATTCGTAACTACACAATATTCGAATATTCGGACTCACCTAGAAGTAAGAAATTACGATTTTCTGCTTATTTCGCCTGTGGAGCATCCCTCTTGATGGTCCAACAAAATCGGCCAATATATAAGGATTCAATTTGCCTTGATATCTCTTTTCCATATGAAATCTCCTGATGAAAGTGTTCCCTGTTTTATTTTACAATGGACAAATGGACGAAAAAACGTTTATTAAAATAATAATTATTTAAATCCAATAATTGAAATTGAAATAAAAAACTGTGGGTGATGGAGAAATTCCGAATACATATTTGAAAACACGATAAAAAAACTGCATTAAGTACAACTATTGGTACTCATGAGACAAAAATCATGTTGGCCAGTGTAGTTTACGCGCTTGCTCTCTGCTTAATGTTCACGTTTCCGCACCATACAATAGTATACTCTCCATCAATTAACTATAAATAAGTTTTTTGGTTTTGTTCAGAATGTTTCTACTCAGCATCGAATTTAACATTCCAATTGTTTTCCCTCCTTGATTTATTATTTTATTTATCTCACAATTGCTTGCTCTTTCATGCTCTTAATATTGATCCCAAATATTTGAATTTGTTAACTGTCTTAATTTTCTCAGCTTCAATAAAACAAAATAAAATAATAATAATAATAATATAATTAAGCTAGTAGAGTTAAAGCCATTAAGGCCTTCTCTTCCACTCAACCACTGAATAATACGTTTCATATACTTAACATAATTAAAAATATTATTAAGGTATAAACTGGGCAATGCAAAATGCAACAAGTCTAATAATAATAATAATAATAATAATAATAATAATAATAATAATAATAACAACAATAACAACAATAATAATAATAATAAAACAAAGACTAGAATCAAATAGGAAAAGATATTTTAAAATTTTAAGATCTGTCCACCCCTGTAAATGGGGCATGTAGATGTGGAGGACGCAGCCGGTTGATAGTCCTAAGGGTTTTGTAGACCTGACACGCCAAGTGGTTTCCTTTTTAATTCACTATAGGAATTTCTGGTGAACTCAGGTAAACTCGTGATATTTAGTTTCTTTTCTACACCCATCACACATGTGATTAACAGGATGCCCAGGCCACCACAAGAAACAGAATCCGAGATGGCTAGCAGTGCTCCTGACATCCTGCTAAACACAGATGTCTGGCATATTACGGCGTATTAAAGTACTACGAGTTTATACGTATCACGAGTTTACTTGATTTCATCCCAATCTCCAATTCCCAATAATCTATTTTGTGGAGCCGAATTTTCATTAATTTTACAGGCATAAAATACACAATGTGCAAGTTTGGCCCTACTAACATATTATATAAAAGTTAATTTATGAACCCCTGATCTCAAAAGAACTCATAACTGTCCCATCTTGCTATGCTTTGCAGCTTTACTAGGGAATTATATGTGTGGTAGCTTCCCGTTGCTTTCCACACCGGTGAAGGGATAATAAAGATAAGGACGATGACGATGATGGCTGGATGATTTTCGGGGACCGTTGGGCCCTAAGCTTCCTGACATTTGTCTTACATGTGAGGAAAAACCCCGAAAAAACCTCACCCAGGAGCCTGTCCCGACCGGGGATCGAACCCGGACCACCTGCGTGACAAGGCAGCACGCTACCTCCAGACCACAGCGGTGGACATTATATATAATTCTTCTGTACGTGTGTATGTCACTGAACTCCTAAACGACTGGACCGATTTTGATTAAATTTTAGTGTGTGTTTGGTGGATCCCTGGATGGTTTAGATCCTCTAAGATCTGAAGTGAAAATTTAAAAATCGTTCTAGCGGATTACAATTTTGATGTTTCACAACGAAAATCAGTATATCCTATTAAAATAAACCGAGGTAAATGTTATCTAAAAATGAGCGAATTCTGACAATTATAAGTGGAGGTTTGCCTGATATCCGAAAATAAAAACTGACTAGCAACCGCCATGTTTGGTTCGTCTCAGCGTATACCATACAATTTAATTGACCTTTAATATTTAATTTATTTAGGCGTAACAACGCACGCCGGGTACTAGCTAGTATCAGATAAAGTTTAAAATTTTGTGGACCCGAAACAAACATTGTGCTAAAACGCAATTATACGTTTTCATATACACAGACTGTCAAAATTCCAATATTAATGCAACTCTCGTAATAGCTAAATAACTATGCTAAAGTAATTGCATTACATGCACAATTTTATTAGTACATCGAACAAAATGAAATTCTAAAACTTAATTTCCGCATAATTAATTCGAAATCAAACCACACGATATAGCGGTAACTACAGTTGCGCTCGCATTGTATAACCTGCAGTTTCAAAATCACCGATCCAAACTTTGAATTATAGACTTATTAGGCCCACTTCGATAAGGATTTAGGGAACGAAAGACGTGCATGAAAGCTTCTTGTAGGAAAACCAGAGGGAAAACGCCCAGTTGGTGGACCAAGAATGGGGTAGGAGAATAACATTAACTATGATTTGAGGGAAGTAGAATATACAGGGAATTATTAGAAAAGGATGTATGGGGAGCTTATGTCCGCGCGGCCATGAACCTATGGGTGATTTGTTAGTTCTAGGTCTACTTCTCCTCCTAACTGGCAAAATGCTAATTGAATTCATCAATATTTTATCAAAAGTGAGCATGTTACATATTAGTAGAGCCCGGATTTTATGTATTTACATATTTAGTCCCAGTAGCCTATATATAGTTATAGGGGGCTTCGTGGTTCAAGCGGTTAGACGCTCGCCTCTCACCACCGGGGTCTAGAGATCGAGTCTCAAGTCTATGTGGGTTTCATAGTGGACGAAACGGAGTTTGGGAAGGTTTTTTAGGGATTTCTCCCGTTTTCCCCTGCCACAAATTTCATTCCACCATTTCTCCATACTCATCAATTTCGTTCATCTGCCCCTGTGACAGTGCGCCAGGAGTGTTTGGCCGGCACCCTTGTAGTTCAAAGACCTCTATAAATATAGGGACTTCATCTCATCTCATCCCTTGACCCGACCCTGAGTTGGACATGAGTTGAGGGTATTTTTATGTATATGTAGTTATAAGAAAAGTTGAAATGTCGACGAATTACACTGAAAGGACCCTTATTCCAAAGTTTTAAATTACATATTTTTACATATTAATTACGCTTTTTCCATGATGTCGATAGATATTTTCATTAAAAACAGAATATATTCTCTATGCTGACTCATCTCTAAATGTTGCTGGCGATTAGAGAAGACTACATTACAGTAAGCTACATGGGCCTTATGGGAAACCCAGAGCAATTAAGTCTCGTAGACTCCAATGGACAGAGTATGTCGCACGAATGGGGAATGAAAGAGAACCATTAGAACTCCTTGTAGGAAAATTGGAGAGAAAGAACCCAATAGGTAGGCCAAGGATGAGATGAGAGAATAATATATACCGTGATTTGAGGGAAGTAGATTATACAGGGGATGGTTGGAAAATATTAGCTCAATGATAGGTATGTTTTGAGAGCTTATGTCCGCACGGCCATGAATCTACGGGTTCGATAATTCCAGTGAGTAGTTAGTTATAAAGTAACTCTCTATGAACATCAGAATCTAAAACTTTGGATTAAAAAGACAGTGTTTTTTTTTACGTCCTCACCAGATCTATAGAGGCATT
The DNA here is from genome assembly GCA_030220185.1 of Diploptera punctata. NCBI lineage: Eukaryota > Metazoa > Arthropoda > Insecta > Blattodea > Blaberidae > Diploptera > Diploptera punctata. Next base: position 1,648,359 of record JASPKZ010009372.1, on the reverse strand, counting down.
CTAATTGCTACTAGAAGGGTCATCCATGCTGGACAGGTCAAAGGCGATAAGTCAGACTAAAAGAAATGCCCTGGTCAAAAGAGTGACGATCTTTTACTGCAAATATACAACTATTAGAGATGGCAAACATGGCTGTTACTAGATTTAAATATAATTATTCATTTACTTATTTGTATAAATGTATTTATTTTCAACACTTCAATGTTTTACGAAATAAATAATCAACGTTACTTCAAAAATATTATATGATTAAGTGACTGAAATTCGATATGTTCTCAAATAAAAAACATAGACAAAAAATTAAAACAACTTTTGCGATTTTTTTTTCTAATGCCACCAGGTTGTCTTTCATGACATTTCTGGTTTTCTCGCCTGGCATTGGCGGAATTGGAATCAATTTCTTGGGTTGGGACACCTGGAAGGCGGAGTTACTTACTCCGATGATATGATAGGTGATAAGTGATGATGAAGCGCCAGGAGAGTCCTTAACCCAAACTTAACCTAAATACCAGACCAAAGACAACCACAGGAATAAATCTCTTTAACGAAACTTTTGCGACGTAGAATGAAGTTTTTCGCGCTATAGTGTCAATAGACATAGAAATGACAACAGAAAACATTCGTCTTTGCTTAATCCTGAATATATAACATTTATAACAATATGCATATATGATACCATATATTCGCAATGAGCCTTATATTAATGAAACAGGTATTTAAATACGTAGTAGGTTATATTACGATGTGATGTTGGGAAGAGGTTATTACAGAATCGAGGAAAATGTGTTTTTAATTTCCTAGATTCTGTATAATACTTCACAAACATGCGTTGTACATTATTTTTTGCGCGATGGCGTTTTCAAAATAATAAATAATAGTAAAATAATATCTTTGTTAGAAATATTTGCGTTCATTATAAACAATTGACTAACGTTAACAGTGTGGGCAATCTTTATTAGTTGAAACAACAGGAGGCCGTGACACCCATTTAGTGATAAAATGGCGGCAAGTACGTATTACTTGTTTTATATTGTTTCAAATAAAGTTCAGTTCATTTAAAATGCAGTGATCTGTTTCGTATAAGGTATATTAACACTACCTTTTGGATATATATACATATATATATACACGCCCTCCATGGTATTTTTACCTTGTGGTGGAGTGGCTTGCGTGCTTAAATGATCCTGAGAGCTATGCCGGCGGTAGCATTGCTGCTGATAGGGTTACCCATTCCGGACTGGTCGAAGGTGATAAGCCAGACGAAATAAGTACCTTGGTCGAAAGAGTGACGATCTTTCACCGTAAAAATACAACCGTCAAGAAATGCGGACATGGGTTCATCTGGGGTAAAATTTTCCGGAGGTCAAATAGTCCCCCATTCGGTTCTCCGGGCGGGGACTACTTCAGGGAACCCATGCCAAAGGCTCAAACACAGGGACATGTTCCTAGGAACATGGAATGTTAGGACTTTATACAATAGCGGGGCACTAGAGATATTAACGCGGGAATTAGATAAATCGCCCTTGGATATAGTCGCTTTACAGGAAGTTAGGTGGCCAGGAGAAGGTAGTCAGGAATCAGGAAGCTTTGCATTATACTACGGGGGTGCAGAAAGACCTGCATTTGGAACGGGTTTTTTAGTCAGAAGGAGGATCCTATCCGCTATCCGAGATATTAAGTTTGTTAGTGATAGGATATCATACATAATTCTAAAGGGTAAACAACATGATTTTATAATTGTAAATGTACATGCCCCCACAGAAGATAAAGATGACAAGATCAAGGATGAGTTCTATGAAGAATTAGAATGCTTATTTGATAGCCTTTCACGATATCATATGAAAATTGTCTTAGGAGATTTTAATGCAAAAGTGGGGCGGGAAGATATATTCAAACCAACAATAGGCAAATTCAGTCTTCATGAAGATAGTAACGACAACGGGGTTAGATTAGTCACATTTGCCACATCAAAGAATCTCATTGTTAAGAGCACAACATTTCAGCATAAGGATATTCATAAATACACCTGGACGTCCCCAGATGGAGAAACTCGGAACCAGATAGATCATGTATTAGTGGATAAACGCTGGCACAGTAGCATCATTGATGTTAGATCAGTTAGAGGGACAGACTGCAATTCAGATCATCATCTGGTCAGAGTGAAAATCAGACAACGGCTATCGCTTATGAGAGGAACAAACGCTAAATATGATTCTGTAAAATATGAATTAAAAAACTTGAAAAATGATGAAATGCGGCAAGAATACCAAATCAAAATTGCTAATAGATTTGAAGTACTGGAATCTTCAGATGACAATGTGGCAAACGAAGAAGAAACTGATATAAATAAAGAATGGGAGGCTATAAGAGATACTATTAAATTGTCAGCATCAGAAAGCATTGGTTGTTTAAAAAAGAGGCAAAACAAGAAATGGTTTGATGAGGAATGTGCCGACATTGTAAAGAAAAGAAAGCTAGCAAAAATGAAATGGTTACACGAGCCAAATGAGGTAAATTTAGAGCAATTGGGTAGTGTTAGACGGGAAACCACCAAGTTACTAAAGAGTAAAAAGAGGGAATATTTGAGAGAGAAGATTAATGATCTTGAAATGAATGCAAAAAATAGGAACATTAGAGAATTATATCAGGGAATTAGTATAGAGAAGAAAGGGTTTCAGGCTAGAACAAACATAATTCGGAATGAAAATGGGGATATGATTGCAGATTCCAAGAGTATATTAAATAGATGGAAAAGTTATTTTAATCAGCTATTAAATGTACATACAGAACAGGACATTGAGGAGGATAAGTTACAGACAGCAGAAATGCTAGTCGCAGAGCCAAGTGCATTAGAGGTTGAAATGGCAATTGAAAAATTGAAGATGTATAAAGCATCAGGTTCAGATGAGATCCCAGCAGAACTGATAAAATCAGGGGGAGAAAAATTGATGGACAAGATACGCTGGTTGCTTAGTATGATTTGGGAAAAAGAAGCTCTTCCAGATGAATGGAAGGAATCAATTATCGTACCAATTTATAAGAAAGGAGATAAAACTGATTGCAACAACTATAGGGGCATCTCATTACTTTCAACTTCGTACAAAATTCTAACAAATATATTAGTAAGCAGACTTACTCCCTATATTGATGACATTCTAGGAGATCATCAATGTGCATTTAGAAGAAACAGGTCTACAACAGATCAGATTTTTAGTATAAGACAGATTTTAGAAAAGAAATGGGAATATAATGGTACTGTACATCAACTATATGTAGACTTCAAAAAAGCATATGATTCAATTAAGAGGGAGAAGTTATATAGTATCCTGCTGGAGTTCGGAATTCCTAAAAAGTTAGTTAGACTTATACGAATGTGTCTAAATGGCTCAACGAGTAGGGTGCGTGTAGGCAAACAGTTTTCAGACACTTTTGAAATCCAGAATGGGTTGAAGCAAGGAGATGCACTATCTCCTCTACTATTTAATTTTGTACTAGAGCATGCCATTAAATCTTTAGAGAATGAGGAAGGCTTACAACTGAATGGTATTAATAAGCTGTTAGTTTATGCTGATGATGTAGTACTACTGGCCGATAGCGAGGAGATACTAAAGGCCAACACGCACACACTATTGAGTAACACTAAGAAATTAGGACTGGAAGTAAATATCAGTAAAACTAAATATATGGTCACACGTAGAAATACATTATATAATGGAAATGGACAGCTAATGACAAATGAGGGAAATTTTGAGGAATTGGCTGAATTCAAATACCTAGGAACAATAATCACAAATAGGAATGAGATGCACAAAGAAATTAAACATAGGCTCAATTCTGGAAATGCATGCTATTATGCATTGCAGAGACTTTTGATGTCCCAACTCCTTTCAAAAAACGTTAAGCTGAAAATATATAAAACTATTATTCTACCAGTTATATTATATGGGTGCGAAACATGGACTCTTACTTTAAGGGAGGAAAGGAGATTACGAGTATTTGAGAATAAAGTTCTTAGGAAAATTTTTGGACCAAAGAGAGATGAACAGACAGGTGAATGGAGAAGACTACATAACAATGAACTACATGGTCTTTATAGGAAGCCAGATATAATAAGAACAGTTAAGTCTCGTAGACTGCGATGGGCAGGACATGTTGCGCGTATGGGGAATGAAAGACGTGCATGGAAGCTTCTTGTAGGAAAGCCAGAGGGAAAACGCCCAGTTGGTAGACCGAGAATGAGGTGGGAGAATAACATTAGGCCTAACTATGATTTGAGGGAAGTAGATTATACAGGGAATGATTGGAAAGCATTAGCTCAGGATAGGGATGTATGGAGAGCTTATGTCCGCGCGGCCATGACCTACGGGTTCGATAGTGCCAGTGAGTAAGTAAGTAAGTATATATATATATATACACGAGGATCATACTGATTGTCATGAGCAACATTTTTTTAAACAATCATAATATTTATTTTAGACAAACCAAGTACGCCATGTTAATCTACAGACCTTTGTGCTACTTTTCAACATAGTCTCCATTCCTTTGCACACATTTTATCCAGCGTTCTACAAGCTTGAAAATTCCCTTATGATAGAAGTCCGTTCCAGCTGCTCGAAGACACTGACGCACTGCTTTCCGAATATCCTCCAGCGTCTCATAGCGTTGGCCTCTCATCTGCTCCTTCACAGAACCGAAAAGATGGTAGTCGGAGGGTGCCAAATCGGGACTATAGGGAGGATGTGGAAGAGTTTCCAACCCAAATGTCCTGATCTTCTCCACAGTGACACGAGCAGTGTGAGGACGCGTGTTATCGTGTTGCAGAATGATCTTCCTTCCAGGGCGTTTGTCGTGCAATGCACGACGGAGCTTCACAAGTGTCTGGATATAGCGGGCAGCATTTATGGTTTGTCCAGGTTCAAGAAATTCAACCAGAATGCTACCATGCGCATCCCAGAAGACGCTGCCCATAACTTTCCAACAGATTGCACTGTCTTCGCTTTTTTCCTTGATGGCGAATTCAAGTGGTGCCATTCAATACTCTGGCGTTTTGTTTCAGGCTCGTAGCGATGAAACCAGCTTTCGTCACCTGTCACAATACTCGTCAAAAATCATCACCTTCATTTCGAAATCTCTGAAGAAGGTTATGGATGATGATTCTTCTCTGAAGTTTGTGGTCTTCACTCAATAAACGTGGAACCCAACGGGCACTAACTTTTCAGTAACTTAAGCTATGAATCATTTCTTGCACTGCACTGTGTCCTACTGCAAGTTTTGTAGCGATTTTATTCACTCTGATACACCTGTCGTCTCTATTGAGTGCATCAACTCTTTCCTTGTTGCAATCCGTGGAGGCAGAGCGTGGACGACCGCTACGAGGCTCATCTTTGATACTCGTGTTTCCATCTTTAAAATGTTTCACCCATCTCCTAACACTGCTGGCACCCATGCAGGCATTTCCGTAAGCACATTGAAGTCTTTGGTGAATATTAACAGCAGATTGATTGTTCCTCTTTAACAAGGAATTCAATGACAGCGCGCTGTCGAAACGAAACATTGATGTCTGCTATTTTGGAAACACTGCATGTGGTCACATGATAGAAGCTATGACACCACAAAACGGCAATATTGTGGTATAAAGTCTGTAGATTACGATCCTGCAGTTGTTTTTGTTAAATTGTTGAAATTTGAATTTTAACAATGGGTTGCTCACGACTTTCTGTATGACCCTCGTATATATATATATATATATATATATATATATATATATATATATATATATATCTTAATATATAAAAATTTCGTGTCACGTTGTTTGTCCGCGATGGAATCCTAAACTACTGAACCGATTTTAATAAAATTTTGCACACTGTGTGCAGTTTGATCCAACTTGAGACCTAGGGTAGTTTATAACTAAATTTATAGTCGCATTATTTTTTACTGCAAATTATTTATTTATTATTTAACAAAGAGTTATAATGATCTGTGAGTTCCATACAATTCTAACAGATGGCGGTGTAAGGTAGAGCTCGGGTCCAAGCTCTGTGTGTTTGCGGGGGGAAGTGTGGAGGAGGTACATTTCTCTGCTTCGCATAGTACTAACAGCTGATTCCAGCAAATTCCTTTTAGACACACGGAGCTGGGTCCCGAACTATAATTTGGTAAGGTAATTGGTTTATTATTTAACGAAGAGAGATCTAGATGGCTGTGCTTTTTGTTGCAACCGCGAATTTCAATTGAATTACAAATATTGATTATTTCATAATTTAAGTGTGTTCAGTGTTTATTTTATTTTCAATATTATAAATTTCGTGTGCAAGTATTAGTTTTAAGTAATCTGGCTGAAGACAGCAACTTAATTTAAATTTTTAACGTATACCTTAGCCACAGCAACGCGTGGCCGGGACTTCTAGTGTGTATATATATATATATATATATATATATATATATATATTTGCATATACATTATATATAGCATACATAGAGGGCAGTGGTTTTACTTCCCACGCGCGTGTTTGTAATATGTAATATTACAGCAATATAGTTGTTTATTAGGTTGGCACCCCAAAATGTAGGAAGTTGAAATTTCAATCATGATCGCCAATGCTGTAAGTACGACAAAACACACTATCGCGCAAAAAAGTGATTTAAAGCGATTTTTATACAATAACAAAGAATAAAATTGTTAGTAGCTCCGTCACTGAAACTCCAGGGATCACGTAGTTATAAAGCGCTCGCTATCTCTTGCAGAAAAAAAAACTGGCGGGAGTTGGAGAGAGGTAGAGTGGACGTCCTGTGATGTCCGCATTTTTGTCTTCGCTTTCCCTGAAAGTGATTGGAATAGCACACATCATTCTGTTTGTCTACTGAATAAATGGACCTAAAAAATCTCCACTACCGTACTTTAAAATTCCCTCCTGTTTAAACTCACATCGCCCTCTGTCAACACTTTTAAAAAAGGTTGAATCGTTTGGGAATTTTTTATTCCATCTACTGATAGCGTGGAGAAATATCATTTCATAATTGAATTTGTTTTTCCTCTACCGCCTTCATTCTCAATTTTTCCTCGTATCATTAATGGTGAAAGTTTTTTTTAACCCTAGTCATATAATTCATAGTAGGCAAAGTAGTTTAATGAGAAACATACAACTATAGGCTGAAAGTTCCATCTACTGATAGCGTGATACTGCAGATTTTCATAATTTATTCGTGTCATAACCTCTTCTCTAGGGTCACTCTCCTAGCTATACTATAACCCTCTTACTAATAATCACATACATAACTTTTATACAAGGTTTATACACATCTCAGTTGAAAATTCTGGGGATTCGTCAATTTAACTTACCTGATATATTTTCAAAGTCCTATAGAACAACAGTGCGCATGCGCCAGAGTTTGTAGAGCCAGCGATAACCCACCATCGAACCACATATCGATTATCATCCTTGTCACATATTGATTATTATCGATAATGTACTAAAGTGTGTACAGTTTATGGTAGGTGGCAGCACATCGCTATGAAATTTAAATGTCCAATCTTTGCAATAAATCCCCAAATTTATGTTAAAGAAATATATTAATAATATTAAAATTATCAAACGTTTATTAAAAATGGATGTACACTTACTTATCACATCCTAACACCGTTCTCACCAGCGATAACCCAAAAAAGCGATAGAAATATCATAGACTAAATAATATACTCCGTGGAGAAAATAGCAGTCAGCATCACAAAATTGTCTAACTGCCGTGATGTTCTAATTTGTGTATTTAAATAAATATTTACAAATTCTGAAATAATGTTATAAGATTGTTTGAGAAAGTTTAAAATATTTTAAAATATTAGTAAATACAGAAGAAAAGCCATAATTCACAACAATAAACTGAAAAATCAAGGGTGTCATTCTGTCGAATAGCCTAATAAACACTGTGTAGCTGTGCAGTGTGTAAGAGGTGTACAACATTACACGGGAATCGTTATACATGTCTTCAGCCTTGTTTAAGGATTGTATACTCACTGGCACTATCGAACCCGTAGGTTCATGGCTTGTATAACTAGATAAAATGGCGGACTTTAAGATGAGCAGATTGTTTTCTTATGATATTAATGAACGTTTTCTTAAATTTAGCGCAAAATACAACACTTTAACGACTGTTTGACGGATACTCAGGACATAAATAATATTAATAAAGCTCTGGGTAGTAAAATAAACCATCATAAATGTCTTTTGTTACACTCATTCTAGGGTAATACTATTCTAAAACTGAACATTGATTCACAAAATAATATGTTCTATAATAGTTGCTGTAAGACAAGATTTAACCTGAATGTAGTTTAAAAGCTTCATAATATTATTTTAACAAAACTTTCTTACATCATTAATATATAATATACATACCGACATAAAAAAGTGTTTAATTATAGAGGTAATATTATTGCAACAAAACACTCGTTAGCCTGATATCTTGTGGTTAGAGCTTCTGACTACAGTCCGTACCGTCCTGGGTTCGATTTCCAATTAAACTGCAGGTTCTTTCTTTTATTAAAGAGTTATTCAGTTGTCGCTAACACTTCCTACTATTTTGAACGTTTTCTAACGCTTCTTAAAACACTGCATATAACTAATAAGTAATGGGAAAAACTTTTATTAGTTTCCAAGAATGTTTCTAAATTCCTGTCGTTAGATGGTAGCACATTATCTGTGAAACATATTCTACGATATATTTGACATAGCCTAAAGAAAAATGTAAATAAATTAAAACACACTTATTTTTTTCGTACCTCCCCAATTAGGCAATCTCTACTTATTCCTATCCATACTCATTTCTTACCCAATTAATCACTAGTTGATGTTGTTTTCTTTCTGTTACAAACTCCGTGTAATATGTTCTAACGTCATAATGATGACGAATATGTAACGTATTGTGTATAACGATTGTACTGTTAAATAGCTCCTGTACAATATTTATTAGTAAGGATATTATACATGATCTATATAAGACTTATGCATTGTATAACTAAACAATTGATGAAAGCCTGTATAAGAGATTTTTATTAGTAAGACTGATAACACTGGGGAACAAAAAAATATTTTTTTCTTGGTGCCTGAAATTTTTCACCTGATTCTGGGTATTTCGGCACTGCTGATTCCAAAAATGTCATCCATTTTGTTGCAGCAGCTCTAGTTTGCAAGATATTGATGATACTGCTCTTATGTACCACCATTGTAAATCGATTGTTTGCATAATACTAATTGATTTAATCCAAGTTATATTCATGTTGTTGTTGCCGTTTGCATATGTAATTTTACTAATTTGACAATTGTTTATCCTTTTTCTAGACTGACATGGCTTCAACACGAAGAAAATGTGTGAATAATCCTGATGTGTTTTGTTTCATCTGTGGGGAGTACACATTCACTCAACAAAGAAAACCTATAACTGACTTTGTAAGAAGAGCTTATTTGGCCTATTTCAAAGTACAACTGGGAGATCAAGATAAGCCTTGGGCACCTCACATTGTATGTAAAACGTGCACAGAGCATCTACGACAATGGACAAATGGGAAACGGAAATGCTTGAAATTTGGGGAACCAATGATCTGGCGAGAACAAATTAACCATAGTGATGACTGCTATTTTTGTTCAGTCAATGTAAAGGGCATCAATAGCAAAAACCGGAATAGATGGGTATATCCCAATCTACGCTCCGCAAGACGCCCTGTTCCACATTCAGAGGAGATACCTGTTCCAATTTTTACCAGTCTTCCAGAGTCACCAGAAGAAGAGGATGATTCAACTGAAAGCTATTCTGAGGGAAATGACAGCGATTTCCCAGGACCTTCATCAGTTTCATCCGGTTTTAGTCAAGCGGAACTGAACGACCTCATAAGGGATCTAAGTCTTCCAAAGAAGTCATCTGAGTTGTTAGCTTCCAGGCTGGCAGAGAAACAATGTCTGTTACCGGGAACAAAGGTCACAGTCTATCGCAAAAGAGAAACAGACTTCCTGCCATTCTTCACAGTAGAAAATCAATTTGTTTTTTGTATGAATGTTGAAGGACTGTTAATGAAGCTGGGTGTAAGAAAATACACACCAAGTGAATGGCGGTTATTTATAGATAGCTCCAAACGCAGCCTAAAATGTGTTCTTTTGCATAATGGGAACATATACAGGTCAATCCCAATTGGTCACTCAGTTTCTATGCGTGAAAATCAACATACAATAGCTACAGTGCTAGAGAAGATCTCTTACCGTGATCACCAATGGGTAATGTGTGTCGATCTCAAGATGGTGAATTTTCTTCTAGGACAACAAGGTGGGTACACCAAATACCCATGCTTTATATGTTTATGGGACTCTAGAGCCAAAGATCAACATTGGGTGAGAAGGCATTGGCCTCTTAGAGAAAGCATGACCGTTGGAGAAAAAAAACATCGTTGCAGAACCTTTGGTTGACAGAAACAACATCATCTTGCCACCACTGCATATTAAACTTGGTTTAATGAAACAGTTCATCAAGGCGTTGAATAGAGATGGAACATGTTTTGGCTACATATGTACAAAATTTCCTGCACTGAGTAAGGAAAAAATAAAAGCAGGTATATTGGATGGACCACAAATCCGCCAACTTATTAATGACCATCAATTTCAAGACTCAATGAATGATACTGAAGCAGCCGCATGGTCTTCGTTCTGTATGGTAGTGAAGAATTTCCTTGGAAACTATAAGTCTCCTAATAGTGATGAACTAGTGGAGAATATGCTCACTGCTTTTTGTGCACTAGGTTGTAACATGAGCATCAAATTACACTACCTACACAGTCATTTGGATCGATTTCCAGACAATCTTGGAGATGTAAGTGAGGAACAGGGTGAGCGTTTTCACCAGGAATTAAGTACAATGGAAGAAAGGTATCGTGGACGGTGGGATGGGGAAGGATATACATATGATGGCGGGACTACTGTTGGAGCATCCACCGAGGCAGTCCAAGATCATTGCATCGGAGGAAATCACAGAAACGGGGATTCTGCGCACCTGATGGAGGAAAATTAATGATTCTAACGAGACAAATGTGAAAATAAATTATGGTAGTTATATAGATACAGTTGTTTCATGAAAAAGAAAGTATTTGTTCTTTTGTATTTAATTGTATGCGAGTAATATAGTTGTATATGTGGACCAGTATTTTTGAACTGGTATATAATTTGAATAAACTCTATCTCAAAAACTAGAGCTGATAGGACGAAACTGAAATCATCTTTGGAATCAGTGACCCAAATATACCCATAAATAGGTGAAAACATTAAGGCACCAAAATCACTGTTCCCCAGTGTAATGAATAAAATATTGCGTTACTTCAGGCATAGCAGATTTCTTTCAATTAGTAAAGCCGACAATGAAGCATAAAACTAGCCACATTACTCCATCCTCGTGTGACTGAAGAATAATCATGGATCTTGTTCACCATAGGTCTTCATGATAAATACTATCACAACTGTACGTAATATAAAGTACGATTTCAATTTTATTGCCAACTTTCCCACGGAAAAATAAAGAAAAGTAGACCCCAATTAAGTTACAAAAGTTGATATGCAAAACTCATAATCGGGATGTATAATGTGCTGACACATAAATTGGTATGTAATATGTAATTCCAAAACTGATAAGCATTTTATTATCTGCATTACATGGTGTTATTTGGGTAACAAGAAAAATGTTAACTCAGAGAATTAATGTATTTAACTTGCAATTCACTTCAATAAAGTACGCTAAAACAGCCACCTTTTTGGGTAGCTACATAAGTAGCGGCTCCAGGTTGAGAACGCCAGTTATAACGGCTGGGGGACCCGACACGCTGACCACATATCACCCCTACACTGGCAGGATGATAATCTACCTATGTGATTAACACATGTGGATGTGAGGCCAGCAGCCGACTTACATGCCAAGGGCCTTGTAGGCCTGTCGCGCCATGGAGTAAAAAAAAAAATAATAAACAGCCACCTTGAATATGCAACAGTTATTTTCTTCATAATAAACCGAATTATAGGGGAGAAGGTGGTATTATGAAACGGGATTGTAAAATGAAACAGCATATTCCTGGAAAGTAGTTGTTGCCTATCTTGTAGAAATCACTCTAATTTCCATCGTTGGTTTCCCTTTCAATCCCTAAAAGCAGATTACTTCAGTATTATGTTGTGTACGATTGGCTCGAAGATGAGAATCAACATTAATTCTACTCCTTCTATTAATATGAGTGACGTGCTTTTCCTACTGTAAATTATTATTTATTAATTGAACTTCAAAATGGTATATTCATTAATTTGGAATTCTTTTTTTTAGGTTGTGAATAGATCACTAACATTAAAAATGGCGATTGGTGGTACAAGATGTTCCATAATACAACCCCTTCCTTTATTTTAAGTGTCATGATACCAGGAAGTCAATTAGGACCTGAAAAATAAACATTTGAGGCAAAAAACTGAGGCAAGAGTATAAAATAAAGGGAATAAATACCGTACTTGGAAAACAAAAGCAACAAATGTAGTGTTTCGATGTGCCTGAAGCTATCCTCTGCAGAAAAGTCAAGAAAAATGTAGATCCCAATATTTTGGTGCCGAATGAAACATTGGAAAGCAATAGCCTGTTCTGTCGCTAGTGCCAAGTGCAAAGAAGCATGCAAGAGATCGCAGTGAGGTGAACTATGGGTCTAAAACCATGCGTTTCATATTACAATCCCTGTTTCCAGAATCCACATTTTGTCGCATGTTTGAAAAAAATGTGAAAACTCGAAAGTCCTAAATGTATATTTTTAAAAGTATTGGTATTTCTATATTATAGTCATATACTAAATACTACTGACCATTTCTAAGGTACTATATGCAATTTCAATTTAAAATTTTATCACAAATAAAAAAGTAGTCCATATTACCACCTCCTCCCCTAGTCTAAAGTGCATTACTTACGAACTGATTTACTAATAAACAAGTTTCTATGACCACACTTAAATGTAGGCAGCGTCTAGAACTATTTAGGAATTAAGGCTCACCAAAATCGATCTCACAAGTTTTCTAATGATGAAAGAGCCTGGTAACGAAATTCCAAACAACATGTGACTGACAACATAGGAAAACCACGAAATTACGGGCTCGGTAAATGACACTTTCAGTACTTTTTTTTATATGAGAGTAAAAATATTGCATCTAACGATTACTTTTAAAAATTATAATTTCATTAATGAACCCAAAAATACAAAGATTCCAAAATGGAAAAGTAAATAAGAATTTTTAGTTAGGCCTAGTTTTAATAAAATATGCCTTACTCTGGAGCAATACCAACCTAATTTTAAATATTTCATGTAATATTTAGAATTGAGAAGAATGAGATACGGTTTTTCAATATAAAATGTAATAATAAGTTAGAATGAAATATTACTAACGAATCAGTAATGGTATAAAAAGTCAATGTTAGTACCTATGGTTCAAACTTGCATTAATTATATACGTATAAGTATTGTACGTTACCAAAGAAACAAGCAGTTTGAATTACCCTCTTTAGTATCAGTATTCCCAGTGAAATACACGAAGAATAAAACATGTACCGAGCCATGAAACAGGTATTCTAATAAAGTCAATATTGAAATGTGGTTGGCTTATCAAATATGTATAAGATACCATTATACTGAATTTTGAACACAGGAATCAGTTTTTATTGCTCCGAGCTTCTTCCCTTGACATTTCAACTCAATTTATTGTTTCTAAAACCTCAACATATCGCGCTTAAAGAGTTTTTTTTATTTCTTAAATTCATTTGTCAGTGACGATATATCTTACTTGAATCTAATTTCTTCACAAAAATATATTACGATACAAGGATGGAAGGATTTAGTATATTATGTTCGTTAATAAAAGTTCAATAATTTATTAATGGATCACGGTATGTTTAAATGTCAATCAGTGAAATTTAGTTTTTATAAAGAATGAAATTAAAATACATAAACTTAAACATTTACTAATATTAACTGAAAATGAATACGACGATGCACTCTATTGTAGAGCATTAGTTTCCCCTATATCGTATTTCAAAATAAAGTCTATTTTAAGGAGATAGTGAATGTACTAGGAGTTTCCTTACAAGATCGCATCTCTGAGTGATTAAAACTAAGATGCCCTTTGACAGTTTGAAGCACTTTGACTCTGGGAACGCATTTGATGGATTTATAGTAAGACGACTGATATCAACATTATTATGGCGTCGCGTCGTGGAAACAAGATATTCTGCTTAGGTTGTGACCTAACATTCACACTAAACAGTAGATGTATATCTATATTTCACAATTACCAAAGCATAAAATATATTACAAAAGTAATACAATGTGTGTACATATATTACCTTTTTTATTAATCGGTACTTTGTTGTAATGTTTGCCAATATTTTCATAATAATAATAATAATAATAATAATAATAATATTCTACAATATATCATATATCATATATTTACAATTAGAGAAATTTTACAAAAATGTAACGACAAACAACAGGATGTGGGATTCATTTTTTACGATTTAGGAAAAGCTTATTATGATAGTATACCAAGAAAATTATGGCAAGCATTGGAAAAAGCAGAGATTAATGAACAAATTATACATATAATACAAATATATACTTTAATAACAAATGTAGAGTTAAAATGGGCTCAGAACTAACAGGAGAGTTGATAACTACAAAAAGGTTATTACAAGGGTGCACAATGTCACCGACATTATTTAAAATATACATAGATTTTGTATTACAGGAATGGTCAAAGAAATGTAAACCAATGGAATTAAAATTAAAAGAGAATAAATACATACATAACTTATTATTCGCTGATGATCAAGTGGTAGTCACTTCAGGATGTGACGATGCAAACTATACGGGTAGGAAACTAGAGGAAGAATACTCAAGATGAGGGTTTAACAATTAATTATAATAAAACAGAATAATGAGCACAGATCTTTCCGAGGAATTAGAAATAAATGGAACAAAGATTAAAACAGTAGAATTTTTAAGTATATTCAAAAAGATGGATCATCTGAATTAGACACCGGAAAAAAAAAGAATAAAAGAAACAAAGAAAGTTATTGGCATATTAAATTCTATTTTATGGAGTAAGCATATAATCAAGAGGTCTAAATTATTAATATATAACACAATTGTGAAGAATATTTTATTAAATGGTGTAGAAACATGGACATTAAAGTGAAAACACAGAAATAAATTATTAGTCACAGAAATTGACTTTTTAAGAAGATCGGCAAGAATATGAAAATTAGATAGGAAGCGATGGACTTGAGACCGGAACAGGTCGCATTGACCTAATTCTGGAAAGGAAGAAGAAGATAAAATAAAATAAAAAATAATACAATAAGAGAAATAATGAATGTAGAAAAATATAGGCCTATTATACAAGAGTTTGAAGAAATCCAACTAAGATGGTATGGACATATAATGAGAAGAAGGGACACAGAAACAAAGTAGTATTGAAATGTATACCTCCTGGAAAAGGGAAACGTGGTAGACTAAAGCCAATCTAAAGAAATCAAAAGAATTCAAGATAACATGAAGAGAAATATGACAGAATCAGAAACATAAGACTGGGAAGTGGGGAAGAAAAGCATTGTATATTTGATTGAGGATACCTGTATAAATAGCAGAAACAATCCTGAAATAATAATAATAATAATAATAATAATAATAATAATAATAATAATACAGAGTAAAATAGAACTTCACCACCAATGTTTCACAGTGTGTACATAAGTGTTGGTTCAGTATTTTGATATAAGGAATCCAGCATTTTCTGTGACTTTTAACAGAGTAGTGTGTTGTTGTTTAATCCTTCTTTTCATGTTCGAAAGGACATGCTAAATGACTAACACATAAACAACATCACTCTTTAATAAATCACCGGAGACCATGGAATATTTATATTAAAACATTTAGCCAATATTATTTTAAAAAATGACGAAAGTGTGTAAGTTTCCATTCTATCCTGTATAACACAAAGTAGCTGTGTACCAAATTCATGTACATACAACATTTTATACGATAATTACAATAATAATACTTACGATAATAATAATAATAATAATAATAATCATTTAATGATAATAATAATATAATAATAATGATGATAATAATTATAATAATAGTATGAATATGATAAATTATGCGAGAAACACCAATTAATATATATACCTTACACTATTGAAGTGCTAGTGATAATTGAAGTACTTTGATGAAAGATAGCCCATAGTAGGTTCGAAAATTATATAATACATTATATTATAAGCGAAAAGCAATTAGCTGTTTTAGATTTTGGTAGCTTTCATTATCTGATAAAATTATCAAATTCTGATTGATCAAGGAAGTGGGATATTTTTTTTTTCATCCTTATTAGGAAACGTTTCAACTGAATCACTTTTTCTCACTTTTTTCATCGGATAAGTAATGATCAGGTGGTTTATGACTGGCAGGTCATCACTATGTGGTACTGAAACATTGAAAAAAGTGTAGGCTACTATCATCAACAACAATCACGGATTAAGCCCATATGGCTTGTTTCGATCCCATAGATTATCATTCAAAAAGCTGAATCCATCTCTTTTTTGGTCTACCAAGATTCCTGTCTCCTTTTGGTTCGTAATTAATTATAATTTTTGGAATGCGATAATCTTTCATTCTTTGAACACATTCTTTCCAATTTATTCTAGATTCTTTTATTTTATCTAAAAGTTTAAAAATATTTAGCTCATTTCTAATATCTTCACTTCTTTTATCTAGAAGTTTGCAGCCAACCACACTTCTCAGAAATTTCATTTCAGCTGATTCTATGATAATCTCTTATCTTTTAGTTAAACCCAAAAATTCACTACCATACAATAGAAAGGGGACTGCCACTGCTTTAAAAGAAATTAGTTTTGTTTCCTTTCTTGTGTTTTTAACCATTCTTTTAATTAGTGTAGGCTACTAAGATAATCTAATTTTCTTCTGGTCTTGATACTTTCATATTCGTTACGTCTACCGTGTAAAAGTAACAATAATTGTGGTGATTTGAAGGTTCTCTCCAATTCGAGGTCGTTTTTACACAAGAAAGTGCCTAACTCACATTTGGTACACCTTGTTAGATTACGCAGCATCCTTCCAAGTTTGAACGGTATTACCACAGGAGTCGTGGAAAGTCTGATTAGATTAACAAAAAACATCAAAATATTTTTTACCAACTTTTCCCCCCTTTGGCCACACTGCCCGGCGGCGGGAATCAGATCTTGCCTTAAATGGTAGAAAAGGATTCATGAGCTGACGACTTATGAGTCGATAGGGCAAAGCTGAGAACTTCCAGATGCACCTGTGAATCGACTTCTGGAAGTATAGTCCTTTCGGAGTCGCTACTCGAGAGGAATTCAGACTGGGCTTCCAGATTATTCATACATCGCAAATAATAGCCTTGAACTGACTTTTAAGAGACATTGTAGAGTATTCAACCCCATCGCTAGGTTCAGAGATAATTTTTTATACATTCTATACCGCTTGCAGGATAAGTTTGAAATGTTGCATGCTAAAATTTAATGTTCTAGGCTTTCATTTGATATTAGTGGCAACAATACAAAGCGTACAAGTAATTCTTTAAAAATTAAAAAAAAAAGTATATTTTTAACAACATTAAAGTGCTCAGAATAACAAATATATATATATATATATATATATATATATATATAATCTCAAAAATCATTTGACTGATTTACTTGACATTCTGCATGAACATTTGACATAGCATGTTATAGATGACTTCAAATTAATTAATACGAAGAAAAAATATGTGGAATTCCATGCGTAATTAAAGAATGACAAATATTAAGAAGAGTTTTAACATTTGTTAAATTGACGTGAATATTATCACATGTTCGTCCTATGTCATCGTCTATAATATTGTAAAAATCCAATTATACTTCAGTTTATGAAGTTCCCCCCCCCCACAAGTACTTTACATTGTTAAAATATTTTACTTTTATTTTTAAAGAAGTGCTTATACACTTTCTATTAATATCTCTGATATCAAATTAAAACCCACAAATTTCACTGTGCATTTTTTTATTTATCAAGCAAATGGTGTAGAATTTGTAAAAATCCAGCTCTGAACCTGGTTTTACCAGACGTGACTACTGTATAATGTCCCTTAATAGAATCTGAGATATACATGATTTATTTTTACCTAGAATAATTAATAATCCGATAATCGACAATGTAATGGAATAATGAGCTTTTGCACACCTAAGTTTGAAAATCACAATTCTACAGAACACATACGTCGAAGCTTTGAGAGGTTATCAGGACAGTTCTTAAAGCCGAGGAAATATAGGATTAAGTCCACGGAAATAAGATATAGATTAAGTTCAAGAAATTCTCGTGTAAAAGATGATGGTCTGAGAAGATGAAAGATGGGAATACACCATTACACAACTGTGGTGTAGGAAGGAAGACAAGATGCAGCATATAACAAAATGTTTAAGTCTAAACTATATTTTATTATTATTATTATTATTATTATTATTATCATTATTATGTAAAGGACATTATATAAAATAAATGATTATAGTGGTATGGCCATGTCAAAAGAATGTCAGAGAAAAGATTGCCTAAAATTGTTATGGAATGGATCCCAATGTAAAGGAGGAAGAGAGGAAAACCGAAGAAAACTTGGATAGAAGGGATACAAGCGGCAATGAATATCAGAGGATTGGAGGAAGATCAATGGATGGAATAGAGGAATGGCGTTTGGTTTCCGGAAGACGGCATCAACTGTCATGATACCGGATGATGATGATGATGATGATGATTATTATTATTATATTATTATTATTATTATTATTATTATTATTATTATTATTATTATTATTATTATTATTGTGCTTTACGTTAAAATGCTCTTTCGAGTGCCTCTTACCAATTTATTTACGTTAAAACCAGAGGTAATAGAGAGACTGGATGAATTTAACGCTAGAAATCGAGCTGCTTCACAAAGAAATAAATGACTTGGCCCTCTTAAGAACTTAGACCATCAGCGTACCAAATATAAACTGGGCATTAAAGGACCAACAAATATTTTTGCCCAATGGCCTCCTTTTCAGGCTTGAGAATTTTTTTTACGGGCCGTAAGTCTACGACATGGATGCAACGGTTTGTTTTTTCTTCCAATATTTATTACACTGGACAACAAATTTTAACTTTTTGTTAGTTACGGAATTGAAATGACCAGATTTCGATGTATTTTTTCATGCTGAACACGAAAATGACAATAAGGTTTTCAGCAGTGGACCAGTTTTTTCGTAATTTTGATAAATATATTTGAATAAACTAAAATCCCTCTTTAAATCTGGTAATATTAAGACTAGCTTACCTCAGTTAATGACGTTTCCTTTTAGCTTGTCTGCTGTAATGGACTTCGGGGACATCTCTCATCACTGACCAACAATAGTCAGCTAGCATAGATGTGTTCTATTTGTCTTGGTATCGTCTTTCAAATTATGAGATCGTCTGGTGAAAATGTTATCCATGTTCATCAGAAACTGCATCACAGTTTTCCAGGAAAAAGTTCAAATGAGAGTGGAGAAAATAGAATGACATATTGCACCCCATTTCACGATAAGCTAGTAACATATTGTCCACACATTGTAGTTTGGGGCCCCGTGGTTCCCCAAGAAATTTAAGGTAACTACTCTGAATGATGTCCATGCTTTTTTTTTTAATGTTGCGAAAAGTGATTACCCTTGAAGAGTTCTCTAACCTAGGAACCAATAAAAATACCTTCCTCAATTTTAGTTGTACTTAGTCTCGGAAATTTTGTAAGTTACTAAATGCACTCCCATCAAGTACCTAAATGCACTCACATCAGTAACACTGCCTTAAGACTGAACTTTGATGAATTAAAAAATTATTGCCACTCTTCTGGTCTGTGTTGGATGTTTATAGCAGACATTAGACCTTGTATATTGTTGCAGAATACAATGTAATTTTAAAAAAAAATGTTCATGTGGCTTCCCGCATGTTCTATATGCAGAGACCTTTACATTCTCGCCAAGATATTTAAACTAAGTTGCAAAGCCAGGAGCTCTGCTTTGGCCTTCGAGAGTTCTGAGATTCAGACAAGATAATGTAATTCCCCGTGAGTCATTCTGTGTGACTGAGTTGGAATTTTAGGATTGAAGTCAGGATCACGGGATGTAGTAGGTCTGGATATTTCTTCCGAAGTGCTGGATTTCATTTCATCGTGTGAATCAATATTATAGGAGTCTGTGGTACTGGTATAGGAAGCTCTTTAGAGTGTGACACCGACGAATAACTTTAGATATATTGGGACAATTCACGGTTGACCTCTTCTTCTTTTAAATCAACTTAACTAGTGGGACCATGCAGAAATAATCATTTACATGATTAATTTGTTCTCTCCAATTCATGAGAATTTCTTCGTCCCTTTCAACCAGTCACTAAGATTTGCAGAACTGCCATTCTAGCAAACATGTGGAGCAAAATGTTTGTCAGGATTCTCTATTATGCACCCGAAATAAAGATTGGTACGCTTTCTTAATAAATGGAGTTATATGTCGCTTTTGCGGTGAGAACGTCACATTTCCTCAAATATAACAAAAGTTATGTGGACTATACACACAATTTCGTGGCATTTTAACTTTTATTATACTGTAATCATATCTCTGCGCATAATTTAAAAAATGTATCTGAGAAAATATAGACATGTGTTGTACGACAAAACTGCAGATCTATATAACTTATACACCGGAATGAACCATTGTTCACTCACGAAATTCCATTTCAAATTATTTCACAACCTGTTAGGACAAACACCGACCCTTTAAGATAAATCTTATCCATATTATACAGCTGTCACTGTCTCCCTCCTCTAAGGGTGTTACCTTGACATTCACATTGACTATAATATTCACAGCACACGCAGTAACACTAGGCATGCTGATAATTTAAAAACCAGACCACTGTCATCATTTTAATTGTTATATTCGTAATTATGAGTGTCATCTTAATATAAAACGGTCACGTAATTTTTTGGCTGTTGTCCAGTGTTGTTGTTGCTATTATTATTATTATTCCGAAAAAAACATTATTTGATAAAATACACAACACAGAAATTAGGGACAAATGTCATATTCAAGACATAACCTAAATTTATTATAGATAGACGAAAATATTGGAAAGGTCATATAGAAAGAATGGAAGAAAACCGACTTGCAAAAAAGAGGTAAAGAAGATAAACAAATGGACGGGAGAAAAACAAGAGGAAGACCAGCCAAGAGATGGATAGACAGTGCATACACATCTAATACGTCTTCCTCCGAGGAATGATTTTAGAAATAAACAGGTTGAAGATCCTACAAATTATGTTTAAGAAGAAGATTATTATTATTATTATTTTGAATATTAGCATGACTACTACTATTATTAAAGCAGTAGTAGCATAAGCAAGATAAAATAAAATAATCCCCCTACATGCCTTAGGAGACAGGAGATCCTTAGGTTAGTAAGAGGTTAAGGCTACACCGTAACAAATACACCAAATTAATGTACATAGAATTGAATATCTCAAAATATTCTTTAAAAAAGTCCTCGATAGCATATGCCTATCTTTTACGGATAATTCACAATAACCATTTTTGTCTTTCAGCACATTGATGCCAAGAAGATAGGGATGAGTAGATTCCTGGGCAAGCGTAGCAGCGCATGCAGGGCATTCATTTACGGATAACTTGCAATAACCATTTTTGTCTTTCAGTTCATTTATGACAAGAGGATCGCGATAAGTAGATTCCCAGGCAACGACGGGTTATCAGCATGGGGTATCTAAAAACAATTACGATATAAATGTATATGTATTTTCTTTTTACTTATTCACCTAAACATTTAAATACGTTTAATTTATTTAGGCGTAGTAGCGCACGCCGGCATTAGCTAGAAGTCAGATAAAAATTTTAAGATTATACCACTTGGTAAGTTGAATCTTGTGCACATTTAAATGTATACAGTTAGCTAACAATGAATATATTATTGTAAAGAAAATGTGCATTTACAGCATGCACAGGATGATTCAAAAGGTTGCGCACAAATTTCAGGAGCTTATAGAGAGGTCTAAATACAACAAATTTTGATTAGTAACTTACGGTCTGGATAATAATCCTGGGTCAGTACAAGCCCTGAAATGTCAGGACGGACAAGAAATTATTTTGTGCACACACTTAAGCAAATGTAAATGTATATACCAATTTGGTTTTTACAACACTAGTTGTTCACCACATTGAATACTGGCATGTTCTTCCATGTGAGTAAGAACTTCATTTTCCATAGAGACTGTTCGAATCGTACGTGGCCGGACTACATGATACCATGAACGCAAGGAACCTGCCCCCGAGTCGGTGGTGAACGTTTTGAAACGTTTGAGGATGTGGTTGACGTCTGTTCGGATATTGTGCGGTATACAGGCCTTGAGCTTCGCATGCATTACCATTTGCTTTACCATATATGAAATACATGTTTCGAAATTCTGACAACGTGTACTCCATTTCACAAAAATCACAAATCTTTAAAGTAATTCTGTAGTGGACCTCTACAATCACTGTAGATACCGTACTGAAATGAAAACAACCTACAGAGCGCGCGAAATGACAATTAGATGTGAACAGAAGAGTACACAAGTACTGTACTGCACTAAAAGGTGTGACAACAGACGGAGCGTCTTCATAAATTCATAAAGTATTATATCGAACCCAGTGACACTCTGAAAGTATGCTTAGAGCCGCACTGAAGTTCCCGACTTTCCCAGGCTTGTGCTGACCCAGGATTACTTTCCAGACCATAAGTTACTAATCAAAAGTTCTTGTAATTCGACCCCTCTATAAGCTCCTGAAATTTGTGCGCAAATTTTTGAATCACCCTGTATAGAATCTCACTGGGATAACAATATTCTCCGTTTTTCAATAAACCACAAAATTGTTTTTCAAGATAATGAGAGCTAAGTAAATATTTTAAACAGCATATTTGTATTTCATATCAAAATGAATTAATTATTTTTAACTCAGATTTATCAGGACCCATTTGCTTTGTTCAAAACTTCAACAGCATCTACACCATATTTTCTTAATGTCTTGATCAAACAAATTTCTTTCTAAGTTTTTCATAGCCTTCTGAATCATGAAACCACAAAAACTGTTGACTTATATGGGCTATGTCTTTTGCTTGCTTGAGTATAGTGTTGAAGGAGTGTATCCATTAATATTGGACATACAGTATCCGTCGGATAAAATTAAGTACAGCTTTCGAATGGAGACGAGAGAAAATTGTAGCGAGAAAAAATGTACAAACATTAATCAGCTCTTCTGAGAAACTGCAAATAACCAAGACCTAAAATTCAATATCGTAAAATGTTTTGTTCATTAATAACATTTCATTATAATACAATAAACCTGCTCACAGACTGCGTGTCTTTAATTAAAACTTTAAAAAAAAAAAGAAAGAGAGGAAGAGATACATTCATAACACTTCCCTACAGTAAATCACTCTCACTAACAAGAGAAGAGAAGCATAAAGGCCATTATGAAACATCTATTTAAGCCTTTGTAATACGGAAACTAACATCAGTGCATGCAGTTAATACTCTTAATTTGTTTAAAGAGGTCCAGGTGTTATCTTAGTGATAAGAAAACAAAAACAACACTTGGAAATCTTTGTCCTTAAATGTAAGGTAGATGAAAATCTGCATGTACAAACAAAACACCGGAAAACAATTCAGTGTGTTTCAAAAGTAATAGGCCGTAATAATAATAATAATAACTTTATTTTACCTGGCAAAGGTAAGACTTTAAGGCCTTGTCAACCACACAACCAGAATAAAAAAAATACAATAATTATTCTTACATCTAAATTACACAAACAGTCCACCGCTGCGGTCTCGAGGTAGCGTGCTGCCTTGTCATGCAGCTGGCCCAGGTTCGATCCCCGGTCGGGACAAGTTTCCTGGGTGATGGTTTTTTTCGGGGTTTTTCTTCACCTGTAAGGCAAATGTCAGGAAACTTTAAGGCCCAAATGGACCCGGAACATCATCTGGCCATCATTATCATCATTAACACATTCATTAAGTTTAGGATTAAGGCCTCTCCTGGCGCATCAATACCACCATCACCCATCATATATCATAGGGGCAGTGTAACTCCGCCTTCAGGCGACCCAATCTCAGAGTGCGTTACAATAACGCCATGTCAGGAGAGAATACCAGAATGTCGAAATGACAACGTAGTGGCATTGAACAAAAAAAATAATACAAACAAAATTATTACATGGTATATATTTATTTATTTAACCTATATTTCTATTCTATTCTACAGTGTTCTGCCCTAGGGCAGGTTCTTCACTGCAATCATAGCATTTTCATGATATGCTTAGGAAACTATTGATGTGGTAGATTTCTATTGCTTTCCACACCGTGATGATGATGAAAATGATGATAAATATGGCCAGGTGATGTTCGTGGACCGTTTGGGCCTCAAAGCTTCCTGACATTTGTCTTACAGGTGAGGAAAAACCCCGAAAAAAACTCGTCCAGGAAGTTTGTCCCGACTGGGAATCGAATCCGGGCTCGCTGCGTGACAAGGTAGCACTATACCTCAAGATCACAGCTGTGGATTTAGCGAATGGAATATAAAATGTACAATATAGAAAAATGAGGGGGAAAACTAGTAATGACATAGAATACATTTAGTTCTCGAGAAAAATTATTTAGCAAAAATAATGTTTTGTGCGAAAGTGTGTTTTGTCGTACTTACAGCAATGGTGACCATGATTGAAAGTTCAACTTCCTACATTTCGGGGTTGCCAGCCTAAATAATTATACTGTAATAAAACAATTATACTGTAGTATTACATATTACAAGTAAAACCACTGCCCTCTATGTATACTACATACAATGTATATACAAAAAATATCCAAAAGGTAGTGTTAATATACATTGTATGAAACAAATCACTGCAATACATACTTGCCGCCATTTTATGACTAATTGGTCTCACGGCCTCCTGTTGTTTCAACTAACAAACATTGCCCACACTGTTAACGTTAGTCAATTGTTTATAATGAACGCAAACATTTCCTGCAAATATGTTATTTTTTACTATTATTTATTATTTTGAAAACACCATCGCTATCGCTCGGTTTTTAAAAATTTTCCTAGATTCAGTAAAAACCATTTCCCAACCTCGCATCATAATATACTATTATAAGCGTGACTTAAAGTGTCAAGTGTGCGGCAACTCCTGATATCTTGAAGGATGGAATTCCAGGAACTGGCAGAGACTACTGGTATAGAGATGAAAAGTAAAAATTATTTTGTTCCCTTAAATTTTAAATTACTAACATGTCTCATAAGTAATGTCGGTTTTTAATGTAATGTTATAGGGCTGGTGGAATTTTGAAGGTGTGATTCACTGGAAGTTTTTTCCAAACGGGCTTCCAGTTAATGCGGATCTTTATTCTTATCAACTGGAATGAGTTCAGGAAATTTTGAAGGTCGCGGGTTCAAACTCGACTTGATCCCATACTACACAAACAACCATGACAAAAATTCAGGAATTGGGAGAAATATAACTACTACAACACGCAACACACAACCCTGATCTTGCGCCTTCAGATTGTCATCTGTTTCGACCCACAGTTCAATTTTTGCGTAAAATTTCGAGCATATTGAACCTGAGGAAGTGAGTCTCAACGAATACTTCGCATCAAAAACCAGAGACTACTATCGTCTTGGAATAATAAACCTCGTTGAAAGATGGCTCAAGACCATACAATATGATGGTCTCTACTTTGAAGAGTAGTTTAATTTCTTATAAAAAAACATTCCAAATAAAATGTTTAAAAAAATACGTTACTTATGAGACAATATCTATATTTATTAGTTTCATGAGATTTACGAATTTTTACATCCTTTATAATCTACTGAACACATTTAAATAGTTTGTAAATAAATATAGTTAAAAGAGGAATCCAAGGATTTGAAAATTAACCGATTATGAAACTTTGAGGGGGTAGGCGCTCGCCGAATACTAAGCAGGCCTACTAATTCCAACAGCAACGCCATATGGGTAAGATAAGTTATTGCACATACATAAACCAGAACTCGACTCCCCAAAGTTTTACAGTTGAGATACCAACCTAAATACCAGGGTCTTGTAAAGTGTAATTTGCAGACCAATGTTTTACTGGAGCTTTTGTGGTTAATATTTTTAAAATTAATTACGAGTCACCTTTGAGGTTGGTATTTATAAGTCAGAGTAATAAAACATGTATCCGAGATCTCAGTCGTCCTTAACTCAGTAAAATTTCGCTTTAAATAATTTGTACACCTTTCAGAACACCTTCCATCACCAGCATTTTATAATGTTTTTGTCTGCCTGCTAAAGAATCGATAATTTTAAATTTATTAATTAAATAAAAATAAAACGTAGTTTTATTTGATTTTCATATTTATTATATGATTTAGTGACAGCTGTTTCGGTACACTGTACCTTCTTCAGACATGTTAACAAATTATGAATTGTGTTCCAACTGATCTAAGCAACAATACAACAATATTTATTTAAAAGTTTAAATAAATATTGTTGTATTGTTGTTTAGATCAGTTGGAACACAATTCATAATTTGTTAAATAAATATTGCTGTATTGTTGCTTAGATCAGTTGGAACACAATTCATAATTTGTTAACTTGTCTGAAGAAGGTACAGTGTACCGAAACAGCTGTCACTGAATCATATAATAAATATGAAAATCAAATAAAACTACGTTTTATTTTTATTTAATTAATAAATATGGATTTTCATCAAGTAAACACCAACTCAATTGATTAATTTTAAATTTCATTTTGAGCCACCGTTGAGGTTACTATGTAAAAGGTCAAACTAATAAAATATGAATTAATCGCCCGAGTCAAGTCTGCGCGACTAGAGGAGAAGTGTGTTTAGCGCTAGTGTTGCCAAACTGCTACTCTTTCGAAGAGAGAATCCGTAAAAACATGCGAAATATCATTACATGGTTGTCAAATTAGTCATTTAGTCAACGACTGCTGTAAGTATCGGATCTTTTAAAATCACAGTGTTTGTCATATCCTCATAACACAACACGGCGAAGGGAATTGGCAACATGTAATGAGGAAGGCAAAGGAGGGACAGCTCATTCCCGAGTAGAAACATGGTTTCCGGATTATTCATTTGATCAAAGATTGCTGTAGGTATCGGGTCATTTAAAAAGCCCCGTATTTGCCAACTATCATCTCCGGTCAAATAACACAACATAGGGGACAGAAAGTGGCGACATAGTAAGAAATGGAAGATAATCATCAACACACTCTTAGCGTGTTTTCCGCGTGCAATTTTAACGTGGGCGAGTAATAACTAAGACATCAGTCGTCAACTCAGTAAAATTTCGGTTTTGTGTTTGTTTCTATTTGAACTTCAATTCTATGCTTCTCTAGCGATTGAGAAATTAAATTTCTCTGTTTTTGTTGGGAGCCTCAATTAGAAAGATCGTGAGACAAAGTTTATATTTCTAAATGGTTATTTTCTTGGAGCCATGTTTACTGGAACTTCTTTACTCCCCCCCCCTAAATTTTGTACTTCTTTTTTGAAACATAATGCAAACACCAATGTATCACTTCTTAAGGTCCACTTCAATTCTGTGGGATTAGGTCAACATTGTAAATCATGATTTCAATAGTTATTTATGTTACAAGGATTAAATGTGACGTTTTTAAAGAGTTGAAAATTTTATAGTTGAAGTGTATGTGAAGCCAGCATTTCAAAACGAATTAGCAAAACACTACAAATGTTTGTAATATACATAATTGCATTTTATATTATATCGAATTTGATAGTTTTATAAATAATTATTAACGCGTTCATTTTCAACTGTACAAAAAATTACCCCTAAAATACGATCAGAATTCAATGCAGTATTGAAATTACTACATTATTTTGGAATAAAATTAGAATAAAATAGGTATAATACATCTAAAATGTGTGCTAACAAAATATTAGTAATTGAATAAACTCACAGAGTTACGAATGTGTAATCAGCCATTTGCAATATTACTTGTAATAATAAAAAAAAAGGCGATTTAACTAGTAGAGATCAATGCAGCCAACTTACAAATTAAATATATTATAGAATTGTATCAGAACTGTTAAAATAAAATTTGTAACATTATGTAATTTATTTACAGTTAGCTTTATATTGAAATGAGTACTAATTATATTAAATTATTTATACCCATATAATGTATATTGGTTATAATTGCTAGTTTTTACTAGCAACTAATTAAGTTTGCCATGCTGATGAAATTTTAATCTTGTTATGTGAATATTAAATTACATCGTCACTACTATAGCACACTAACTAAAAAAAATCACTTTTTGAGAGAATACTGTTGTGTAAATGCACAGTATCTATTCTATGTAATACTATACAACATTCTCTTCTTATTATCTAACTAAATGTATAAAATATAAACTGTATTTTTAAATTTATATTTGCAATATTTGTTTGAATCATTTGTAAGTGTTTTCCTCAATATCTTAAAACTATAAATTCGGAGTTGGTGCAGTACAGTATTGGGGCGACTGTAATGTTCCATTTTTCTTGCTTAGTTCTAGAGAGAGAACCAGGTTGATCAGACTTCAAGGCATTTGACTACGGGAAGACTCGGATCACGAGCAGAGAAAGAGTGAATATTGTTTTCACTCATTCATGTGCAGACTCCTATAAAATGGGCACTAGAAACTTTCCGGGGGGGGGGGTAGAGTCGGACGAAGTTAAATTAGCTTCTTTACTTAACAGGTAAAACGATATTGCTGAAAGATTGTATCTAGAGAGGTTTAGGTGGATTTGAGACCGGAGAAATGGTAAGCCTATAATTTGTAAATATTTACATTAATATAAAAATAAGTTACATGTATCCAACTACATTAACGGTGAAACTAATTTATTTATAACGACTCTAAAAAATATAACTGTCAAAATGTGATGAAAAGCACAAACTTTTGCTCATTCTAAGCTGAAGTGATTGTTCAAATCGCCAACAAGTTTGAAAGTGATGTCAGTTTTAAAGGTAAAACAGTGTGTATGACAATGGTTCGTTTTTTTCTTTCTATTATGGCTACAATCTCTCGCCCAAGCTCTTTTGTAAATTAAAATGGCGAGACGAGAGAACCACACAGGAAGCGGCTGTTAGCAGTTGTACCTGAAGTAGATGATAATTAATGCTTCCCTAGAACTCATTACAGAACTACCCTAGATTTAGAGAGCGAGCAAAGTGTTCTCAGTGGCGGATTTACCTTCTAAGCTACCTAAGAAAAACAAAACAGAAAACTAAAATATTTATAGGCATGTCATAATTCTGTATAGGCCCTTTATCGCCTAAAAATTGCGTCGAATCTTTTGTTTGTGTCCGTGATGCTAGTATTTCAACTGATTTTCTTGTAGAAGATTACCGAGTTAATTTGAACTGATATAATGAGTCTTGGTATTGAAATTCAAACCTAGCATATTATATATCCAATATATAAAAATGAATGATTGTTTTTGCCACATCAAAGAATCTCATTGTTAAGAGCACAACATTTCAGCATAAGGATATTCATAAATACACCTGCACGTCCCCAGATGGAGAAACTCGGAACCAGATAGATCATGTATTAGTGGATAAACGCTGGCACAACAGCATCATCGATGTTAGATCAGTTAGAGGGACAGACTGCAATTCGGATCATCATCTGGTGAGAGTGAAAATCAGACAACGGCTATCGCTTATGAGAGGAACAATTGCTAAAGACGATTCTGAAAAATTTGAATTAAAAAACTTGAAAAATGATGAAATGCGGCAAGAATACCAAATCAAAATTGCTAATAGATTTGAAGTACTGGGATCTTCAGTTGACAATGTGACAAACGAAGAAGAAACTGATATAAATAAAGAATGGGAGGCTATAAGAGATACTATTAAATTGTCAGCATCAGAAAGCATTGGTTGTTTAAAAAAGAGGCAAAACAAGAAATGGTTTGATGAGGAATGTGCCGACATTGTGAAAGAAAGAAAGCTAGCAAAATGAAATGGTTACACGAGCCAAATGAGGTAAATTTAGAGCAATTGGGTAGTATTAGACGGGAAACCACCAAGTTACTAAAGAGTAAAAAGAGGGAATATTTGAGAGAGAAGATTAATGATCTTGAAATGAATGCAAAAAATAGGAACATTAGAGAATTATATCAGGGAATTAGGATAGAGAAGAAAGGGTTTCAGGCTAGAACAAACATAATTCGGAATGAAAATGGGGATATTATTGCAGATTCCAGGAGTATATTAAATAGATGGAGAAGTTATTTTAATCAGCTATTAAATGTACATACAGAACAGGACATTGAGGAGGATAATTTACAGACAGCAGCAATGCTAGTCGCAGAACCAAGTACATTAGAGGTTGAAATGGCGATAGAAAAATTGAAGATGTATAAAGCATCAGGTTCGGATGAGATACCAGCAGAATTGATTAAATCAGGGGGAGAAAAATTGATGGACAAGATACGCTGGTTGCTTAGTATGATTTGGGAAAAAGAAGCTCTTCCAGATGAATGGAAGGAATCAATTATCGTACCAATTTATAAGAAAGGAGATAAAACTGATTGCAACAACTACAGGGGCATCTCATTACTTTCAACCTCGTACAAAATTCTAACAAATATATTAGTAAGCAGACTTACTCCCTATATTGATGACATTCTAGGAGATCATCAATGTGCATTTAGAAGAAACAGGTCTACAACAGATCAGATTTTTAGTATAAGACAGATTTTAGAAAAGAAATGGGAATATAATGGTACTGTACATCAACTGTATGTAGACTTCAAAAAAGCATATGATTCAATTAAGAGGGAGAAGTTATATAGTATCCTGCTGGAGTTCGGAATTCCTAAAAAGTTAGTTAGACTTATACGAATGTGTCTAAATGGCTCAAAGAGTAGGGTGCGTGTAGGCAAACAGTTTTCAGTCACTTTTGAAATCCAGAATGGGTTGAAGCAAGGAGATGCACTATCTCCTCTACTATTTAATTTTGTACTAGAGCATGCAATTAAATCTTTAGAGAATGAGGAAGGGTTACAACTGAATGGTATTAATAAGCTGTTAGTTTATGCTGATGATGTAGTACTACTGGCCGATAGCGAGGAGATACTAAAGGCCAACACGCACACACTATTGAGTAACACTAAGAAATTAGGACTGGAAGTAAATAGCAATAAAACTAAATATATGGTCACATGTAGGAATTCATTATATAATGGAAATGGACAGCTAATGACAAATGAGGGAAATTTTGAGGAATTGGCTGAATTAAAATACCTAGGAACAATAATCACGAATAGGAATGATATGCACAAAGAAATTAAACATAGGCTCAATTCTGGAAATGCGTGCTATTATGCATTGCAGAGACTGTTGATATCCCAACTCCTTTCAAAAAACGTTAAACTGGAAATATATAAAACTATTATTGTACCAGTTATATTATATGTGGTGCGAAACATGGACTCTTACTTTATGGGAGGAAAGGAGAGAGATGAACAGACAGGAGAATGGAGAAGACTACATAACAATGAACTACGTGGTCTTTATAGGAAGCCAGATATAATAAGAACAGTTAAGTCTCGTAGACTGCGATGGGCAGGACATGTTGCACGTATGGGGAATGAAAGACTTGCATGGAAGGTTCTTGTAGGAAAGCCAGAGGGAAAACGCCCAGTTGGTAGACCAAGAATGAGGTGGGAGAATAACATTAACTATGATTTGAGGGAAGTAGATTATACAGGGAATGATTGGAAAGTATTAGCTCAGAATAGGGATGTATGGAGAGCGTATGTCCGCGCGGCCATGGACCTGCGGGTTCGATGGTGCCAGTGAGTAAGTAAATAAGAATGATTGTTTTTTGTTGTTTCTTTGTTTGTTTGTTCGTACTTTATGCGCGGCCATACCGTTGATCCGATTGTGATGGGGCTTTTGCAAAATGTTCAGGAGATTCCCGGGATGAACATAGGCTATAAGAAAGTTGTGATATTCAACTCCTACACCCTTAAAAATCGCCCTTTGTAGTGGAAAACGTGAAAAAGGTAGCTCTTTGGACGCTTAAATGGCTTACGCTGCCTAAACCATAACAAATACACAAAATTAACGTACACAGAATTGAATAACTCAAAAACTCTACAAAAATGTCCGCGACGGCATATGTTTATCTCTTACGGATAACTCACAATAATCATTTTTCTCTTTCATTGATGCCAAGAAGATCGAGATAAGTACGTAGATTCCTGTGCAAGGATACCAGCATGGCGGATAACTTATAATAAAGAATTTTGTCTTTACGCTCATTTATACCAAGAAGATCGAGATTCCCAGGCAACACCGGGTAATCAGCACGGGGAATCTTGAAATAATTACGATATATATTTATAATTCTTTTTCATTTTACTTATTCAACTAATCATAAGAAGTAGTCTTCAAGCTCATTTATGCCAAGAAGATCGGAATTTGCAGATTCCCGGACAACGCCGGGTAAACAGCAAGGGTATCTAAAAAATAATTACGATATATATTTTTTTTCCTTTTACTTATTTAACTAAACACATTAAGTTTCGTACTTCAGCTCATTTATGTCAAGAAGATCGGGATAAGTAGATTCCCGGGCAACGCCGGGTAATCAGCGCGGGGTATCTAAAAAATATAAATTTATAATTGTTTTCCCTTTTACTTATTCAACTAAACATAAAAGCATATTCATTTTCATTTAGGCGTAGCAGCCGGGTATTAGCTAATATATATATATATATATATATATATATATATATACACACACACATTAGCAAATACCCGGCGTAAATAAATTAAATATTAAAGGTTAATTAAATTGCATGGTATACGCTGAGACGAACCGAACATGCCAGTTGCTAGTCAGTTTGTAATTTCGGATTTAGGTAAACCCCACTTCTAATTGTCGAGGTTCACTAATTTTTGGATAATACGTACCTCGGTTTATTTTAATAGGTATACTGAGTTTCGTTGTGAAATATCGAAAATTGTGACATCTAGAACGATTTTTAAATTTTCACTTCAGGTGGACTCCTACACCTAATGGTTTTAGAGGGTTGAATTATTAATCTAAACCATCGAGGGATCCAATCAGACACACAAAAAATTTCATCAAAATTGATCCAGTCGTTTAGTTCAGTGAGAAACACACGTTCAGAAGAATTATATAAATAAAATATACAACATGGCGCGGACAGATCAGATGGCTGCTGACCACATATTCACTTGTATCGTTTACAAACGAGGACAAACATCCAACTAGTGTAGGGGTGATATGTGGTCACAACATCGGGTCCCCAGTTATAGCCGAATTTCCCAACCTGGAGCCACTATTTATTGTAGTTACCCAAATTTCTCAAAATTCTGGGCTGTCATCTGTCCCATAATGACCTAAATCTCATGAGAAAATGTCTTTCCTCACAGGGTCTCGAACCAGCGCAAAACCCATGGCTCTGCGTCAAGGTATAACTTACAGGTAAGTTCAAAGCAACTCGCGGACCACTGGTTCAAGACGTCTGCAAGGAACAGCTTAAATCAATTAATAATTAAAGTAGGAATTAAATGGGCGAGGGCGGAAGAAAATGAAGAGTAAACAAAGCTCTAGAGAGCTCTACACAAACTGTGGCATATTCTAATTGCTTCTCCGGCACATTTAATTACAACTTTTATTAACAATTTTTATACCTCATTCACTTCCGTAACGAACACTTTCATGAATTTTCTTAATATCTCCCTCTCAATAGTTAAAATGAGCATGTCAAGTATTAACACTGAATCTTAATTATTAGTTCTTTACTACATACCAAGTCATGTAAACCACTTTTTATTTAAGCCTACATTAGTTAAATACTGCTTACCGAGATATATAGTGTGTGCAGTGATTTTACACTTGAACAAATTGTTTTATCGTATGGAATTAGTTTTATAAGCAAAGTGTCTGATTTTTTGTGAATAAATTTAAAAAGAAAATGTAATTAGGTGTTAATAAAGCAAACCAATAAAAATCGTCTGATAAACTTGTACGAAAGGAAATTCAGAAAAAGAAAGAATTAGAAGATTTATGTAATAATAATAATAATAATAATAATAATAATAATAATAATAATAATAATAATAATAATAATAATAATAATAATAATACAATCATCGTTATAGAAAAAAAAAAATATTTGAATCCGGGAAGGAGTACACCAAAATGTATGCAGAAAACTATAGGCTAATATATTATCATAGTTTTATAAAGTAGTCTTTAATATAATTATGAGTGTTTGAGAATAAAGTTATTACGAAAAATTTTGGAACAAAAAGAGAGATGAACAGACAGGTGAATGGAGAAGACTACATAACAGTGAACTACATGGTCTTTATAGGATGCCAGATATAGTAAGAACAGTTAAGTCTCTTAGACTGCGTTGGGCAGGACATGTGACATGGAAGCTTCTTGTAGGAAACCAGAGGAAAAACGCCCAGTTGGTAGACCAAGAATGAGGTGGGAGAATAACATTAACTATGATTTGAGGAAGTAGATTATACAGGGGATTATTGGATAACATTAGCCCAGGATAGGGGTGTATGGAGAGCTTATGTCCGCGCGGCCATGGACCTGTGGGTTCGATAGTGCCAGTGAGTTAGTTCGTTAGTCTTTAATTATTAAAATTGTATAAGTAAAGTTCTATCGTCGTTCAATCATTGTCAATCCACTGCAGGACGGTCTCTAACTATTCTCTACAATTATCATTTTTACCCCTTCTCTTACTTACTATTCCACTGTGCTTCCTGATTTCCTCCTCCCATTTTGTATAGTTTTCTTAGTCTCTTCTTGTTTCTTGGCATCCGGCCAAGGATTACTTTTATCAACCCATTGTTCTTTCTTAAGACTATATTCGACCCACTGCCATGGAACATAGTTAACTGGGTACATTCAACACATTTTCTTTTTTAATCGCAAAATATGATTTAACCGTACAATTATGATACTTATTATGATTTTTTAAATTACAAAAAAATATTTACTCAAATAAATTAACTTCTAATCATAAACGAAATATATATTTTGCTTATTTATACCAATATTTTATCTCTCATCGTAAAACAAAATTTACCTTCAGAACTTTTTTTTTATGTTTTTAAATTTCCTGAATTTTTTGTAGAAACTAAATGTATTGAAATGATACAACCGAAAATCGTGCAAAATAAGCAATTTATAAAGAAGGGGAATAGTTTTAATCATGTGCACTTTAAAGTGATTGAAAGAATACTAAAGTTACTATCTGCCTCCTATGTGGGCAAAGTTCATGAACCGACCCTCCACTGCCCCTACCCCCCCCCGGGTTGCCGCGAGCGAGTTCCCATACACCCAAGCCTGCTCTTCACGTGTCCTACTCTACATTCTAGTCGCCACCTACAGAGTTCTGAGCCCTCCATTTGGCTTTTACGCCAGTATGCTCATATTCTAGCGACCACGAGTCCATCAGTCTTAGCCGGGAGGAGTGCTAAGCACCGCCATCGCAGATCCACCGACCCTTCCCTCCATACGTCAGTCGGGAAGGACGTGTCCTGTTACCGTTGTAGGACCGGCGAGGAGCCTGCGATAGGAACAGGCCCCACAGTATGAGCCTTTTACTACACCATGGCGCTCAACCACTGGTGACGTCACAGATGGTCCACGACTGAACCGAGAGACAATTCAGCGTCACCAAATACACAGCTCCGACCCGTGACACGTTTCCCGGTCCCCTAGCCGGGGCGCGTCCTGCCCGCTGCTGTGAGACAGGGCGCTCATCTCCTTCCGACCACACAGATGCTTCTAGAGTCCTCAGGCTTAACCGGGAATTAGCGCAGGCTACCAAACTACGCACCTCCATCGACCCACCCCGGTCCACTGGACGGGGTCAAGTCATCCCGCTGCTGAGAGACTAGCATGGAACGACACCAATAATAAGTCACATAGTATAAAGGGCGTTCACCTCTTGACGACCCCACAAATCACCCACAAGTCCATCAAACTTAGCGGGAGGACTGAGAAGCAAATCCAACGACCATATCCCCTGTCTGCCAAACTTGCCACTGATGTGGGTCCAGTGCGGAGTCATGCTGCAGAGTAGAGCTATTAGTACCTCTTGACGACCCTACAAATGGTCCACGAGTCAACCTCGACTTAGGCGGGATGACATTTCCACTGAACATTCCCCTAACCGCCACACGGGGACGCGCCCTGCCACGGTTGTGAAGCCAGGGAGGAGTCTGGTATCTTGACACAACTCCGACAGGGTAGACAGTAGATCCGAGTACATAGGTTCGGCTTTCACTAATAAATGTAGATTTTTTAAAGTCAGAAATGTTCAGAGATTTGGCCTCTTTCGGAGAAAATTGTCAATACTTCATCAAGTTATCTAAACGCATTTAACTTATAACTTCAACCACAAACTGACACAACTTTTTTTGTTATTGTCTCATTATTGTGGTATATGTAAATTTAATGATAATAATGACGAAGATACTACATAATAATTATTATTATTGTCCACCGCTGTGGTCTCGAGGTAGCGTGCTGCCTTGTCACGCAGCGGGCACGGGTTCGATCTCCGCTCGGGACAGTTTTTCCTCACCTATAAGACAAATGTCAGGAAAACATTAGGGCCCAAACGGTCCCCGAAATCATATGGCCATTGCAATCATCATCATTCATATTCATCTTATCATCATCATCATCATCCTTCATCGGTGTGGAAAGCAACGGGAAGCTACCACACCTATAATTCCCTAGTAAAGCTGCAAAGCATAGAATGAAAATATTATGATTGCAGTGAAAGACCTGTCTTCGGGCAGAATTACTATGGATGGATTATTATTATTATTATTATTATTATTATTATTATTATTATTATTATTATTCCGATTGATTTGTTAGCATGGTTTCTAGGTTCACAGGTGAAGACCGGTCGGGGTCGACATTTTTTAAAGACGTAAAAATCCTCGGGAAGGGAAGTAATGCC
The DNA here is from genome assembly GCA_030220185.1 of Diploptera punctata. Lineage (NCBI taxonomy): Eukaryota > Metazoa > Arthropoda > Insecta > Blattodea > Blaberidae > Diploptera > Diploptera punctata. The sequence goes on along the minus strand of JASPKZ010009372.1, from coordinate 1,611,123 downwards.
AAGACTAAAAGAATACATCACTGAACAAAATTTGTCGGCCCTTTCAGGCCCACATTTGAATTTTGACGCTAATGACCTAAGTTGCTAAAGAGCGTCATTAAATAAAATACTAAGGCTAAGGAGACAATAGCAGTGCTAACAGTTATGGACGAAGAGACATCTTTAAAAAAGTTGTCTTGGAGGATACAGCAACAATATTCTAACAAGCAATAATAATAATAATAATAATAATATAATAATAATAATAATAATAATAATAATAATAATAATATAACAATACAATCTAATGTACAGCCCGCTCAAGAAAGATTAGAAAGTATTCACTTAATGCCCTTGTGAATAATTAATTAATTCATTAGTATTCGCCCACATACTCTTAATGTATTTCAATGGAACCTCTGAAAACCAGAGTAGAGATACAGTACTTGAATCTCGTAAGCAAATATTCACAGATGTTGCATGTGTGCGCAAGCTTCATTAAATGGATGGCGTAATTTTGATCCGCCAGTGAATAGCAAGGCACAAGGTTCCAGATGTAAGACGCCTGACGCTACGACTTAATCTGCAATTAGTTCCCACCCCCTTGAATTCCTCTACACCCTGTTCCATATTACAATAATCATCTACAAATATATAATTTCAGTTGCTTACGCAAAATTGCTACTTTGGTGGTAGACGTTTCATTCCAACCATTGTTAACTGCATTTTATTGTAAAAATATTTAAAACTTCATGTTTTACCACTGAGTTTGAAAATAAGAAAAATAGAAAGTTACCATGGTCATCTTGATAATATATTAATTTACCCCATGAAATTAAGATGAAAAAAAGAGGCAAAATAAGAAATGGTTTTATGAGGAATTTGCTTCCCTTTACTCACCTGTAAGACAAATGTCAGGAAGCTTAGTGCCCAAAGGTACTCGAAAATCACCCGGTCATCATCATCATCATCCTTATCATTATCATCATCATCCTTCATCTGTGTGGAAAGTAACAGGAAGCTACCATACCTATAATTCCCTAGTAAAGCTGCAAAGCATGGCTGAAAATGCTATGATTGCAGTGAAAGACCTACCCTCGGGCAAAATTACTATGGATGGATGGAATATTATTGGTCTATAATATTTTTAGTGTAAGACATTCTAGAAAAGAAATGGAAATATAACAGCACTATAACATCAACTATATGTAGACTTTAATAATGCTTATGATTCAATTAAGAGAAGTATTATAGTATTTGTTGGAATTACAAACTCCTAAAAAAGTTAGTTACACTTATTCGAATGTGTCTAAATGACACAAAGAGTAGGGTGCGGGAAGAGCAACAGCTTCAGATACTTTTGAAATTGACACTGGATTAAAGCAAGAAGATGTAATGCCTCCTCTGCTATTCTCTTTTGCACTAGAGCATGGAAGACGTGCAACCCAATATTAATAAGTATTAATAAGCTGTTCATATATGCTGATGATGTAGCATTATTAGGGAATAGCGAGGAAATATCAATAGCCAACACACACATTCCTTTAAATAACACTAAGAAACAGGGGCTGGATGTAAATATCAATAAAACTAAATATATGGTCACACGTAAAAAGTGTTTTATACTGGAAACGGAAGTTAATAAAAATCAGAGAAATTCTGAAGAAATGGTTAAATTCAAACATCTAGGATCAATAATAATTAGAAGCAGGAAATTAAACATGTCTCAAATGTGGAAATACATGCTATTATGCATAACAGTGACTTCTATCATCTCAATTTCTCTAAAAAAAACTAAAAATATATACTGTATTTATGGGAAATCATATGTAATAAGATTAGTTAAATTTCTTAGATTGCAATGACCAGGACATGTAACAAGAACAGAGAAGGAAAATGAGGCATGGATCTTCTTGTATGAAAACCAGAAGGTAAGTGTGCAGTAGGTAGGCCAACAATTAGATGGGAGAATAATATTAACAGTGATCTGAGATAGGTGAATTATACAGTGAATGGCTACAAAATATTACCTGAGCACAAGGATGTATGGAAAACTTATGTCCGAGCGGGTACGATCCTCCGGATTCGAAAATGCCTGTGAGTTATGCTATTAATATGAATTTTGGATCCAATGGACCTGGAAGTCAGTTTTAGAACTTAAGCTTTCGGCGTACCTACAGGTATCCTACAATAATCTGGTCAGAGCGTGCTACTAGAAACCGTTTAAAGCAAACTATCCTTTTTGGAAATTGTGTGGCATTGAAATTCATACCACTTTGAATCACTGCCTAATTGCTGAACATGTGCTTTCCGATGTCAAAAAATACAGTGGGGGTTTCAGGCTGTCCCATGCATCAGTGCTAAGACGTGAGTGAGAATATACAGGAATGCATACTTTTAAGAAAGCCTTGTCATTACTTCCGTTGTGGTCTCGAGGTAGCGTGTTGTCACGCAGCGGGCCCGAGTTCGAGTCTCGATCGAGACAAGTTTCCTGGGTGAGGTTTTTTCGGGGTTTTTCCTCACCTGTGACAAATGTCAGGAAACTGTAAAGCCTAAACGGCCCCTGAACGTCTTATGACCATTAAAATCATCATTCATATTCGCCTTAGATTAAGTTTAGAATTAAGGACTCTCCTGGCGCACCACTCTCATCATCGTCCTTCATATCATCGGGACAGGTAACCTCGCCTTCCAGGCGCTCCAAGCTCAGAAGTGGGTTACAATTACACCAATGCCAGAAATGTCGAAACGACAACAACCTGGGGCATCTAATAAAGGAAATAAAAAAAAAAAACTTTCATGATATTCTTAAATCGCATGAGCCCTGGTATGGATCGACTCTTAAATTTTAGTTCTGAAAGTATTTTGAAGGTTTTCCAATATTAGTGAAATAATAGTAATATCTATAATTATTTTCTCAGTTGACAGGTTGACATTCTAGTACAAAAAAGTTTAATGTATGATTTCTAAAGCAACAATTATTAAGGAAAGTACAGTTGCAGCACAAACGTATATAAGAACCTTAGTGTGTGAAGACGGTATCAGTAAAACAGACTCAAAATACAGGACATACAGGCAGGACACATTATATTTTCTTTCTCTTCCACAAGACGAACACTTACAATCAAACATTATTTTCAATAAAAATAGTGCACAATAACACTGGGACCACAGTATTCGTGAGTCATTGAATATGAATCTCAGCGTTAGATGGACATGCTACGCCCTTCCTCTCTCTCCCAATATTACATATCAGATTTTTTTTTAATCTGCAGTTATGTTATTAATAAGTCGGCCGCGGTATCTAGTGATTATGTTCCTTGTCTCTCTTGTCCGGAGGGTAGTGGGTTCAAACCCATCAGTGGTCGATGGATTTTAAGAATGGAAGAATCTAAGGGAAAAGTCTTCCGGGACGGACTTTAAGCCGTGGTCCCGAGTCTGAAGATTTTTAGCTCGGAAAAGAACCGCAAGCCTTAATGGACCTTCATCCATCCAAATAGACACTAATACCTTAGTTGCCTACTAGATGTCTCGTTAAGGCGTTGTACTAACCACATGTCACTTGTTGAAATCTGTAAGTAAATTACTATCTCATTGACACTATCGAACCAACAGGATCATAGCCTCGCGGACACAAGCTCTCCATACACCCATATCCTAAGCCAATGTTTTCCAATCATCCACTCTATAACCTACTTCTCTCAAATCATTATTAATGTTATTCTCCCACCTCATTCTTGGTCTACCAACCGGGTATTTTCCTTTGGTTTTCCTATAAAAAGCTTCCACATCCCTCTTTCATTCTCTACTCTTGCTACATGTCCTGCCTATCGCATCTGCAGGTAAATAAGCGTAACTGAATCAGCTTGGTTAAGAAATTCGCGCTTGGGAGCACCCGTCTCCCCACGCTGGGCGTATGGGGTATATACATTTATGTTAAGCATGAAGTGTAGACAAATTATAAAGTGTCAGATATTCAAGAACTAAAAGAGATTCAAGAGATATAAGAACCCAAAGATTAGAGGTGCAGAGTAGATTATCATTCCCGACATGATATGGAGAATACATGGAGAGAACCTGACTGTCTAAACATTCTACGAGAAACTAGAGGAGTCAATGTTCAAATGATTACAAATTAATTAATCGTTTTGAGTTAACAACTGCAATGCAGAAAACAGAATGTTGCTATCTCAAGTACTTAGTAGTATATATATTAACGAATGGAATCGGTCAAGAGATTTTACGTACCCAGTGAATTTCGATCTGCAGCAGACTTTATATTTCTTCTGCATCAAGTCCGGTGTTTCTGTTTTGACATTTTCAATTGGAAACTTCAATGGGGGAAGTTTTCTACCCTCCTTTGAAGTGAAATGAAGTCATTTTTACGTTCCTTTATGGCAGACATATGCAGGGGATGGGGATGCATTGAGAGTAATATCAAGTGATATATATAGAGCATTCTCCATTTCCTTCAGTTTAATACCAAAATATAAATGCGCATACAAGAAAATTCATTCCTTTAATAAACATCCAGCATGCTGAACTAAATTAATTTAGCTATTTTAATACCACTTGTACGCTCCCTCTAGCACACACACACACACTCTCTCTCACTCTCGTAATACTTTTCCTCTTCCTAATGAAATTTTCCCTACTTTCTCTGTTCCTATTTATAGCAAAGCAGCGTTAATGCAAGGTGTCCGAAAATTCACTCAGCAGTATAAAGGTGGAAGTGTACATACGTTATGGGAAATACTTTATAACATGTGACTAGATTTTTTCTACGTTTGCGCCAACAGACACGAAGCGGTTTACACTATGGAATCATGGGATGGAGCCAACATATACAAGATATTTGAAATGGCGTTGCCAACGAATCTAACCTGTGAAATAATGCACGCCGATTTTATTTAGTGTAAGTTAATTAGTACAGAATCTATTTTGGCTGCACTGGAACACAGAATATTCGTTTAAATCAATATGGCTGCTACGTCCCCTCTAGGAATAAAATTTCACAGGAGTTTATGAAGTAATTTAAAAAATCATGTCGCATGTTGTAAACGTTTGCCATTTATGATGATATGATGAGATTTATGATAATGAAGCGCCTGGAGAGTTCTAAACCTAAACTTAATTGTATGTTATGTCGGTAGGAATCCACATGCAGAAATAATTTTGAATAACACTTTATAACTAACAGTAGTGAAGTGCACATACCATTATTTATATTTCTAATAATTTATATGTCGAATATTTTAAAGTACTATATATATAAAGTCCACCGCTGTGGTCTCGAGGTAGTGTGCTGCCTTGTCACGCAGTGGGCCCGGGTTCGATACCCGGTCGGGACAGTTTTATGGGTGAGTTTTTATCGGGGTTTTTCTTCGCCTATAAGACAAATGTCAGGTAAACTTTAGGCCCAAACGGTCCCCGAAATCATATGTCCATCATCATCACCATCATCCTTCACCGGTGTGGAAAGCAACGGGAAGCTACCACATCTACAATTTCCTAGTAAAGCTGCAAAGCATAGCATGAAAATGCTATGATTGCAGTGAAAGACTGCCCTCGGGCAGAATTACTATGGCTGGATACATATTAATTCAATGCCAGCAGTTTATCGTTTCGACATATCTGGTTTCCTCTCCTGGTATTAGCGTAGTGCACCCACTTCTGAGGTTGGGGCGCCTAGAAGGCGGGGTTACGCGGCCACAATGATATGGTGAGTGATTATGATGGTATTGATGCGCCAGGAGAGACCTTAATCCTAACTTAATGTAATGAGGTGAATCTGATGGCCAGATGATGTTCGGGGACAGTTTGGGCCTTAAAGATTCCTGATATTTATCTTACAAGTGAGAAAAAAACCCGAAAAAACCTCATCCAGGAAACTTGTCCCGATCGGGATCGAAGCCGAGACCGCTGCGTGACAAGGCAGTACGTTACATCGAGGCCACAGCGGTGGACGATACAAAATATTTGAAAATATAAAAATATATAATTGAAAGTTAAATTTCCATTCGCTTAAATATTAAATATGTGTTGAAAAATAAAATAAACACATTAAGATAAACTTCAGTCTTTTTACTGGAATTTATTAAGTAAGGTGGTTAAGTATTATTTTCCCCCCTCGGAAGTTGGAATTAAAGAAGCGGAGTATAGATAAAATATTGCAATGAATGAATAGTTGCATAGCCTATATAGTTACTCGAAAAATGTTAAACATGTTCACAAATAAATCAAAATCTACACACATGTGTCATAAATTATATTTCCATCTGTTCAAGTTATCATGTAGGTAACAATGTAACTGCTACAAATAAAAATAAAACTACTATGGAAGCTAAAGTTGTTGATTCCTAGAATTGCTTTCGATGAATCATGGGTAATAATATTTTCAACATATAATGGAGGCAATTTCAAAATTTAATTAAACAGCGATAACAATAATTACAGTTGTAAAATTATAACTACCGTATCATAATACAGGGCAAGTCAAAATGATGAACCCGATTTCACAAATGTATTCTGTGAAATCTACTGAATATATCATAATGCTCAGAAAGGCAAACTCTCAGTTTCTTTTCAGTCATATCACAAGTGTTCTATGTGAGCACCTCGTGTAACACAACACACACAAAGCTGATAGTCTATCTCCTACCAAACCTTGTGTAGTGTGTTGCGGTCAATCTCTGCAATAGCTGCAGTGATGCGGGTACGAAGGTCACACGACGTTGTTGGAAGTGGTGGTACGTAAACAAGATCCTTTACGAAACCCCACAAGAAGAAATCACACGGGGTCAAGTCGGGGGGAACGAGGTGACCAACGAATGAGAGGTTGATCATCCCGAGTTGCACTGCCTATCCAGCGTTGTTCCAATGCCTCATTGAGATGACCCCGAACACTGCCATGGTAATGCGGAGGGGCACCATCTACTTGAAGAATGAAATCTGCACTATCATCTTTAGAAGGAGCCATTGTTGCAGCATATACAGAAAAAAATGTCCTGTCACAGTAGGTTCAAGGAAGAAGGGCCCATAAATATTTTCATGAGAAATGGCACAAAACACATTCATTTTGGGTGAATTGCTTTGGTGTTCTACAATTGCATTGGGATTAGCAGTTCCCCAAATTCTTACGTTGTGTCTATTCACTTTCCCGGAAAGGTGAAACGTTGCTTCATCACTGAAAATTGCCCTTTCGGAGAACCCGTCCTCTTCCCTTAATGCGAGCAAATCAGCACAGATGGACGCTCTCACATCATAACCACTATCTTTTAAGACTTGTACCAGTTGTAAGCGGTAGGATTTCAATTGTAAACGTTTCCGCAGAATCCGCTATACAGTTTTCTGTGGAAGTTTCAGTTCCCTCGCTTCTGTGGACTCCGCACGAAACATGTGCGAACGCGTTCCACTGTCCCTTCCCCAGTAGAAGGACGGCCAGTCGATTTTCGCTTACATATGCAGCCCATATCTCTGAACTTTGCATAGCACGTACGAATGGTCTTTCCAGTAGGTGAGTCTCGTCCATACTTGGTACGGAAATGTCGTTGAACACTAATCACAGAGATGTTTACATAGTAATCAAGCACACAGAACGACTTCTGCTCTCCTAACACCGCCATTTTCTTTACCTACTTCCTGCGCAGCGTAGCGGTAGAAAATGAAACCACGCGGGAGGGAGACTAAACCACCGCCATTTTCTTTGCCTGCTCCCTGCGCAGTGTAGCGGTAGAAAATGAAACCACGCGGGAGGGAGACACAGCCACCGTCATTTCCTTTACCTGCTTCCTGCGCAGCGTAGCGGTAGAAAATGAAACCACGCGGGAGGGAGACTAAACTTTGAGAATTTGCCTTTCAAGGCATATATCTCACATTATATGTTCAGTAGATTTTACAGAATAAATTTATGAAATCGGGTCAATCATTTTGACTTGCCCTATAGTTATTTAGACGACTAGTTATTAAAGTAGAGATTTAGTAACGAGATGCTATAAGAGCAGCGAGTTACTAAACCTAATTTTGTAACGTGTTGTCTATAATATTTTATCTACGTTCAGAGTATTTTAGTATATATACACACACACACACACACGGAAATTGATTTATTGCGGAAACGATATGTTTAGAGAAAGAGTAATGTGGGCTGGGGGGGGGAAGACGCGATAAATCAACATACAGTGTCGTTATATTCTGCAATTTTGTGTGCTAGTTTGATATGTGAATTTTAGTAAAAATGAGCGGAGAAGGTGATTTTATGGTTCAACAGGAAAATGTTTAAAATCAGTCGATGATGCTATTACTATATTTCCAGAAAAGTCAAGGAAAGTTTATTTATGAAGCTATATGAAATTCAAGGAAAGTGTATTATACGTTTTGTTGAACCTGTATTTTATATTTTTATAGCGTGTTTTGTGTTTTGTTAGAATATAAAGTACAGGTTTTGTTGCCTACGAACTAAAGCGTCACTGATGTTACCCATCCATAGTAATTCTGCCCGAAGGCAGGTCCTTCACTGCAATCATAGCATTTCCATGCTATGCTTGCAGCTTTACTAGGGAATTGTAGGTGTGGTAGCTTCCCGTTGCTTTCCACACCAGTGAAGGATGATGATAAGGATGATGATGATGATGACCATATGATTTCGGGGACCGTTTGGGCCTTAAAGTTTTCCTGACACTTGTCTTATAGGTGAGGAAAAGCCTCGATAGAAACCTCATCCAGAAAAACTGCCCCGACCGGGGATCGAACCCGGGCCCGCTGCAATTTTGTGTGCTAGTTTGATATGTGAATTTTAGTAAAAATGAGCGGAGAAGGTGATTTTTATGGTTCAACAGGAAAATGTTTAAAATCAGTCGATGATGCTATTACTATATTTCCAGAAAAGTCAAGGAAAGTTTATTTATGAAGCTATATGAAATTCAAGGAAAGTGTATTATACGTTTTGTTGAACCTGTATTTTATATTTTTATAGCGTGTTTTGTGTTTTGTTAGAATATAAAGTACAGGTTTTGTTGCCTACGAACTAAAGCGTCACTGATGTTACCCATCCATAGTAATTCTGCCCGAAGGCAGGTCCTTCACTGCAATCATAGCATTTCCATGCTATGCTTGCAGCTTTACTAGGGAATTGTAGGTGTGGTAGCTTCCCGTTGCTTTCCACACCAGTGAAGGATGATGATAAGGATGATGATGATGATGATGATGACCATATGATTTCGGGGACCGTTTGGGCCTTAAAGTTTTCCTGACACTTGTCTTATAGGTGAGGAAAAGCCTCGATAGAAACCTCATCCAGAAAAACTGCCCCGACCGGGGATCGAACCCGGGCCCGCTGCGTGACAAGGCAGCACGCTACCTCGAGATCACAGTGGTGGACACTGATTGTTGTAATAGCAGGTAAAACAATTTGTGCTGCTATTCGCAACAATTGTAATATTTTATACAATTAGTGTAGAAAGTATTTCTTCACTATATACAAAAACAAAAATATATACATTTACATTGCACTCTATTAAGTTTAAAAAACTCAGTTTCCTCTATGTTAACATAACAATTAAAGAGTAAAACATAATTAATAAATGAACCACAAAAATTAACAAACAAAAAGTATTGATAGTCTCACATTATGGCTGTTTTGAGACTTTACTTTTGAGTTTAGTATTTGGTTGGGATGCTTTTTGATTCCAAGATGGGTTGAAGATGGCGTGGCATCGACTCGACTAAATTTGAAGTTGCTGATGAAGACATATTTGTCCATTCTTTTTCCAAAGCGTCTCTCAGGTCTTGCTTGTTGGGAATCTGCCTTGAACGAATTCTCCTTTTCACATACTGCGTTTCCATGTACTTTGGTGTGTTATAGAAAATCCATAAACGCGTATCCAAAGCGATGTGGTATTATAACGCTCATATAAAACTAAGATGAACGTTAATCTTACTTCACACGAGATAGTTGTTTCCGTAATTCCTTTAAGTAACTTTACATATTGTAATTTGATTGCTCTTGGGAGTATAATTTCGTTAAATATTTAGGCCCTAAGAGTAATATACACAAGTATGTAGCCTACAAAATCTGAATGAATGCTAATAATTTTTAGTTGTCTTCTTCGCCCTTTCAGGTGCTACGTCTAGTGGTTTGTTATGGTCTCACTCCAATTTAGCGGACAGCCCACAGTTAATTTTTAGTTATAATTTGTAAAATTTTAGTCTATATTGGGGACTCTAGTCCAGATAAAAATAGTTCAAATTCCCATATTAATACTGATAAGAGTAGAAATTGTTTAGGATGAAGTAATCTCAAATAGAAATCAGTCTTATCTACAAGTGGTCTAAGGCATCCTGCCTTGACATAGAGTTAAGGAACACATAATAGTTCGACACCCTTGGAGAAAATCTCGTGGAATTCGGTTAATGGCAGCATATCAGCCCTACATACTGGCTGGATGATCCCATCTCTGTAACACATACGCACGCACGCACGAACGCGCGCACACACACACACACACATATATCCTATTTCACTCCAACTGTTTTTCAATAAAGTTAAATTCTACCATACTGTTAAGATATATGTTTATTTGGTTAAGTAGGCAATGTTTCCAAACAGAACTTAGACTTGTTTGAAAAGGGCAGTGAGATAAAGAACAGGGTGTATTCCCCGATATCCATCTCATTTCACCGCAACTCAGAAGCACGTGCAATCAAGAGGCGGAAAAGAGAAAATAGGAAATCCTGCGGAGAGAGCTTTTGTATCACTAGGTTCATGTAATCAAATAAATTCCACAAGAATTCTGCGCGCTCCCGTAAACATGGATCAAACTCAATGCATAAAAGAACTCGTTACCGGAGCTAGTCCCACCTCAACAAGCGTACAGTGAGAGTCAAAAACATTCATCAATATACAGCCTGTCCTGAAAATTATTCTGCATTAAACTAATATAAGGTGTATTAAAAAAAATAACTCGATTTTCAATGTTTTTATTTTAACCGGATTTTTTGCATTATAAATCGCGGATTGGGATGCTGAAGCGAATACATAGCTTAGTCCTTCGAATTGTTAACCTCACCTTTAAGTGCTGCATCCGTTTAAAACTAATGAGGGTCTGACCAAAGAGGATGCCGACGTAAATACGAGCATTTCACGAAGCAGGCAGGAAAAGCTCTTGAAGTCAGAGTCATGATACAACTCTTTAACGTTTGACCCCGCCCCCCAGTAAAAACTCCTTCATCGAGAAATATATACACTATCCCTCTTACTAATAATCCATATATAACTTTTATACAAGGTTTATACACATCTCAGTTGAAAATTCTTACTAATAAACACTGTATTAGCTGTTCAGTGTAGAAGAGGTGTACAACTTTACATGGGAATCGTTATACATGCCTCCACCCTTGTTTAAGGATTCTATAACTAGACAAAATGTCCGACATCAAGATCAACTGACTGTTTTCTTATGATTTTGATGAAAGTTTCCTTAAATTTAACCCAAAATGCAACACTTTAATGATTGTTTGATGGATGCACAGGGCATAAATAATATTAATAAAGCTCTGGGTAGGAAAATAAAGGCATCATAAAATGCCTTTCGTTACACTCATTCTCGATTAGGCCTAAAACTATTTTTAAATTGAACATTGAATCACAAAAGGATATGTTCTACAATAATTGCTGTAGACAAGATTTAACCTGAATGTAGTTTAAATGCTTCATAATATTATTTTAAGAAAACTTTCTTGCATCTTTAAGACATAACACACACACCGATATAAAAATGTATTTTAGTATAGAGGTACTATTATTGCAAAAATTTACATGTTAACTTGGTAGTCCTGTGGTTAGAGCTTCTGACTGCCATGCGTGAGGTCGTAGGTTCGATTCCCGGTCGAACTATAGTGATTTTTTTTTTTCGCTTGAAATGATATTTTGTTGTCGGTAACATTTCCTACTATTTTGAACGTTTTCTAACGCATCTTAAAATACTGCATATAATTCATAAGTAATGGGCAAAGCTTTTATTAGTTTCCAAGAATTGGTCGAAATTCTTGACGTTAGATGGCAGCACATCATCTGTGAAACCAATTCTACGTTTTATTTGACAAAGCGTGAAGTGAAATATATATAAATTAAAACACACTTATTTTTTTCGTACCTCCTCAATTAGGGAATCTCTATTAATTCTTATCCATATTCATTTCTTACACAATAATCACTAGTTGATGTTGTTTTATTTCTGTTACAAACTGCGAGTAATATTGTTCTGACGTCACTATGATGACGAATATGTGACGTATTGTGTATAACTGCTGTTTTGTTATATAGCTCCGGCACAACGTTTATTAGTAAGGAAATTATACGTGATCTACATAAGGCTTATATATTGTATAACTAAACAACTGATGAAAGCCTGTATTAGAGATTTTTATTAGTAAGACCGTATATATATATATATATATATATATATATATATATATATATATTTTTCCCCCCACTCAATTTTTTTTAAATGCACCAGATTGTCATTTCGACCTTCCTGGTGTTCTCTCCTGATATAGCGTACTTGTAACCCACTTCCGAGGTTGAGGCGCCTGGAAGGCGGGTTTACACTGCCCCGATAATATGAGTTGATGATGATAGTAATGATGCGCCAAGGAGAGGCTTTAACTAAACTTAAGCTAATTAGGCGAATATGATACTGATGATAATGATGGCCAGATGGTGTTTGCGGACCGTTTGGGCCTTAAAGTTTCCTGACATTTATCTTACAGGCGACGAAAAAACCAAAAAACCTCGCCCATGAAACTCGTCCCAATCGGGAATCGAACCCGGGCCCGCTGCGTGACAAGGCAGCACGCTACCTCGAGACCACAGCGGTGGACCCACTCAAAATTGTTAAATATAAAAAATGCATATGATCAAAACATTAGATGTAAGTAAATATAGATACAAATTAAACTAAAATTAAAATGAATGAAGTCAATATTATAAGAATTAGAGAAGCAAAAAGTCAGAAACCATCAATTAATCCGTTAAAAGACGAATTACAAAAGAAAGAGATTTAAATTTATTTTAAAGAAAGCTAATGTTCGGGAATGCCTAATCTCATGTGGTAATGAACTGAAGGCTCTATATCAGTGGTTACGGTACAGAAATTAGAATAATGGGAGTTTGTGTGTTATGGAAAACTGATCTAATTTCAGGCCATAGGAGGCAATTTGAATAAAAGAAGGTTAAGGCTTCCGCTTTTCTAGACAATCGGCACGAGATATCACCGATTGTCAATCCTGCGTGACGGCCGCTTTTACCCCAGAACAAACGTCTGGCTAGTCTAACTTGAGCTCATGACCATTCTGCCACCAGAACGTTTGACCAGTTTAATATTCCTGATCCCATCGTGATTCCGGGTTAACATATTGCCTTCATCAATGCTATGACGAGACGTGCCTCTCATATTCATAAAAAATTAAGTAAAAGCCAACAGATGTATATATTTCTAAACAATATAACCAAATCATAACTCCGAAGACTACAGTTCCGTAAAGATAGACCATGTGCATGTTATTGGTGTAGTTTGGAAAAAGAACACCTCTCAATGAAATTGAGAGGTTTTTTCCTCACACCAAATATCGTTGCACTGACATTTTCCAATCGTAAACCAGAACTTCGAAGACCAGAAACATAAATAACAATAACCCACACCTATAGTAATGCCGCGATGTTTTTGCAATTAAAACGAATTTAAATAACACACAAAAATTGCGGCATCTTTTGTTCGAATTTATTGCACAACTATATATATATCCATCCATAGTAATTCTGCCCGAAGGCAGGTCCTTCACTGCAATCATAGCATTTTCATGCTATGCTTGCAGCTTTACTAGGGAATTGTGTAGGTGTGGTAGCTTCCCGTTGCTTTCCACACCGGTGAAGGATGATAATGATAAGGATGATGGTCGTATGATTTCGGGGACCGTTTGGGCCTTAAAGTTTTCCTGACATTTGTCTTACAGGTGAGGAAAAACCCCGATAAAAACCTCACCCAGAAAAACTGCCCCGACCGGGGATCGAACCCGGGCCCGCTACGTGACAAGGCAGCACGCTACCTCGAGACCACAGCGTGGACATATATATAATTTAATGGAAAATGAAATAATTAGAAATACAGAAATTAGAAAATGTATGAATGCAGAAAGAAGTATAATGGATGAGATTGAACACAGAAGGCTAATATGGTATGGACACGTAAGAAGAATGCAGGAAGGAATACTACCAAAGGCCGTCCATGCATGGAAAATTGAAAGAAGGAGAAAAAAAGGAAAACCAAGAACAACCTGGAAGAACATTCAATGAGAAAATTTGGTGTAACGGATCAAGAGACAGAGAACGATGGAGAACTTTAATTAAGGGGAATTTGTGAATGTGTATTACAAACTGAAAATCTATAAATCCATAGTCATTTATGTATTATTTAAAACTCATGTTAAGTATTAAGATTGATTGGAGAAAAACCTCAATGATGAGGAAAATTATCAATGAATAATAAATGATACATATATCCACCCATCAATAGTAATTCTGCCCGAGGGCAGGTCTTTCACTGCAATCATAGCATTTTCATGCTATGCTTTGCAGCTTTACAAGGGAATTATTGGTGTGGTAGCTTCCAGTTGCTTTCCCACCGGTGAAGGATGACGACGATAATGATAAGGATGATAATGATGATGGCCGGATGATTTTCGGGGACCGTTGGGCCCTAAGCTTCCTGACATTTGTATTACAGGTGAGGAAAAACCCCGAAAAAACCTCACCCAGGAGCCTGTCCCGACCGGGAATCGAACCCGGGCCCGCTGCGTGACAAAGACAGCATGCTATCTCGAGACCACAGCGGTGAACTATATATATATATGTCTCAAAATGTTTCGAAGGCATTCATTTTCTATATGCAACAATAATTATCCAATGTATTATAACCGTGCATTAAATTAATTCCACTGATACATTGTAAAGCACGTAATAAAACACATGTGTTATTCCAGTAAATATCTGATGAATGTGGATATCAATGATATGATTGTTGATCCAAACGAAAAATAACCATTCTATATATAAATAAGTAACATCAATCTACATTTCCAACGAACAGATTTATATAAAATTATAATTTGTATTTTCACTCATAATTTTAAGCCTCTGTAATTACATATAACTAGCTTATTTTCTTGAAATTCGCTCAATTATTTAATGTGTACAGTGGAATGTCTATAGGCTATCTGTAACGTTAAATATCCTAACTCGACTTTTACGCTTGAATAATTTTACATTTTTGAACTAATACAATACAAATTTATTTATCTTTAACAAACACTAACAGGAATAACCTTCCTATGATGAGATTTTAACAGAGTGCATAATCTCTGTATGGGGCATGGCGATTAAGGCAATATGCTACAAGCCGAAAGGTCGTGGATTCTATAGTACTACTGCGGTCGACTCAGCCTCTAACGGAAATGAGTTCCAGAAGCTTGTTCGGGGTACAGGCGGCCTTCCTGACATCAAGTGAGATTGCCTAGAAAAAAGTGGGAGACTTAATTTCCTACTTCCCAAGGGCCTCCTGAGGCCTGTAGTGGGATCACTTTACCTTTTTTATAACGTCTGTATAATAAAATGTATAAACTTTTAGACTCTGGATTCGACAGGTCGTAAATAGTGAAGTCCCTCTTTATACAGTGCGATCAGTGTATCATTGGACAGCAGACGCGGGGTTTGTGCTGAAGGGTGACGAAGGCTTGCATGTGCAGACTCAGCAGTATACAAGCACATCCCACGCATTCACGATCGCAGGCAGAGTGTATGCTTCGAGTGGATAAGGTGTTAGCTTGCTTTTCCTTGTGTACTGAAAGACGTGTGTATAAGTTATTTCAATTTTAAAATTTGTATCTTATAAAACAGGCGTGTATAAGTGTAAACTGAATGACCTGTGTAAAGTGTAAACTGTATAATGGTTAATAATTTTTCTACTGAACAACGTGTATTTATTTATGATCAATATTTGTTACTCAGTCTGACAGCCAAGTACGAAGACTTTTTGAAACACGATTCCCGGGTGTAAAAATTCCGTCACGTTCAATAGTCCATAATCTGCATAACAAATTTTATAAAGAGGTGTCAAAAATGTATGGACAACGAAGGTGAACAGTTCCACCAACTGCTTCAATAAAGTTGGTAAGTACGACAATTTGTAAAATAGTTACGAAAATGTGTGTGGTTGTATCACCCGCGATCCTACGCTGTCCATTCCCCGCCGCGAGTGTGTCAGCAGTGTATAGTGGAATCCCCGCGTCTGCTGTCCAGTGCTATACTGATCGCACTGTACTACTTTCATGAAACGTCGTACACATTAGGAGAGATCTGGCATGTGAATATTTCTCAGGTAATTGCTATGACCTGTATTCTCGATAATACCCGTTTATCAATGTTTCGCATGATCGGAACTGATAAAAAAATTACCCTCCACACCAGTATTTTGTCTACTAAGGCTATACAATTGGACAAAAAATCATGGCCGAAATATTCTGGGCAAGTAACATCGAAAAAGTAAACGTGGACGAAATGTCCCCTACTAAACTACGACCAGTCTCAATTTGCTCGGATAATAGACTTTTCACAGCATTAATATGGTACTTATTTAACCTGGTGGATTTAAGGCCATATATCATATTTTAGTATATTTCTGATATTTCATTGGTATCAGCGCTTTCGCGCTCTGGTCCGTTCATGTGTGTTTGTTTTAACTTTGTGTTCAATATAAGAACAATCCAATATCTAAGGGTAGTCTTTATTTGAACAATGTACTGAATATCTTGTTCGTTTCATAAATAAATCAGTTCAATAAACTGCAGTTCTATATTTAAACCGCAATTTCCTGGAAAATCCATTAACCAGAAACTGCGCATTCCCAGTAAAAAAGAAAGAAAATAAAGTAGGGAACGGATTATCCCGGAAATTAACAAGAGGCTGATTGCTCAGTGATAATAAAGAAATGCAGCTTTTGTAATTTCGTAGACAGTAAAGGGAATACATAAACCAATTATAGAAACGACGCTGTGTAATAATTATATGCAAATATAGCAGCTGAAGAGAAATCCAAGCTTTCTTTAATAAGAACTCTATTTTCAATTAATTCAGCCCAACGGTGATGTCAACTTATGCAAATTATACAGATTGAGGAAACATTGACGGGCAAAGCTTATCAAGATACACTCTTAAAATAACACTTTATATTTTACAAAAATGATGCTTCATACATTATACTACTTCCAACCAACAGAATACAAGGTTCGTCACGCAAGAATTGCGTAAATTAAGCGAATTCTTCAGCAAGTCAAATTTATGGACCAACTTTTGCTGTTTTTTTATTAAATCGTACGGACCCAGTTACATAGCGAGGAAATATGGCGGTCAAAAGAGCGACTTTTAAATTGTGACTTTCAGTTAAAATGCCACTCCTTAGTGGGATTTATCTGATTTATTAATAATATCTCTCTCGTTTTATTTCAATGGCATATACTCAGTTTCGTTTCTAATAATCAGAAATTACTATCACTAGAACGAATTTTAAATTTTCTCTTGAGGGGAATCCCCCTCTTAGATTTTCTTGGTTAACGAATTCGAATTTATTTAAATTTACAGATATACCGGTATGCCTATGGCCATTCCATTTTGCTAGTTTATTATAATAAACATGGAAGAAAAGGATTCAAAGTTATAATTGGGTTAATGAAAGAATTATTAACTTAAGAGTAAAGATAGACAGAGGTGTTTTTGACAATAATCGGAATATATTGCCCAGAAAATGGAAGAAAAGAAGAAACAAAACAGTTCTATGATACATTACAAGAACATCTAAATACCATACATAAAAACGACCATGTTGTTGTAGCAGGCGATTTCAATGGGAGAGTAGGAAACAACCCAATAAAAGATGTACTAGGATCAAATGGAGAAGAAGTATTAAATGGAAATGGAAAATCCTTATTACAATTTTCAGCGTTTAATGAACTTAAAATTACAAACACATTCTTCAGACACCATGACATCCACAAATATACGTGGACACCGAGAAATGAAAAAAGTATGAATGACTATATTCTTATAAACAAAAAACTTTCTTCACAAGACGCAAGACACGAGAGAGTATACAGGTAGCGATGTAGGATCAGACCTTTACTTACTTATGTATAAATTTAACTTATTAAAAAGATGGAAGAAGTTAAAACCTAGAGAGTTCATTTCTAAAGAAACATACAAGGTACATCTGTTAAGAGAAAATAGTGTTAAATACCTATATCAAACAAGAATGAATAAATATGTAGAGAAAATGAGTGATCAAACATATGGAAACAATATAAATTTAATGTGGGAAATATTGAAAAATATTTTACATAAAGTAGCATCAGAAACTCTAGGGAAAAGAAGGAAGAAATATACGAAAAGGAGAATAGATATTTGGAATGAAGACAGCGGAAAAAATAAAGGACAAGAAACAATCATATCTTAAATATCTACAGAGCAGATCTACAGACGATAATATTGAATATAAATAAAAATCAGCAATTGTTAAAAGAGAAATTAGAAGAATAAAGAGAGAACTGGGACATATATGTGTCTAATTTAGAACATGATGTACACGGACACGAAGCTAGAGCATATAAATTAATTAAACATTTAAATAAAAACGAAAAGGACACAATACAGTGAAATCCTATACTCTTACACAATGGAAACAACATTATACATCGTTTGGACAAACTTAGAAGAACAAACAATAGCCTTAAGAAAAAATAACCCAAATGTGGATAGCATTAGGTTTGAAGAGCTAATGTTAACAATGCAAAATTTTAAAAATAAGAAATCGCCTGGAGCAAATAATTTAAACATAGAATTATTCAAATGTGCATCGATTACATTTATTGTTAAGTTTCTTCAATTTATGAACCTTTGCTGAAAAAATGGGTTCTGTTCCGGATGAATGGAAGGACGCAATAACTGTTCCGATATTTAAAAAAGGAAACAGAAGAGAATGTACAAATTATAGAGGAATAAGTTCATTAAATTATGCTTATAAGATATATGCAAAAAATTGTATTATATAGAATAAATAAAATAGCTGAAACAATATTACGTGAGGAACAAAATGGATTTAGAAAGGGAAGGTCAAGTATAGATTGCGACTTAACAATGACCCAATTGATAGAACGAAAAGAATTTAATTTACCCACGTATGTATATATATATATATATATATATATATTGTTGATTATACTAAAGCATTTGATAGTGCAAGTAGAAACAAATTATGGAACATATTAGAAATGAAAGGAATCCCTCAACGTCTTATAAGAGCCATTCGGAGTTTATATATAGAAACAAATTTTAAAATAGACTGCGGAGATAAAATTAGTAAACAAAAAAATAGAAAAAAACAAGGCAGTAAGATAAGGGGTCAATTGTCACCAGTATTATTTAATTTATACTTGGACCATGTCATAAATGAATGGCACGAACAAATTAATATAAATAGTGTATTGACAACTCTGCTTTTTGCAGACGATCAAGTAATAATGACAGCATCAGAAAATGCTTTACAACAATTCCTTTATACTTTAAATAATATCTCTCTAAAATAAATTTAAGAATATCTATATCTAACACAAAAATATTAGCTCTGAAAGGAAAATGTGCAATAAGAACAAAAATAGTGATAAACAATGTAATTATAGACCAAGTTCAGAATTTTAATTATTTGGGACGTCATTTAGGTAATGGCAGAAATTTAGATAAACACACTAAAATACAACGATTCAATTATCTATGTGGCACAATTAAACGTACTTTATTGAATAAAACTAAAAAATAAACTATTTTAAAATTTTACAAAGTATTGGCAGTTCCATCTCTTATCTATGGATGTAAAACCTGGACATTAACAAAGGTAGATAGCAAACAAATAGAGGCTGCAGATATGAAGATGTTGAGAGCAATAGCAGGATACCAAAGGACGGATAAAAAGAAAAACGAAGATATAAGAACAATATTTAATTTCTGTGAAAGAATAAAATACTATCAAAATGCTTACCTTCAGCACGTATTACGAATGAATGAACAGATCATACCAAGAAGAATGTATAATTATAAACCAAAAGGGAGAAGATTGTTGGGAAGACCATTGAAGAGATGGAAGGGCCAATTCGACCTATAATGAGATCGGAACAGACCATTGAGCTTAATCCTTGATGTTGATGATGATGTAGCCTTTTAACTCCCGTAGTACTTTTCCTCGTGTTATTCCTTCTATGGGATAATTCCATGTATTTCTCAGTCGTCATCTAGGTCTCATTCCCTCCACTTTCACTTCCCTCGTGTAATTTCCTCTCCTTACGAGTTTTAACTCAAGCCACATGCCCAAATCAATGTCCCCCCCAATTCGCCGTCATTGATTCCTGATTCATCTTTTTTCCCCTGATACGCTCATTCGTAATTCGATCTCTTTGAGTTAAAAGAATGTCTAAAGATTAAAATTGTGTAACAAATTAAAATAACGTCAAGAGTGATATAGATTTAATTACACCGTTTAAAGATATTAATATAAATCAATAAAACTATCATAATTTCATAAAATGAAGCTACTGTATTTATTTTATCATGACTCACTTAATCCTCATTAGCGAAAGAGAGACTACATTTACAAACTTTTTAGAAAACGGATGGATTGAGAGCTTACCACTAGACCTAGCATTACTCTCCATAAAGTTAAGTACAGTATTTCAATTAAATTTCATTTATTACGATGCGATCAGATTTAGTAATTTTATTACAATTCTGAAATAGTTTTAATCATATTCCACTCCAATTTTTATTTTCTCTAGCAAAACGTCCTTTGAGATTACAACAAAATAAATAATAGTTTTAAAAAACTAAAAGAACACGCTTTATTAGAAAACTAAAAAATGAAAAATAATTTTAATTTCCAATACGCTTGGGATAAAATAAAGTGGTCAACAAAAAGATCATCTCGAACACATGTAGAATAAAATTAGAGTTATCAACAAAAAGAAAATAATTTTACCATCAAAAGCGTGGGGTGCTCTGTATCAATTAATATATTTGATAATAAACAGATATTAGGTAAAAGTAAGCTCTCTAAGAAGAAAATGTAAAAATCATAAAAAGCACCCCACGCTTTTGATGGTAAAATTATTTTCTTTTTGTTGATAACTCTAATTTTATTCTACATGTGTTGGAGATGATTTTTGTTGACCACTTTATTTTATCCCAAGCGTATTGGAAATTAAAATTATTTTTCATTTTTTAGTTTTCTAATAAAGCGTGTTCTTTTAGTTTTTTAAAACTATTATTTATTTTTTATTTTTTAGTTTTAATATTTTACAGAATAACATAAAAATGTAAATATCTTTAAATTCGATACTATTGTAGTATGAGCTAAAAGTAATACTCTTCTATAAAAAAATACCCTCCCAGCCGGATTTGAACCAGCGACGTATGGATTACTGAAATTATATACCATCAAGAGTTCACTGCTCTACCAACTGAGCACTTACAACGATTGACTAAAAACTCGACAAGTCCGCAACCTATTATACCAGTTTTCAGTTTTTTTGATTATCGGATGATTCTGGCCAGGATTTTAGAAACAAACTATGAAATTATTGTATTGTCACGGGTCCTCTACACGTATACAAAGTTTCAAGTCGATCCAAAGTTTCTAAGTGGGTGAAAATCGCGTTGAAAGATTCCGTTACATTGATACAAAACCACTTTTTTTTGATTTTCTGATGATTATGCCCAGGGTTTTAGAAAATAAATATGAAATTATTGTATTGTCACGGGTCCTCTACAAGTATACACAGTTTCAAGTCGATCCAATGTTTCTAAGTGGATGAAAATCGCGTTGAAAGATTCCGTTACATTGATACAAAAACACTTTTTTTGATTTTCTGATGATTATGGCCAGGATTTTAGAAAATAAATATGAAATTATTGTATTGTCACGGGTCCTCTACAAGTATACAAAGTTTCAAGTCGATCCAATGATTTTAAGTGGGTGAAAATCGCGTTGAAAGATTCCGTTACATAGATAGATAGATAGATAGATAGATAGATAGATAGATAGATAGATAGATAGATAGATAGATACAGGTCAAGCTAATATAAAGCGTGTAAAAAAAAGAGGACTAATGCCTATCAATTTTATATAATGTAAATGGATAAACAAACTGAATATTAGCTATATTATGATAATGGCAGTCCACCGCTGTGGTCTCGAGGTAGAGTGCTGCCTTGTCACGCAGCGGGCCCGGGCTCGATCCCCGGTCGGGGCAGTTTTTCTGGGTGAGGTTTTTATCGGGGTTTTTCCTCACCTGTAAGACAAATGTCAGGAAAACTTTAAGGCCCAAACGGTCCCCGAAATCATATGGCCATCATCATTATCATCATCATCCTTCATCGGTGTGGAAAGCAATGGGAAGCTACCACCCTAGTAAAGCTGCAAGCATAGCATGAAAATGCTATGATTGCAGTAAAGGACCTGTCTTCGGGCAGAATTACTATGGATGATAATGGCAATCGTAATGGATCTGCAGTATGCCTTTTTTTATTAGTTAACAAAGATCGGAATAGGATGGGCGTGTTTCGAACAACGGTCTATGACATCAAGTCTACGTCACAAGCATTATGTTTCTTTCTGTAATCGAGATGCTAAGTCAGTCGTGTACAGTCCACAGATCAGAAGAAAGTGACCACAAGAAATGTCTTACGCAGAACATTACATTACGTCATGAAGTGTTGTACTAACTAAATATTTCTGTCTCTCAGCTGGCGTACTAGTTCCGAGTCTGATGCACAATCCTCAGCAGAATACGCCTGAAATAAACCACACTGATGCGTGGCATATGACTGTTTCTGTATTTATGGGCATGTTTGGTATTGTGGCGGTTGAATTTCCCTCTTTCTACCTCATCCTGCACCTGCATTTACTTCATCTCCTGATTGTACGTGGAGGAGATTCATTCAACTATCATACCGCGAGTTAAGTACTGCATAGCCAAGCTAGGCAGATTATTTCATTACATTGTAATTAAGTGTTGCAAAGTAAAAGGAAACTAATGCTCTGCGGGCTGAGCATAAATTAGCCATTTTGAATTGCCATAGAATAACTGTGATGAAGAGGTAATTTTTTTACGTAAACACATTTAAAATGTAACGAGCCTAAAAGCTAACCTAACCTAATTCAATTACTCTAACCTAGGAGAATCTCATGGAACGCCCTTTTTTATTTTACGCGGTTAAATGTATACTTTTTTTACGCGGTTAAATTCGGACATAAATCTTTGTTACCGACAGAGAAGCACCGTTATCGGCAAAGCTTTGTTCTTGAAACCAGTTATAATCGACAGAGATGCTGTGGCAGTGGATTTATGGCTGGTTAGTAGTGTGGCCATCGCTGGTTATTAGTGTGGTTATCGCTGGTTATGACGTCAAAACTCACTTGTTTCCCGTTCGGACAATCAAAGTAGCCATGATAGGCCCACAGAACACTCGAACAGCCCAAAGTAAAAGTATTAAATTTAATTTCCCGTGTCGTACTCCACTTTTCGTGTTTTGCGGACTATACGCATTAAGTCTGGCCTTATGATTTCTCGCACGCTATACTAGTGACACCCATCTATCCTATTCCGGTGTGTAGTCAAATAAAAATTCAACGGCGTGACAGGCACAGAAAGTCCTTGGCCTACCATCCGGCTGCTGTCCTCACATCCACATGTGTTAATCACAAGGATAGACGATTATCCGCCAGTATAGGGGTGACATATGGTAAACATGTCGGGTCCCTCATCCGTTGTAGCTGGTTTCAACCTGGAGCCACTACTAATCGTAGCTACCCAAATTCCTCACAATGCTTGGTGGGCGCCGATCCAATAAAAATTCCATGAGAAAATTTCTTCTCCCATGGAACCTCGAATCGGCGCAAGTCCCGTAGCTTTGCACCAAGACCATGTCTTAAACCGCTCGATCATTAATTCATTCATTGGTTATATTGAACTAAATAACACAGACCGATACACAGCCCTGCCTGTATAAACGCTTCCTTCTTATAGTATATGTTTACTTGTATACTTTGATCCCAGATATAATAACATTCAATATTTGTGAGTGAACACACTGTGTGTGAAACAGTTTTCTTGAGTAATTGAACCGGTGTTAAGAGTTATCGGTGACCACTCAGCTGTCCTCTGGGAGTTTGTAGCGACCAGATTAAACCGGGTGTTAATTGAAGCTCTCTTCACGACTTCTCAAGTAGAGAAAGTTGTAAGTCTACAGGCTGTTTTAAAATCCTCAAGATCCTCATTTCTCATCCGATTGATTACTATTAATTTGTGTACAATTTTATTTGGACTTATTTCCACGATTACTTTATACAACTCCCATCCTTTTTTCGGCTACCCATCTTTGCAACACCCTGCCCTTCTGTATCATGGACTACCTAACACAAACAAATCTAAATTAATCACACTGAACAATTTATTTTAAAGAGTACAGTAAAAGCTCCTTATTCGCGGGTTAAACATTTGCGACACAGTTCCTGTATTCGCGGCTAAAAATTTCTTTATTCAGGATCCAGTAGCTATAGCCTATTAGAAGGATTAGTATATTATATTAACCATCGGCAACTTTTTTTTTTTTTACTGCATGTTCGTGCCAAGGCAGCTTTTATACAAGGATTCAAACTAAATGGACAAATTAATATCAAAATGAAGCAGGCCTTATTGTCACTAAGCCTAAAGTTCGTCGTTAAAAGCTACCGTCGCCGTAATTCACGTGCCGCTATGTCCGTTATAAATGTCGCCCTCGCAACAATCGGTGTCTTGTTGTTTCAAATTGTCATTCGTTGCAATAATTTTGATTGAATAACACGTGTTTCTTCTGCTTTATTGTCAATTTATAATGTAGAGTAAAAGGAAAGAAAATTAGTTCCGAAACGGAAAAAAGTGATGTTGCCGCTTAAAGTAAAAAAATAAAAATGTTTGACTGGTTACGTGTTGGTGAATCGTTTGCATCCATATCACGCTGTTTCAATGTTAATAAATCTACTGTACAATTCATCAAGGAATCCGAAGACAAAATAAGGAATTCTATCGCTGAATTAACAGCTAAATATCAATCTAAATCGAAAAACCTTATAAAAGTCGCAAAACAGGAAACAATTACTAAGTTATTTAAGCCCTTGCCTAAGCCTGACAGTAATTGTTCAAAATTTCTCAATAATTCATTTTATTTTGATAATTTTTATTTTATTTCGGAACCTTGGGACGTATCCCCTATGTATCCATTATAAATTAGCATTCCATATTCGCGGTTTGTGTATTCGCGGCATTTTTACAGAACATATCCCGTGCGAATAAGGAGCTTTGTCTGTATAACAATCACGTTTATAGCTTTTCTTGTATTTTTTTTACTTAATCTTCCATTCATGTTAACCCTCCATTATTGTCTAAATCACAGAGGTGGTCGATAATCTAGCCAACATAAGGCTAACAAGTACTATCATCATCTTTGGTCCCTCAGCCATCATACCACGTTTTTTGACCCATTACTTAACGTAGATACCCAAATTCTTCACGTCGCAGAGTGAATACCGTCCCACTCTAACTAAAGTAGAAAGAACATATTGATAGAATGCCAGAAGGAAGATTTCCAAAATTATTGCTAAATTATAAACCGCACGGAAGGAGAAATGTTGGACTCCCACACAGAAGATGGTCTGAACAATGTTAACAATTCTAGCTTTCATGAAACCGGAACGGGCCAACAGGCTTAATCCCTGGATGAATTATAATAATAATAATAATAATAATAATAATAATAATAATAATAGTAATAGTAATTATTATATTATTATTATTATTATTATTACTACTACTATTATTATTGTCCACCAGTCTTTCACTGCAAACTCAACATTCTCCACTCTTTCCTTAACACAGCTTTCCTTTTTGTAGCCGCATACAAACTATTTATTTTAATATTGACTATCATCTGATGTATTTCTTTCCGTAGACCATTCCTTCTAGGGCATTCATCAGCAGGTAGTTCTTCTTAGTCAGTGGCCAATCCAATTTATTTTCCTCTTCTTTATGAGTTCCGGCATTGTTATTCATTCACCCACTCTGTCTAGCACATATTTATTTTTTATTTTGTCTGTCCATTTTATATGTTCCATCCTTCTCCATATCAATGTATCTAAAACTTACAGTCGCTTTTTTCTCATTCCGTCGTAATGTCCAAGTCTCTGCACAATAAAATGCTACACTCCACACAAAAGCACTTCACTAGCCTCTTCCGTAATTTTTTTGCCAAAGGTCAGCAGAAAATGCTTCTCTTCTTGTTAAAAGCTTCTTTTCTCGTTGCTATCCTCCATTTTACCTCTTGACCGCAGTTCATGTTACTATTGATAGTACAACCCAAGTATTTGAAGCTCCCCACTTGCTCTATGGCCTTATCTTTAATCCTCTTGTTTATCTTCTTTGGTTTCCTTCCTGTAATCATGGCCTTCGTCTTATTTATATTTATCTTCATCTCATAATCCTCGCACTTGTCATTTAGCTTCATCAGCATGTTCCTCAGTGTCATTGCATCTCCTGCTAGCAAAGCCATATCATCGACAATTCTTATGCACTTAATTCTTCTTCCTCCCATGTTTATGCCTCACGTATTCCTGAAGCAGTTCTTCATTAGTCTTCCAGGTAGATGTTGAAAACGGTGGGCGATAGAGGACATCCTTGCCGTAACCCCCTTCCAATTTCTCATCTCTCTGGCATTTCTTCTCCTATCATCACTTTTATTCGCTGTTTCATATAAATATTACTTATGAGCCCCCTCTCCTTCCAGTTCACGCCAATTTTCTTCATGATCCTCATGAGTTTATTCCAATTTACTCTGCCAAAGGCTTTTCCAGGTCAACAAATCTGCATAAACTTCTTTATCTTTTTCTATATATCTTTCTCCTATTGTTCATATCAATTCAGTTACCTCAAATCCCCCCAGCTCATTCTTGGCATACCATGCGTTTTCCATCTAGTTACCCTACAAGTTTCACTGCCCCAATTTCATTCCTCATTCGTTCTGCACGAGCAGCTCATGGTAATATATGTGACTTTAGTATTCTTACTGCAAGTTTTATGTATTTTTTTAAGAATAAGAATAAATTTTATTTACAAATAAATGTTAAATACTTTATTCTCAAATACTTGTAATCTTTTTCCTATCTAAAAGTAAGAGAGAATGTTTCGCATTCATACAATATAACTGAAAGAATCACCCTTATGTCCCCATCCATAGTAATTCTGCCCGAAGGCAGGTCCTTCACTGCAATCATAGCATTTTCATGCTATGCTTGCAGCTTTACTAGGGAATTGTAGATGTGGTAGCTTCCAGTTGCTTTCCACACCGGTGAAGGATGATGATGATGATGATTAGGATGACGATGATGATGATGGCCACATGATTTCGGGGACCGTTTGGGCCTTAAAGTTTTCCTGACATTTGTCTTACAGATGAGGAAAAACCCCGATAAAAACCTCACCCAGAAAAACTGCCCCGACCGGGTATCAAACCCGGGCCCGCTGCGTGACAAGGCAGCACGCTACCTCGAGACCACAGCGGTGGACTTTATATATATACGAGGGCGGATCGGAAAGTAACGCACAATAATTTTTTTCTGCCTTGGTATTGCAGCTAGAATGTTGAAATTTCACAGAGATATAGTTTGAAGTTTTCACTACAGATGATATTTTTTTCTCAGGTGCACCTCTTGCGAGAGAAGCTTGAACTATGCAACAAAGATGGCGCGCATGCTACAGTCGTCCACCTGTGAGGAACAGAGAAGTGTTGTTCGATTTTTGTGGGCCAAAGGGCATAAACCCAGTGAAATTCACAGGACATGCGTGGCGTGTATGGGGATGATTGTATGGACCGTAGCAATGTCTCCAGGTGGTGCACATTCTTCCAAGAGGGACGCGTGAACCTTAGTGATTCGCCACGCTCCGGCCGGCCGACAACAGCAGCAATCCCGCAGAATGTCAGAGGCATTGAGGCGGCAATTCTGAACGACAGGCGTGTGCAACTGCGAGCCTTATCGCAGAAGTTCAACATTTCCTATGGTGCGGTGTACGATATTGTTCATGAAAATTTGAAATTCCGTAAAGTTAGTGCTCGCTGGGTGCCTAAGAACCTGACAGACGACCACAAGGGCCAGCGAATGATGGCAAGCTTGGACCACTTAACGCGGTACACCGCACAAGGACATGACTTTCTGGAAGGAATCGTCACAGGTGATGAGTCGTGGGCGTACCACTACACGCCCGAAACAAAGCAGGCATCAATGGAGTGGAAACATGCTGGTTCCCCAGTAAAGAAAAAATTCAAAGTGACTCAATCTGCCAGGAAAGTGCTTGTGACAGTGTTCTGGGATATGCATGGTGTTTTATTGGTGGACTTTGCTGAACACGGGACCACTGTGAATGCTGCGGCCTACATTAAAACTTTGGTGAAGTTGCGTCGTGCCATTCGTGACAAACATCACAACAATAACGTTAAACTTCTTCATGACAATGCTCGCCCCCATGTTGCTGCTGTCGTTCGTCAGAAAATCGCCTAATTTGGTTGGGAGGTGCTCCAGCATCCACCATACAGTCCAGATCTTGCACCATCGGACTTTCATCTGTTTGGTCCCATGAAGAAATTCCTGGCCGGCAAACGCTTTGAGACAGATGGTGGAAGTGAAATCAGCAGTGCGCAGATGGCTACACTCCAACCAAACGGACTTCTACGAACAGGGCATATTGAAACTGGTAACACGATGGGAAAAATGTGTTGAGAAAGTTGGTGACTATGTCGAAAAGTAGGTAAAAGATGTAAGTTCATTTGTGATTTTTTTTTCCCCCTTTTTTTTACTATTAAACTTTAAAAAAAAATTATTGTGCGTTACTTTCCGATGCGCCCTCGTATATATATATATATATATATATATATACACACACATATAATAACTTTTTTTTAGGGAATTTGGGTGGTGTGAGTCCTTGATCCATAAAAGCATTCTTATCCAGAGTTGAGTCTATGTTTATTCTCTTTATATACCACATATGTTTAAACACCATTGTTTATAGCAAAACTAGAGGCTCCCTAAATGGGAGCCAATGGCCAATCACGTTTCAATGAATTTTGTTTTACAACCTATGACAGTCGTGTTTCGCCTCGCTCTTTATCGAATTCTGTTTACCAAAATAAAGATAGCTCGCCCTTTTTAATATTATGAACAGGCCACAGCATTATTTTGCAGTGACAGACTCCAACAAATACATCGAATATAGCAAATAATGAACAGATTCCTTCCAACTACACATTTGATAATTGTGTGTTCAATAATTGTGTTTTTAAATAATGATTTTACTGAGTTGCTTCCTTAAAAATAATAACATATAATGTTGGTTATAATACACAGTTTGATGTTTCTTTTTTTTTTCTTCTTCTTTCCACTAGGGTGCATTCTTACAATATTGCGACCTTAGTGGGTTATCGCTGATTGCGATCCTATGTGACAATAAATAATATGATCAGGTTGCAGTGAATAAACATAACCACACATTTCTGATTTGTTTTCAAACATCGCCGTTTACATTAAATATATAAATATTTTAAAATACCGGTACTATATTTGAATAGTGATTTTTGTATAAACAGCTTAATTTTATTCATTAAATAGTCCTAACAAATGCCACTCTTGATTTCCAAATCCTCTAGATAAATTGGAAATCACTCGTGGCATTGCTCATGATAACTCCAAGATTAAGATGATAAAATTAATAAAAAATCTTGGATGAAAGAAACTGAAATGACCTATACAAAATAATGGTTGAGGGAAAAAAAAGCAGGCAGAAGATTAAGTCATATTTTAAAAAGCGAAAGTACCATTCTTGTAATTCTTAGATTATTTTTTAAATCACTTTTTCGATCAATTATATTGTATGATAGATTTCTTATAAAAGCAATATTTTCATACACAAAAGAACACTTTTCTTAGCAAATAAAACAGAGGGTTGATTCTTGTGTAAGAATTTCTTTTATATAAAAGCGACTAGCGATGAAAGCAATGTAACAAGACAAAAAGAACAAACAAAGTCAAAGGTAATAGAAGCAAAGTTTATAGTTCAGAATTGGATATCGAATTTAACCCAAACTTGGATTAATAAATCTGCCAAGACTTGGCACTTCACGAACAAACTTTCAACCGAGTTCTGCCTTGTAGATGCGATGAAAAGGCGGTTATCACTTAAATGTTATTAAATTCAGGGGTGACATCCACTAATACATGCTGCCAACTTAAAAGCAATTTCTTGTTTTATAAAGTGTAATTAAATTCCAGTTAATTTGACAACAAATTTATTTTTCTTTTTTTTTTTCAATGTCCAACATACAAATGACACATGCATCAAAGCACACTTGATAAATCTTCTTTCTTTAAGGCTTCCACATTTTATAATAATCATTTGCGTAAAAATAGTTGAAAATAAGTTTTTATGGATGAGTTGAGATAATATGGACGAAGCATAATTGAGGTCATAATACCAAAATGCATTTGTAAACGCTTTCAATTCATGCAACCAACTAAAGTTAATTATTTTAATAAATATGCCTAAATATAACATGACTACATTCAATAACCGATACAAAAATATGGACTTTAGGATGGAAAAATCCAAGAAACGAAGTCCTCCATAAAGGGAATTTAAGCCGTAAATCCCGAATGAAGATTTTCGAGCTCGTAAAAGAACCTCAAACCTAAATTAATGTATCTGAGCAAATTTTAACTGGGTTCCCCACCAAAGTAATATACTAGTTGCTACTAGATGTCTCATTGAGGCGATGTTGCTGACCACAAGTCACTCACTGATATCTGTACGGAAATAAGAGTAAGTAAATTTGCTTGGTCAAGAAATTCCGGTTAGGGGAGCACCCAAGTTTCCACGAGGAACGTAGATGTATAAGTGCGTGTGTGTGTGTGTCTTACACAAATTCAATTGATAAGTTATTACATAGCCTATACAGCATGAAATGTAGTTTCATCTATCGGTTCAATGATCTCCTTTGTTGGAGTGGTAATATTTATCTCCATTGCACCTAATGGTAATTGTATTATGAAATAGGCCGTGGTAAGAAAATTAAATCCAGCATATCAAGGAGGGATTAAATAAGATATAAAAATCTCAACTCCTCAACAAAGGGCCGGGTCGAGGAATGATATGCAATGAAGCTCCTTATACTGGAGGTCTGTGAATATCAAGGATACCAGGAGAAAACGCCTGACGCGCCATCATAGGGGCAGATGAATGGAAAGAAATTAAACGAAATTAATGTGACGAGTGTGGAGAAATTGTGTAATAAAATTTGTGGCTGGGAAAAACGAGAAAAGCCGAGAGAAAAATCTGGCCAGTCTCCGTTTCGTCACACGAAACCCATATAGAGTGATCGAGACCCCAGCTGTGAGAGGCGAACGTCTATGCGCTTGCGCCATGGACCCGCATTAAAGAAGATATAAATTGAAGGAAAATTAAAAGTGAATCAATTGAGGTAGTTTAGCCATGTGGTGAGAATGGAAGAGGAGAAAAAACATACAAACATATGAATAACAGGAATAATCGACCAAAATATGAAGATAAAGAAATGCATTTTAAACCGAGTCAGGAAAAACAAATTATGGAAAGAACAGAAAGGTAAAGAGGTAGGGGGAAAAAAAAGGGGCTAAGCAATAGGCATATTGATGGTATCGAGAATATAGTAAGAGGAAACTGGAAAGGGATTGAGAACTCAAGTGAATGGCTAAAGACAATAGCATTAAACTAGGCCTAGTAGATAGGAGCAGTACTAACGTTGTAATGGCAGATGGGAAACGAGGAAGACATTTTAAATATAATGTATCACATTGGTTCAAATAGATCACGTAAATGAAACACTGAATATGAAAACCAAATATAGTAGGATTTGTTAAATATGTATATGTATATAAAATAATGTAACTCTTTATGCATTAATCTTATCTATAATGGCGTAACCCATTGTTGAGCCATAGCCTCACCTTCGTAAGGAGGTACTACACCAAGTTAATTTTTAGTTACATTATTTGCTCATAGAAGTCATGGATGGCATGCGGTCAACACATCGACCGAATGAGACATCTAACCGGCAACTAAGGTATTACTAGGACGTTGAGGTCGGTAAATTTTGCTTAGAGGCCTTTTTATTCAGGCTTAAGGATCTTTTACGAGCCTGAAATTCTTCACAGAGTAGGGTGCCATGGCTTAAAAGTCCCTCCCGGAGGACTTGCTCCTTGGATTTTCTGTCCTAAAAAATGCATCGACCCCAGCCGGGTTCAACCCGCGACCCTCGGAACCAGTGGCAATGAGCATAACCACTAGTCCACCGTTAAACATATGTAAAAGATACGGTATAACAAAAGTTAAAGTGTTATCTTCAATGAAAATAAATTTAGTGACTCAAAAATATGACAATTTTAATAATTATATGGACATTTCTTATAATATCCATTCGTTATCTTCGCTTTTTTAACTAGTTTTATTAGATTTATGCGTCTGATTTAACGGAGCGTATAAATGGGTGAAAACGTTCAAAATAGGATTTCCATTGTCACTGATTGCATTTACAAAAGGTTGAGAACAGAGTTTAGAATGACACGATTATCAGATATTCGGTACAGGCGCCCTAACAAGAGGAATGCAATCGAATCGATACTGAAAGAGCTGCTGGCAATATCCACCAAATGAAACGTACTAAAATATAGCTCCCATTTTTTCTCGTCCGGTTACATAAAAGAAATAGGATGTAGTGAAGAGAATCAAAGGGTTGTAAATAAAGTAAATAAATCCGTGGCGTAACAGTTATAATAAACCAAGGCTGATTGAAATGACTTCTGTCACTGTCTACCAAATATTAATTCAGGGAATGTGATTAGTATGAAGCAATTCTTCAACCTTACTTTCAGCTTCCTTAAATGGTGATACTGCAACGAAAAATAATTAGCTCATTACATTAGCATACCATTGTACATGTCTATATGTTTTAATTTAATTTGAAACGATTGAAGGCGTAAGGTGATACCACGTCTATGATCTATAAACATATACCAACAGTAACCCTATATATAATAGGGATAGACAAAATAATGGAAACATCTTCCAAATCTTCATTTATAATGGTGTAGGGCAATTATAAGTATTTATTAAAACAACTAAGATTTTTCTAGGAAATAATCCAACATACGAATAGGTTCTATGGACATCTTGTGCAATTCTTCATGCAGAACTTATAGTTCTTTCAGAAAGAAGGTACTTGAAATCTTTGCTTACTCTAGTTTCCACCATATTGGCTCAATAATAAGTTATTCAGATCGGAGATTGAGCTCACCATGATAGAGGACTGACTTCTGTTTCACGCTCCTCAAACCAGAGTTTAACACAACCAGCAGTATGAGTTTGAGCATTATCATCTTGAAATACGTAGCATTACCTGAGAGGAAAAAATGTAATATTGATTGCAGATTGTCCCCTAGAATGCCCTCAAAACTCTTAGCAGTCATTTTGCCATTCATTGTGACAATAGTACGTACAGAACATCCGGATAATGCTACTCAAAGCATTATTGACCTTCCAGTAATGTTTAACTGTAGGCTCTAAGCACTCAGAGTTATGAGTTTTTTTTTTTTTGTATTCTCCAGACATATATTCTACCTTCTTCCTTTCCAGGATTAGGTCAATGTGACCTGTTCCGGTCTCAAGTCATCGTTTCCTTGGCCGTCCCAAAGATCTTTTCCCATGTGGTTTGTAGGTGTTGATCTTTTTGGGTAATTTTGTATTGTCCATTCTGTCTAAATGTTCTTTCCATTGGTATTTGTGCTCTTCTAGTTTATCAACTATTGAAAATATCTACCTGTAGTAGGAAAACATTTAATGTTGACTATCAGACTGTATTACATTTTTCCAATCATCAGTCTAGTATTCTGTCTCTTTTATTTAGATTCTATTTGCGACCACTATTCCTTTTCCCAGAAGTTGTCTCATTTAGACAAGTATATAGACATAACTTTAGACTATGTCCTTCTTGAAATCTCGAACAATTTGACAATTTCAATCACTGTAACTCCAGCTAAGCGGACTCCAACAATTTCTCCTCTTTCAAAGTCACTCATGTTAGACATAAGCCTGGTTCCATGTCTGAGAAGAAATACTCATCTACTTAATTACAATATGGTTCATAGTAAACATGTGAAAGAAAATAATGTGTATCCGACAGGATCTGCAGATTAATAAAGCTCATGAAAATAAATGTGCTTCCATTATTTTATCTACTCCCTCTATCTATAAGCTGTATTCAATGTGTCTTGTTCATGTCCAACTTGTAACATGAAACCAAACTCCCTTTTATAACAAGTAGGGCCTAGGCTTAATAGTAAAGTACAAGTGATAGTAAAAATATAAAATTATATTGTTCAATACAGTCAATTATGCATTAATTCTCAGACATACTGTGCATGTAATCAAATTATAGCTCTAGATGAGTACATTACAGATTCGATAAGATAAAGAATCTCAACTGGATATTCAGGAAAATATATGATCGAGAATGTATAGTTAATTCTCGGCAAGAGATTTTTTCTAACTAGGAAATATCACGAGTATTGGAAAATCCGAATACAATAGCTGCACCTGTATTTGTTCGTTACAGTAAAGGATTTTAAGAATACGTCGGAATTTCATACAAAATAATTGTGTATTATGATGAAGTGAAATATTGGTTTTTTAAACGTCCACAGCAAAATTTACAACCCGAGAGTCCCGAGTTCAAGTTGTAAACTTTTTCCCATCTAGTGGAAAACGTAAAATTTTAAGCCGTTTGAAAGCGTAATATCATTTTGGCAAATTTATAAACTTATGAACTAAACGTCGACATAACGATGAAAAGTATATATGGACTCGGAGTGAGATTTATGGAAACTTCGATATTGAAAATAAAAATTAAAAAAATAAATAAACCGTGCAAAATAGTAAGAAATAGGCCTATAGTTAGAAGTTAAAGGGAATGTTTGCTCGTTTCTAAACAACTGAAAGTCATAAACTCCCACCAAAAGAACCCATAAATAAAAATTGTTCTTATACAAATTTCTAAGACCTATGAGTAGTAACTAACACTCCCACAAGGATCGAAAGCCGAGTGTTCATGTTTAATGGAGCCACTCTAAATGTGTACTTCTTCATGAGTTATCGTCAGACAACTATTCTTGAAAAGTGGTCACTGCTGTTCGCCGATCGCGAACATTACCGGAACCCCAAAATAAAACCCCCAATTAAACTCCTTTTACAGTTTTACAAACTATTATTCAATTTGATTAATTATAAGATTATGATTAATAAAACATCATATTCGCCTAATTTAATACGAATGTACGAATGAATGGCGTATCTCATCTTAAATGTTCTTGTTGTCCCAAAACAGGTCCCCAGGATTGAGCTCATCAATTTTCTGGGAAGACCCCCCCAGACTTTTTTTTTTTTTGTGGTCTAGGAAAATAGTATGAATATGATTCCAGAGTTTAAAAAATTCACTCCCGGAAGTTGGCGGACGTAAAATTATCATGGCGCAACAGGCCTAAAAGATCCTTGGTATACCAGCCGCCCATGTTAGCCTCGCATCCTTTTATGTCATTCATGGAGGTAATTCAGTTAATATAGGACCGACATTTAGTAGCATATCGTGTTCCCCAGCCGTTATACCAAATTTTCTCAACCTGGAATCGTTACTTATGTAGCTACTCAAATATCTCACGATGCTGGTTGGGCACCAGTCCAATACCGGCCAAAATTCCATGAACAAAATTCTTCACCATTTATAATCGAACCAGCGCATTCCCGCAGCTTTACGCCTACAAAGGAAGAGGTTAAACTAAGAAAATGAGCGACGGGGGAGGGAGGGATTAACGCTGAAATGGAGGTGGTGATGAAATTCCATCTGAGCACTTATTTCGACGTGTTAGAGAAACTATGAAAAAAATAGAATTTGAACCCGGAATACTATTCTCATTCGCTACCGTCTGAATATCTGCGATCGTGTTCTAAACATATAAAATATTAAATTTATTTATTTGTCCTCGGGCACAATATAGGAATGTGGCATATTTGAAAATCAATACAGAATACCTTGCAACTTTACATAAGTGAATAACTTGAAATATAATTTAATTTCCCTTATAAAGGTAGATTTCTTGAGTGTGCATTGAATGTGTTACTGCTGTAAAATATTTAAATAATATACTTACATAATGTAAAATGAGATGAGAGAATAACATTAACCATGATTTGAGGGAAGTGAATTACACAGGAAATAATTGGAAAACATTAGCTTAGGTTAGGGATGTATGGACACTATGTCCGCAAGGTGATGAACCTCCGAGGTTGATAGTGACAGTGTATATTTTACCATAAAATTTAGGGACTAAAAATAAATTACATATGAACTTTAAAAACTATTGATTCTCTGTTGAGGCGACGGACCTATTAGGTAACAATTTTATAATATTATAATTTTAAATTTATGACTAATATCTCAACGAAATTTTATGATGAATTTTATTAATGTTGACTATTTAACTCATGCCCCAAATGGGAATCTTGATCAATCACATGTCAATGATTTTTTTTATTTACAACCAATCACAGTCGTTTTCCACCTCGATTTTATCACTGCAAAATCAAGCTCCTCCTTTTTAACATTCTGAATAGGTCATAGAATTATTTTGCAGTGACTGCATATGGCTACCAGATTGTATATATAGTGCAATAATGTAACATTATCGTGGTTGCGGGAGATAATATAAAAACATTTGTAGCAATTGATTATACCACAAAAAAAAAAGAAAAAGAAAAGAAAAGAAAAAAACACTGTTTACTTTTTTAAACGTATTTTTTCCCAGGTAACCTAATAACGTTCCAGAAAAATATAATTGACATATTTACATCATAGGAAATCAGAAATTAATCAATATACAGTTCGATGTGTTTCATTTTTTCCCACTAGGGTGCATTCTTACAATATTGCAATCATGTATTTTATGTCTTTCGTGCTAAATGGCCGTGGTCTGGTTTTATTAACACTCAACGTTTCATCTACTACTGCGGTAGATATCCTCAGGAGATTCTGCGTGCTCTTTGACCTCCTAGCTCTTCAAATGTCGGCTGCAGACTGGCTGTGTTGGAAATCGTGTCCTTATTTATAGTTGAGTATTGTGTGGTTACTTTGGAGCTATTTTTTTATTGGTTGTCACTGGCGTAAGTCATAGGTTTTATTCTCGTGTTATATAATGCCGGAATCAAAATTTTATTAATCTTCATAGTTCCTTCTTTTTTGTTAAAGGAATTTTTGTGTTCGTAAATTAAAAAAAAAAATGATTTCAACCGTGCAGTAAATCCTAAAAAAACATGGAACTAACAACAGAACTATGGAACAAATCAAAGGTAAGGTTTTTCTACCTTATGTTAAATCTATAACAGACAAAATAGGACGAATTCTGGAGAAAAAAAAAACATAGGATCCAGACTATCTATAAGCCTACACATAAAATTAGCAATGCATTAAATCCTGCAAAAGATAAACGAGAACCTTTAAGTACTGCTGGCATATATCGTATTCCATGTAGTTGTGGTGAAGTGTACATAGGAACTACAAAACGGATGATAAATACAAGAACACAAGAGAAATTGTAGGTTGAAACAAACTGAAAAATCGTCTATAGCAGAACATTTAGTGAATAACAAAGAACATGCCATAAAATTTTAAGAAACACAAGTTTTGTCCAAAACACGACATTACTACACCAGACTTCACAGAGAGGCTATTGAAATTTACAAACACAAAAATTCCTTTAACAAAAAAGAAGAACTATGAACATTAATAAAATTTGGATTCCGGCATTATATAACAAGAGAATAAAACCTATGACTTACGCCAGTGACAACCAATAAAAAATAGCTCAAAAGTAACGGACCGTGTAGAAAACATCACACAATACTCAACTATAAATAAGGACACTATTTCCAAAGCACAGCCACTCTGCAGCCGACATTTGAAGAGTTAGGAGGTCAAAGAGCACGCAGAATCTCCTGAGGATGTCTACCGCAGTAGTAGACGAAACGTTGAGCGTTAATAAAACCAGATCACGGTCATTTAGCCCAAAATACATGAATCAAGACACCTGCCATGAAAGTCTACAATTTTACATAAATATTGCAATCCTTTGGAAATAAATAATATGATCTGGTTGCAGTGATAAACAAGTGAAACAACGTTTCTCATTTGTTTTCAAACATCGACGTTTACATTAAATATATAAATATTTTAAAATAACTATATTTAAATAATTATTTGTGAGTAAACAGCTTAATTTTATTCGTTAAATACTCCTAACAAATGCCACTCTTGATTTCCAAATTCTCCAGATAAATTCACTCCTCACTTCGTGAGTCGTAAATTTATCGATAATTTGGAAATCACTCGTGACATTACTTATGATAAAAATACAAGCATAGAGAACATTTAAAATAATATTAAAAGACGTATTTCGTTATTTCTTTAGAAGTTTCTTTATGCAGAATTGATTTGGCGCAACAAACATATATCAATAGAAAA
Organism: Diploptera punctata; assembly: GCA_030220185.1. Classification (NCBI taxonomy): domain Eukaryota; kingdom Metazoa; phylum Arthropoda; class Insecta; order Blattodea; family Blaberidae; genus Diploptera; species Diploptera punctata. Next base: position 1,572,317 of record JASPKZ010009372.1, on the reverse strand, counting down.
CAAAATCCGCATATACAAAACGATAGTTTGACCAGTTATCATATATGGAGCAGAAACTAGGGTTGGTACAACAAAAACTAAACAAATAATAAACACATGTGAAATGTAGATTTGAAGAAGTATTCAGGGAAAACATTATTTCATAGGATACATAATACAGAAATTAGAAATAAATGTCAAATTCGAGACATTACCAAATTTATTATAGACAGACGAAAATATTGGGAATATCATATAGAAAGAATGGAAGACAATATACTTGCAAAAAGAGCTAAAGAATATTGGCCAATGGACGGGAGAAGAGCAAGAGGAAGACCACCCAAGAGACGGATAGACAGCCTCTTCTTCCGAGGAGTGATTTGGGAAATAAACTGGCTGAAAATCCTACAAACAAAGAATAAGAAGAATATAATAGTTGCGTTATAAGTTATACATATGTTTCTTTATAATATAGTAGGCCTATAAATTCTACACTATCATATTTTAAGGTATTTTCCAAAGTTCTAGTGCTTTTCCTGGAAAACTTCGGCGTCATCCCAGAGAGACGCATCGCATAGTTTGAAAGTCCCTGTTTTAATAGATCTAATATATAAAAATTAATGTTTGTTTGTTCGTACTTTATGCGTGGCCATACCGTTGATCCGGGGTAATCAGCATGGGGTATCTAAAAATAATAACGATATCAATTTATAATTATTTTTCCTTTTACTTATTCAACTAAACGTAAAAACATCATTCGTTTAGGCGTAGCAGTGCACGTCGGGTACTAGCTAGTCAAGTATGAAATTTTGGTAAAATCACATCACTCGAGTGTACGCTGCCTATAATATAATGTGATAATTAAATATATTTATATGTAAAATATTCTTTAGAAGGGAAGGAGAATATAAATGTTCTGCTGTTAGAGCATATTTCTGCATTAACTTTAGAATTGTAGAAGAGTTTTAAATTCCTTTGAGAACTACAGAAACATACAAGAAAAAGTTAGCTAACAACATTACGAAGAATTCAACTTTAAATAATTATCCCTTTCAACCCAAGGCAGGGAGAAAGAGCAAAGTTGAAAAGTTTGTAAGACGACAAATCGGCAGCATATTTAGTTAGATACAGAGACTATCCTAATATACGCGATCGCGGAATAGGCGTGCAACAAAATAATATAAATAATGCAGTATTTCTTCAGGGCGTAAAAATTGTATGACTTTCTTTGAAAGGGAAGTAAACCCTTGGGTTTCATTGTCCATAGATTTATGGTTTGGGGGGGGGGACTCATTAATGAAAAAATGTCTCAGAGCAACATTTATCAGCCTTTTCACGCTCAAATTTAAATTGTCACGCTAATGGTCTGAATTTATAAAAAGCTGTTATACAAAACTCCCGCGCCGTAGCCGAGCTGATTAAGGCATCATGCCTTGGTGCAGAGTAACGGATGGTTCGAGTCTCCTTGGGAGAAGACATTTTATCATAGAATTTCGACCAGTATAGGACCAGTGCCATCCAGCATTGTGAGGAATTTTGGTAATACAATAAATAGTGATTCCAGGTTGAAAAAATCGACTATAACGGCTGGGGGTCCCGACATGCTAATCACATGTTACCCCTATGCTGATTGAATGATCGTCCGCCTCTGTTATTAACACATGTGGATGTGAAGTCAGTAGCCGGCTGGTAGGCCAAGGACTTCTAAACCTGTCCCGCCCTGGAGTCGTTATATAAAATGCCTCTAATTACTACGCATTCCGAGTTGGTTCGTCGGTGAATTAAAAAAAATGCAATGTTAGGCCTATAGTTACTAAACTTTAAAACTTCAAATGATATCCTCAATATATGACGTAAAAATATTCAATAGTATATCTCCCTTAATTGTATAATTAAAGTTTTATAAAACAAGTTAAATATCCAAACAGGTGATTGAGTGGATAGAAGAAATGAATAGAACCAAAATGTATCTTGTATGGAATGGGAAAGAATTTTACAATAGAAAATATGAAAATATCCTTCTTCACTAACTCCCAAAAAAAAAAAAAAAAAAAAAAAGTTGCCATAGCAGGTAAAAAAAAGGGCATATATCCATTGTCCTCTCTCACTATATCAGCACCAGTGTTAATGTTTCTTTCCGTAAGAGCAGTATGTGGAATGCCTAGTCCCTTTTTTTTTTAAATTTATTCTTTCTCCTTTTTAAACAATTTACACCTTCTTTGAACTATGCTTTAGGGAAGAACAAACTCTTCATATACATTCTATTATATTGCAAACACCTCAGTTGAAGATTTGTTCAAACAAAAGCAGAATTTCAAAGCAGCATTAAGTTCGTCGCATGTCACCTCCATTGTAGCCATAGGCAGTACTGAACTCACAGACACCCTAAAACTTGTACTAAGTGTACACGATACATTCAACTAACAAATGCAGATACTGTCTCATAAGTAATATATTTTTTAACAAAATTTCATTTGAAATGATTTCTGACAATAAATTAAACTAAACTACTGAATAGATACCATCAGATTCTATGGTCTTCAGTCACCTTTCAGTGAGGTTTATTATCTCACGATGTGCCAGTCTCTCGGTTTTCATGCAAAGAAATCATTGAGCTACTTCCACACTTCACTTTCAGTGTTTTTGAAATTTCACACAATAAATGGGCAATGGATCAAAACAAATGAAAATCTGAAGGTGCAAGATCGGGCTATGGGCTGGATGTGGTAGCAGTTTGATTCCTCCCATTTCTGAATTTTTGTTATTGCAGTATAGAGTCCAATCGGGTTTGAACCTGCAACCCTCAAAATTTAATGAACTCATTTCAATTGTTAAGAATGAAAGTCTGCATTGACTGCAGACCCATTTAGAACAAACTCCAAGTGAATAATATCTTCAAGTTTTCATCAGACACATAACATTACATTAATGCAGGTCACCAAATGAATACAATTGAAAATACTCTCATGATAATCCACAGAGAAAACATTCCAGCTAGGATAAATATATTTGAAGACCTCAAAATTATAAAGGAAATAAACAACACCTGCTTCTTAATAAGAACGCACCCCAGTCAAACCCATTATACAAAATCGTCAAAAACAAGTCAGTTGCTGCTACAAACAGTTAGAGTATACATCATCGTAAACAACAACAACAAATAGCAGAAGCTCAACCTGCCGAGGATGGAAGTTAACTTCCGAAAGCACTCCAGTTAATTTTATATACACCATTTTAACAAAGTTGAGGACGATGGCACCTGCCAAAAGATACATTTACATTTTTAACTTTTATCTTATGACTATTCACCTCAATGGAATTTGATATGAATTTTATTAGTATAGATTACATTACAAACTGATATTACTCGTATTTTTATATGAAACAATCTAATAATGTAAAACCAAAAGTTTGTGTTAAATAATGTATGTATAAAAAGTTATCTTTATTGAACACCCCTTGTATTTTGTAGTTGTTATTAAAACAATAAAGTATTGTGAAACTATGGTTGTGCATTATACTTTGTTCTGTAATCAATGACTGTCTTGCATGACACCTGAAAAATAGAGGAACTTGCCATCTAAAAAATGTATCATTGCAAGGGGAAGGGCAGTGTAATGAACTCTATAAACATGTCCTGGTATATAGAAAACTTAAACAGGACCTCCAAAAACCAATAATGTCAACATACTATATTGAATAGCTGGAAAGCTAACAGGTAAAAACCTTAAAAGAGGCTATTTGTAAAAAAGATGAATAAGAAGAGGAAGTATTTTGTTTAACAATCCTCATAAATCTTTCAGGTCATCATCACAATTCATAGTGAGTTCAGAGGCCTCTTATTTCAGCCTTCAGTTTTTTTTTACATGCTGCAAATCTATGACATGGGATCCATGACTTTACTTCCTTTCCAAATGAAGCCATCCTCACTGAAAAAATCAAATGAACCTATCCAAGTTTGAACCTGCACACTTCGGAACTAGCATGCTAACCTCTAACTTGTCCACTGGTACCGACAAAACAAGAAGAAAAAGATGGTGCTGCAAAAATCATACCAATGGCACTGGCACATTTTATGTAGATAAAGAATAACTGTCATGAGATAAACCAATTGACATAGAAATGTTTGATCAACATTACAACATACAATAAAATTTAATTGAGCCAATATATCTTACCTCATAATTTTACCGACTCAAATTAAATGTTAATAAAATGAATCTCATAATGTTACTTCCATTGAAATATATATTTTTAATGCCCCAAGTTTGTCCTTTGTAGACATTTCTGGTGTTCGCATAATTGTAAACCATTTCTGAGGTTGGAGCACCTGGAAGGCAGGGTTACCGTTGCCCTAATAACATATTTGGGTGATGATGATGATAGTGATGCACCAGGAGAGTCCTTAATCCTAAGCTTAACCTAAGATGAATAGGAATGATGATTGTGGTGGTCATATGATGTTCAGAGACCGTTTGGGCCTTAAAGTTTCCTGACATTTGTCTTACAGGTGAGGAAAAACCCCTATAAAAACCTCACTCAGGAAACTGTCTCGAACGGGGATTGAATCCGGGCCTGCTGCATGACAAGGCAGCATGCTACCTCGAGACAACAGCAGTGGACTCCATTGAAATATTAAATACAACATTATGATAAAATGTCCACCGCTGTGGTCTTGAGGTAGTGTGGTGCCTTGTCATGCAGCGGACCCGGGTTCGATTCCTGGTCGGGACAGGCTCCTGGGTGAGGTTTTTTTCGGGGTTTTTCCTCACCTGTAAAACAAATGTCAGGAAGCTTAGGGCCCAACAGTCCCCGAAAATCAACTGGCCATCATCCTTATCATCATCATCCTTCACCAGTGTGGAAAGCAACGGGAACCTACCACACCTATAATTCCCTAGTAAAGCTGCAAAGCATAGCATGGAAATGCTATGATTGCAGTGAAAGACCTGCCCTCGGGCAGAATTACTATGGATGGGATTATGATAATGCAAAGTTGTTACATTTCGAACAAATCTCTTGTGCATTTTTGTATTATTATCAGTATAAAAGATAGCCTGATATGTCATTACACCTGGTGATATGCTAGAGACAAGCCAAATTCACGGTTTAACTTTCACTGACTGACGAGTTATTGGGCACTACAAATCACTCAAATCCGTACGCTCACCTATTGATTAATCACACTGCACATAAATAATAGTCACTCAATGCTTTCCAGATGGAACATGAAATTAACCAAACATTGAGTTGAAGAGAGATTTAAAAGTGTGACAAGGAAAAGTTAATACCTCAATACAGACTGCAGATTTTTATAATTATTACATAATGCAAAAATAACTAACTCATTGGCACTATCAACTCCTTAGGTTTATGGCCACGCAGACATGAGCTCTCCATATCCCTATTCTAAGCTAATGTTTTACAATCATCCCCTGTATAATCTACTTCTCTCAAATCATGGATATTATTATTTTCCCATCTCATTCATGGTCTACCTACTGTGCACTTTCCTTTTTGTTTTCTGTGCTCCTCTTTCATTCCTAATTCGTGCTACATCTCCTGCCTATCCCAGTCTACAAGATCTAGGTGTTCTTATTATACCTGGTTTCCCATACAGACATGTAGCTCACTGTTAGGTAGTCTTCTCCATTTGCCTGTCTGTTCATCTCTCTTTGGTTCAATAATTTTCCTAAGAATATTATTCTCAAACACTCATAATCTTTTCTCCTCCCTTAAAGTAAGATCTATATGGAAATTAATTAAAATTTTAAACATGAGTTTCTTATTAAGTTTCAAGGGTAATGTCAAAAAAGCGGGAGAGGGAGTAAAAATTCTAAATAGATAAATTTGACAATTTCAAAATTTTAAAATAAAAGATGGTTTGTAACTTAAAAAAATCACAATAAACCAAATAAGTTACTTTAAAATTAAATTGTATTAAAACCAAAGACCCATGTTGTTGTCAAGTGGTCTAAGCTATCACACTTCAACACAGAGCTAATGGACATGTACTGATTCAAATCCCTATGGAAGAAGATATTTTCTCATAGAATCTGGGATAGTATGGAACCAGTGCCCAACCGGCATTGTGAATAATTTAGGTAGCTACAATAACTAGCAGTTTAAGTTGAGAAAACCAGCTATAACAACTGGAAGATCCAACATGTTACCCCTATATTGGCAGGATGATTCTGTAAACGTAGATGTGAATTTAAAGCAGCAACCAGTCGGTAGGCTAAGGACCATCTAGGCCTGTCAAGCCATAGAGTTTTTTTTATTTTAAATCAAGGAAGTCAAAACAGTAATTAAATGGCAAATGACAAATTTCTGAGTTAACCCATTGGTTTTCTGGCTTCCTAACATAATTGGACAACACAGATAACCAGAATTTTCATCAGTTAAGCTTCCTTCAGAAATTCAGGAGCATACTATCCCTGATGAAGTCTTACTTAGAGGTGGTGAATTTAGATTAAATCCAATTTTTGTCATCCCAGTGGACTCTGATTCCGAGGTTAATGGCATGGACATAGAAAATTACCTTCACTCAGCAAAGGATCCTCTGCCACCACTCTCCATTTGTGGCGTATACCGGCTTCCATGTTCTTGTGGTAGATCATACATAGGAACCACAAAAAGAACCATAGCCACCCATTTAACTAAACATAGAAGGAACTGCAGACTATGACAAATAGAAAAATCACCCATAACAGAACATGTTATTATGGAAAATGGACATAGATTCTGTACAATGAAACACAGCTTTTAGCCACAACACCATATTATTTCCCTAGATTATACTGAGAGGCCATAGAAATCTATAACACAAGGACAATTTCAATAGAAAAGATGAAAGAATAAAACTGGCCAAAGCCTGGCATCACACATTAGACAATAGATGGTTAAAACTTATCAATAACAAGGAGACAGTTCCGAACCAATCAGAAGTCAGTTTGATGATGTCTAGCCAATCAAATATGACTCCACCCAGCTATCCAGGGGTCAGCACAAGAATAAATAACAACGTTCAACATTCTGGCACTCATTCACAATAGAGTCTACGACCAGAGAATACCAACTAGAAGCACCCGCTACTGAAGATGCCCTCCGCAATTGAGGGAGAAATGTCTGGAAGAAACACCAGTTATAGACCATGGCCACATAGCCCTGAATCTTTTAATATTATACTTGGTAAAAAATTGTTCATTGCCTTGACATCATCACAGTGACTGCTAGAGTTCACAAAGAGATGTTGTGATGTGCATATCAGAACTTGTTGAGATATCCTTTCATATAAACATTATTACAAGTTTCTATCTTCAAGCATTTACCCGTCACATAATAATAATAATAATAATAATTAATTCCATGATGCGACAGCCCTACAAGGCCCTTAGCCTACCAGCCGGCCTCACATCCACATGTGTCAATCACAGAGGTAGATGATCATCTAGCCAGTGTAGGGGTGACATGTGGTCAGCATGTCGAATCCCCCAGCCGTTATAGCTGATTTTCTCAACCTGGAACCGCTACTTATTGCAGCTACCCAAATGCCTCACGATGCTGGATGGGCACCGGTCCCAAACTGGCCGAAATACCATGAGAAAATTTCTTCCCCCATGGAGACTCGAACCAGAACAAGTCCCGTAGCTCTGCGCCAAGGCTTCCTGCCTTAACCACTCGGCTATGGCGCGGGACTTACCCGTCACATACTATTGAAAATAGGGACGTTCGAGCTGTCCATCCTGTATAACAATCAAATTTCCAAAATTGTTTATAAAGTAGAATAAAAACAAGAAAAAAATTAAAGCAATTCAAACTAACTGGCCTCTTCTGAGAATAAAAAAATAAATATCCAAAGTTTATTAAATGTTCTTTGTCATGTTGTATCATTTCAAATTATTACTTTAATTTGTTCCCTTCTCAGTCTTTGCAAGATGTAAAACTATTGGAACTACAGTGGAACCACTGTAAGTCGAAATTCAAGGGAGATGCAAATAAATTTGAGTTATAGAGTTTTTGACTTATGAACAGTTTTGACTGAGATAGTTTTTAAAGTTGCATTTTTGATTTACAGAGGTTTAGATTCTATGCCACAGTTACAGAGACGAAACATATAAACATCTAAGTTACGGAAGTAATGTTTATTAGACTAAATATGTAAGGAAGACCAAAGAAAACCTGGATAGAAGGTGTGCAAGCGGCTATGATAATTAGAGGATTGAAGGAAAATCAATGGATGGACAGAGAGAAATGGTGTTTGGTTTCCGGAAGATGGCAGCAGCTGTCATGATACTGGATGATGATGATGTAATACCGGTATGAAAATAATGTAATGATTATGTATATGCGATCAAATGAAAATCAATTTATATTAAAATCAAATCAATGTATGTGCATAATAAATAAGTGGGCGATTTAAAAACTTTAAAAAAGTTTTCTTGCAGTAGTGGACCACTCGCATTAATGTTTTTGTTCTGACATTGCTTAAACCACTTAAATAAACGTTCTTCTCAGTTAGGAAGCTTGGCAATTCATTGTCTTTTACTCAATAATTTTAACTGCTTTCAATTTTTTTCAGTATTTCGGATTTGTTTATTATCATTGACAGAGTACTCATCGGCAAGCCAAATTGTTCGGCACAGTTTTTCTTCTTATTACACTTCTTTGCAGCTTCTATCATATCTAACTTTTGAGAAAGATTCAAAAGTTTGTAATTTTCATTTAACAGCACTAATTTTCAAATTTTCTGTAACAGATATGTTAGTATGTATTGGTGTAAGCCAGTGGAAAGAAAGATGCTAACTAAATTCTGTCAAAAAAAATCTATAAATTAAGACTTTGGTCATTAGAGCTCAAAGAAAAGCCATAACAATAAGAATAGGCAAATACAAAATATGCAACTATTAAAACCATGCCTGGTGAACACAGGGTTTACTAAAAACCCACCCTCCCAAAAAAAACCCGAGCGGTTTTTCTTTAAAAAGCCCACTTAAAAAATCCACCCAACTAGCAAAAAAACCTAGTTCTGAACTTACTTTATTTTTAACAATGTTTGTAAAAAATAATTATTAGTCAAGATACTAAAAAGAGAAATAAATAGTCCAACCAAATAATAAAGATAAATTATTTTTTTCAACCAGTATATTTAATTCACGATATACAACTGTTATTAAAAGTAGTAACAAATAATTGCATTTCTAAATCAGAATCACACTCATCAACATCATATTCTTTTAACTCGACCTTATTATTAAGATATCTGTGCACTTTTACTAATTTTTAAAGTTTTTCATATCCCAACCTGTTAAGCATTTTCAACCATATCAATCCAAAGGTTGAAAACACTCGTTCTATTGATGCTGAATGAGCTGGACAACTAGTCAATCCATTCAAAAAGTTACAGAAAGCTTCAATGTTCTCATTTGTAGAACATTTCTCCAAAATACTCCACTACTGAGCAGTACTGAAGATGAGACCGTTATGGTCTCGAAATCGCGATCTACTTAGAAGATTTGTATGAGGAGAGGTAAGAAACATTTAATTTTACCATAAATTAAACCTCATAATGATTAATTCCTGTAAAAGTTAAAAATAAATAGAACTAAAGCTCTTTATTACATCATCCGCAAACATTGATGGTGGATATATTTGTTTATATTTAATTTTAAATTTAATTAAATAAAAATAAAACTTAAAGTTTTATATGATTTTCATATTTATTACAATATAAATTTGTAACAGCTGTTTCGGTACTTCGTACCTCCTTCAGACATGAATACAAACATTTTTGTAAGAGCTGTTTTGGTGCTTTGTACCTTCTTCAGACATGATTGCAAAATTTTTTGTAATCATAATTAAAACATTTTGTCTGTTCATTCTTACCTCCTGAGAGTTGTTTTTGTCGAACATATGTTTCAGAGCTTCTTAGCCCCATCGTCAGCGATTTACAGACTGTAATCGCTGACAATGGGGCTAAGAAGCTCTGAAACATATCTTCGACAAAAACAACTCTAAGAGGTAATAATGAACAGACAAAATGTTTTCATTATTAAACAAACCTCTTAATGTTACTTCCTATTGTATTTTAAAATCAATTTTGCAATCATTTTTGAAGAAGATACAAAGTACCGAAACAGCTGTTACAAACTTATATTGTATAAATATGAAAATCATATAAAACTTTAAGTTTTATTTCTATTTAATTAAATGGATATGGATTTTCATCAAGTAGATGCCAAATCAATTGATTATGTAATTTTAATGGCTAAAAATGGGTACAAACCATTCAGGGGTTTGCTTGTCAACCAAGACTCAGCCTGATTTTCTTGATCAGAAGATAAGTATTTTCCTACATTTTAGGATTCATCATATTTGCAAGATAGTTTATTGGTAAAACAGTTTCACTCATCCTACATTGAATACTGTCTTTATGCGTTTGAAGATCAGCACATTCTATTAAGTCTATCCAAAGTTCCACAGAATCAGAAATATTAGTTTTTTCAGCTTGCTTACGGTCAAATATTTTTCCAATAAATTTCAGCTGTTTCTGCATATAAAAACATTTCTATAAGTAAGTACATTTTCCAAAATTCCGGTAATATTTCCTGGAATTTCAGAATGTTTTTCTTGATGTATTTCTACATAATTAGAATAATTTTTAACAAACATGTTTAAACAGTCAAGCTGGGAATTCCAGCTTGTAGCATTTGGGGTCTGTGGCATTAAACCCTCTTTAAAAAAAAAAAAAAACTTTTTTTTTAAACCCTGGGTAAACACATGTAGAGTTGACTGGTTTTATCTTTTCTTTGAATACAGAGGCTATTCATTTACAAACCACATAGAAATTAAACATAAGCTCAATTCTGGAAATGCATGCTAGTATGCATTACAGAGACTCTTGACGTCCCAACTCCTTTCAAAAAATGTTAAACTGAAAATATATAAAACTATTATTCTACCAGTTATATTATATGGATGCGAAACATGGACTCTTACTTTAAGGGAGGAAAGGAGATTACGAGTATTTGAGAATAAAGTTCTTAGGAAAATTTTTGGACCAAAGAGAGATGAACAGACAGGTGAATCGAGACAACTATACAATAGTGAACTACATGGTCTTTATAGGAAGCCACATATAATAAGGACAGTTAAGTCTCTTAGACTGCGATGGGCAGGACACGTGGCACAAATGGGGAATTAAAGATGTGCCATGGAAGCTTCTTATAGGAAAACCAGAGGGAAAATGCCCAGTTGGTAGACAAAGAATGAGTTGGGAGAATAACATTAATTATGATTTGAGGGAAGTAGATTATACAGGGATGATTGGAAAACATTAGCTCAGGATAGGGATGTATGGAGAGCTTATGTCCGCGTGGCCTTCAACCTATGGGTTCGACAGTGCCAGTGTGTTAGTTAGTTTAGTTACAGTTATTCATTTACAAACTTCGAGACAAAGAGGTGATAAAACAAAACATTGATTTCTTCGAGATACAAAGATCAAATACATCTTATTTGAATTATAGAGGGAAAAAATGTTCTGAAATGCCTTAAAGGAAATGAAGGGTGATTTCGAGTAACAGAGGTCTTATAATTTGAGTAATGGAGGTTTTTGGGCTTGAAGAGAAGGGAATGAGGATTTTTTCGAGTTAGAGATGAATTCGACTTAACAAGGTTTGAGTTATAGAGGTTCCACTGTATATTGAAATCAAACACTTTTCAAATTCTTGATATAAAGTTTTAACTATTAAGAGCACATTATCCTTGGAATGCACAGCACTCAAAATTCTGATGAGTCTACTCACCATGAGATTAAATAAAATGATATACCATGCTATACCTGAACAGTAGTTTGTTGGCTTCAACAAAGGAAAATCCACAGTACAAGCAGTGAAATGTATACAGGAAGATATTGTGACAGTGCTAGAACACTCAAAAGGAAAACTGCACGCAATATTCATAGATCACACTAAGGCTTTCAATCTGCTAAACAGACAGATAACAAGAAAAATAGAAGAAATTACAGAAAGAACCCAAGAAACAAGACTTATACAAAGTATTCTGTCAAAGAACCGAACTGAAATAGACAACAGAGTGAATAACAGATCCAATAGAACAAACAAACAGAGTAGTCCAGGGGGACCCCCTAAGTCCTTCACTTTTCATAAAAGCTACCGCAGAAGTACCAGGAGAAATAGCCACAGAAAACGTGAAAATATACATCAATGCAGATGACATGGTTATCATATCCCAAAACCTAGAAAATGCACAGACAGCTTTCAACAAACCCATGTGGGCCAAAAAGAATGACCTATCAATAAACGAGAGAAAAACCATGAAAATGACATTCAGAAGAGGAGGCAGAATCGCAGCAAAAGACTTAATTATGTACAAGAATAACCCACTGCAAGACATCCTCCATTTCAAATATCTGGAAATCATGCTGCAAAGTCGAGAAGACATACATGATCTACACATCAAAGAGTGAATATTAGCATTCAGGACGACAACTAACAGCATAAAAAATTTGAGTAAGCTATCACTGACTACAGCTAATAGCCTATTTCGTCTAAAAGTCCCAATCATAACCTATGGATTAAAGATTATTTGAGATTAACTAAAAAAGAAAAATGTGGAAGACATAGAAAAAGCTAAAGCCAATTTCCTCAAGAAATCAGTAAATCTATCCAAGCATACTCCACTGTGTTTCACATACGTTCTGCAAAGGAACAATTCTTTATAGAGAAATTACGTCAAGATCTACTTCTACCATACCATTACCATAGTAACCATAATAATTCTGCCCGAAGGCAGGTCCTTCACTTCAATCATAGCATTTTAATGCTATGCTTGCAGCTTTACTAGGGAATTGTAGGTGTGGTAGCTTCCCGTTGCTTTCAACACTGGTGAAGGATGATGATGATAATGATAAGGATGATGATGATGATGGTCATATGATTTCGGGGACCGTTTGGGCCTTAAAGTTTTCCTGACATTTGTCTTACAGGTGAGGAAAAACCCCGATAAAAACCTCACCCAGAAAACTGCCCTGACCAGGGTCGAACCCGGGCCCGCTGCATGACAAGGCAGCATGCTATCTCAAGACCACAGCGGTGGACTTCTACCATACATAAAAGCTTAGAAAGAACTACTACAAGAACTTAACAAGACGAAACAAAAAAATGTGGCCAGATTTCTTCTCCACAGATATGATGATCTACAGAGAGTGGACACAAGTCATATATGACCTGTGACACACCATGACGAGATTTGCAGTACATGGTTTCCATCACTGGATCTGCCAGACAGAGAAATACCACGAGCTGGAAGAAAAGTGCAAGTAGCCTACAAACCATGTGGGTCAAAAATGTGACTGATATCTGATATCATTTAGGTGGCCAAAAAAATCGGTGTCGATTTATCAGTGACTGACATTGACAGAAGTCACCGTGTTGGTGTTAGTAATGCTGAAAGACCGCGGGCTATAATAGTGAAATTTGTTAGTTACCGCAAGCGCAGTGAAGTTTTTCTAAGCAAGAAAAAGTTGAAAGGAAGTGGGGTCACTGTTCGCGAGGACCTAACGAAGTGTCGCTATCGCCTGCTACAAGAGAGTATACAGAAATACGGTATTCAAAATGTATGGACAATGGACGGTGCCGTCATAGCTAAAGTGAATGGCGAAAAACGCAAAATTAGATCTTCTACGGATATCAACTAGATAGGACCTGAGTGTAAAATATGTTTACTTTGTCTTTTCTTTGCTAACAATTATATTGTTAATTTATTTCTAATTTAGGTAAGTTTTAAGTTTATTATTTTTTATTTAGGACAACTTACTTGTTTTATTTTAATTTAAGTTCTTTGTTTAGCTAAATTATTTTAATTTTTTTAGAGTTATTACAGTACGTAGTTTATTTTTACTTTCTGCTATTGGCAACATTGAGCTGACAAATGAAGACATGTTTGCAACCTCTGACTCACTCACCTTCTCCAATCACCCTCTTATTGTGCAGACAACTTTTAACGCAGGTAGCAACATTCCTCAATCCCAACCATCCCCTCCAACAACAAATACTACTAGTCTACTTAAGAATGCATTTTCTATTGATAAATCATCACTTAAAATCGCTCACGTAAATTCACAAAGCATTCTGTCCCACTTTGATGAGTTTGAAACCATATTTTCATCTCTTGGACTGAGCGCCATTTTAATTTCGGAAACCTGGCTGACCCCTTCCATACCTTCGTCCCTTGTTCACCTAGACGGATATACATTGCTCAGAAATGACAGAATAGATAAAAGAGGTGGGAGGAGTTTGTGCCTTTATATCAAATGAGCTTAATCAAGAATTGTCCACAAGTCCCCTTCTGTATATTCCGCTCGCCCCGAGTCTTATTCGTAGAAATTCAAGCCAGTCTAAAAAAATGTCTCTTATGCATTGTATACAAACCTCCAAAAATAAGGCACCTTTCGGATCTAGAAAACGCTCTGAACGATTCATTACCTCATTATGAACACGTTATTGTCGCAGGCGATTTTAATACAAATCTTTCTTCAGACTGACTCACCAGCCATACAACTTAAAAATATGTTCCAAAGCTTAAATATGACAATTGTTCTTCTCTTGCCACACATCATACTGCTAATACCGACACTCTACTGGACTTAATAGTGACTACACATCCACAGAAAGTACTGTCATATGGACAAATTCCTGCTCCCGGCATATCTGCTCATGACATTGTATTCGTAGAATACTCACTCCAATGTCCTAAAAGACGCTCTAAATTGATTACGTACAGAAATTTACAAAACATAGACGATACTAAACTAAAATCAGACGCTTTAGAACTACCTTGGTACACAATATGGAATCTTAGATCAGTTGATGAAAAAGTAGACACATTTAATACACTGATATTACAACTATATGATAGACATGCACCAGTAAAAACCCGACGATTTTCCCGCCCCCCTGCACCCTGGATGAATGACTCAATACGTGAACTTATGTCAAAACGAGACAAAGCATACCGAACATACAGACGACATAAAAATGACGAGAACTGGCAACTGTACAAACAACTTAGAAACACAACTACACAAACTATACGCAATGCCAAACTACGACACGCCCACAGTATAATCGGACCTGAAATAAGTGCACGGGACACTTGGCGAAATCTCCGTGCAATGGGACTTAGACAGTTGAATCCCTCAACTGACTCTATAGACATTTCTGTAGATGACTTAAATGAACATTTTACCTCAATACCCATGACACCTCCAGACAACAAGACTAAAACAGACATTCTTAAAGACTTATCCCCATCCCCCATATAGGAAGAGATAAATTTCACTTTAACGACATTTCGCCTATAGACGTTAAAAAAGCACTCAAGCGGATTAAATCCAATGCACAAGGAACAGATAACATCAGCATTTTAATGCTAAATAAAATCATTGACATTATACTACCCACAGTGACTCATATTTTTAATGCTTCCCTTATAACTTCTATCTTCCCTACTGTATGGAAACAGTCTAGAGTTCGGCCTATACCAAAAATAAGTACACCTGCTAACTGTAATGACTACCGACCGATTAGCATCCTTCCGACATTATCTAAAGCCCTGGAACATATTGTACATAAGCAAATGACTGAATATCTCCAAGAAAATCACCTCCTTGATCCTTATCAATCCGGCTTTAGATATGGTCATAGCACAACCACAGCTTTGCTAAAAATTACTGAAGATATTCGTGAAGCCGTGGACAGACGTCAATTGACTCCTTTAACCTTACTTGACTTCAGCAAAGCTTTTGACACAGTAGACCACGACTTACTTATGATAAAGCTCAAGCACCTACACTTGTCTGACAGCGCTGTATCCTGGTTCGACTCATACCTGCACGGTCGTCAACAATACGTTTCATTAAACTCTAGATCTTCGTCTTGGCGCAACGTGCCGGCTGGAGTCCCCCAGGGCAGTGTTCTCGGACCTCTTCTTTCTCAATCTACATAAATGACTTGCAACTGTACTAAAGCACTGCCGTTATCACCTCTACGCTGATGATCTCCAAATTTACCTACATTCACCTCCTCATTCTCTCTATAACAGCTTGACAAAAATGAATGACGATCTCATATCCATCTTTAACCGGTCTTCAAGTATCGGTCTAAATCTAAATCCTAACAAGTCACAAGTAATTCTAATGGGACAACAAAGACTGCTTACAACCTTTGACATATCTACACTACCAAACATTACTATAAATAATATAATCATCCCTTATTCTTCTTCAGTAATAGATCTTGGACTACATCTAGACGCAAATTTAACCTGGCAACACAAGTGAAACACATATGTAAAAAGACTTTCTCCATCTTACATTATCTTAGACGTTTAAAGAATTTTCTCCCAGTTTCGTTAAAACAAATCCTTGTGCAGAATCTTGTGTTACCACACTTCGATTATTGTGACATTATATATAATGATCTAAACTATGACTTGTCGCAGAGACTGCAGCGTGTTCATAATGCTTGCGTTCGATTCATTTTCAATATCCGCCGTTATGACCATATTTCCGAACACTTTAATAACCTCTCTTGGCTCCGTCTTACTGACAGACGTAAATTGCACTCTCTTTCACTACTTTTCAAGCTTCTGAATTCCTACATCCCTACTTACCTGGCGTCTAGATTTGAGAAGTTATCCTCTTACCACAATATTGACACTAGATCACAAGATAGCAGTCTGCTAACAATTCCTCTTCATAGCACTTCCTCCTATTCTACTTCCTTCACAGTAGCCTCTGCCCGCTCCTGGAATCTCCTTCCTCAAGATATCAGGGGTTGCCGCACACTTGGTACCTTTAAGTCACGCTTATACAGTTACCTGTTGTCTAATAATTAATTTTTCTCTATTTATTTAATTTTATACTATGTCATTAATCTTTTCCTGTTTTTTATATATATTGTACATATTATATATTTAATTCGTTAAATTTAGAGTAAATCAAAATACATTATAAATATTAATTGTATTGTATTCATAACTTGTAATCGTTTATATATATATTGTAATTTAGATTTAAGACTATTTTTTGTTTGTATTTTTTTTAAACCTGGTTGAGTGGTAGACAAGGCCTTAAGGCCTTAACTCTGCCAGGTAAAATAAAGCTATTATTATTATTATTATTATTATTATTATTTAGGGTCACATGCAAATACATTAGTCTCTACTCAAATTACTTCCAGTCACTGGTGAGCTGACTCACCGTGAGCAGTTGCTGAGATCGAATTAACGGCCGACTTACCGGTCATGCATGAAAATCGATGTTTTCGTAATATTGGCAACGAATTACCCAGAATTCTCAGCGATAAAACCACTTCTGTTATTTTCATCTGCTATAGAGGAATGCATTTACGCTTGCGTCCCGCAAATAATACGTATACAACGATGTCTGCATCGCGCAATATTACGCCAATTCTTCTGTTCTTCCAGTTGAATTCTTTGGTAGACTCTATCAAATGCCTCTTCTCTGCATATACCTAAAACATGATCGAAGTCTTCAAGGTCCGACATCTTGGATAAAGCTGCAAAGGTTTCAAACTACATCGGTTCCCTTCAGGATTCTCACAATAAGTTTCTATCTTGAGCTATGATCTTAAGTTACCTCGTCAGGTAGCTTACAATTATTATCGCATGAATAGATTTCTGAGTAAGCAAAATGTATTAGGATAAATCTTTCTCAGCAGAGAATGCCTTTTACGGTCTAATGCATTTATAAATTCGACCCTTAATGTGGTGCAAAAAAAGAAAGTAAACTCACTCAACTTCTATAAAACTTAGGGCGAACAAAAACATGCACATTGTGAGATATCTTACTTAATATTATCCTTGGTCAACAATGACAATTCATTAATTAACTATAAATGACAATGACTCTTGTATTATTTCTTCTTTCCTTTTAAACCAGGACATAACATTCCAAGTAGCAATTCTTAATATGTTTTTTCTTTTTCCAAATCGTAGACCTTTTCCTAGCATTTGCCGTATTTTGTTTCCGTCTTTGATCCGAGGCTTGATCCTTGGGATCAAAACATCTTCACATCTTCTTCTTCTTCTCTTCCTGGTTTAGGCAAGAGTTGCCTGTTCCATCTTCACTAATAGATCTAAGACCATCTCTTCCGAGGATGTCCGACATCTCTTCTTCCTCTTGGAAAATAATGGAAGATTTTATTTGGTAATCTACTTTCTTCCATTCTTTCTACATGTTCTTTCCACTGTATCTTGTTGTGAAATATCTTTTCTTTTATGGAGTAGATCTGCAGTTCTTCACGGATATCCTCGTTTCTTATCTGGTCCATTCTAGTGCAGCCTTTTACTCTTCTTAAAAATTTCATTTCGGCTGCTTGGATTTTACTTTCTTGTTTGGTAGTGGTAATCCAAGATTCACTCCCATACAAAAGGACAGGGACAGCCATTGTTTTATAAAATTTTAATTTTGTTTGTTTGTGGGCTTTATTAATCAATGTTCCATTTATTGTACCACAAATAGCTTGAAACTGATGTGTTTTGTGTTCAATATCTTTATCATACCCATAGCTGATGTCACATCCTAAATATTTAAAGTGGGATACTTGTTCAATAATTTCATCTCTAATTACTATTTTTGCACGCAGAGTATTTCTTCCACAAAATGCCATTACTTTTGTTTTACTTATTGAAATTTTAAAATTATAATCGCTACATTATTTGATAAAATACACAACACAGAAATTAGGGACAAATGTCATATTCAAGATGTAACCAAATTTATTATAGATAGACAAAAATATTGGGTCATATAAAAAGAATGGAAGAAAACCGACTTGCAAAAAGAGCTAAAGAAGATAGACCAATGGACAGGAGAAGAACAAGAGGAACACCAGCCAAGAGATGGGTAGACAGTGAATGCACATCGAATACATCTTCCTCCGAGGAGTGATTTTGGAAATAAACAGGATGAAAATCCTACAAATTATATTTAAGAAGAAGACAATGACTCATATAATTAACTATAAATGACACTTCAGTTTCTTCACAGAAGATTCTAACAGTCAACAAAGTGAAGTGAATTTTTTATATCTATAATTATTTTATAAAGGAATTTATACTTAAAAATATGAAAGATTTTATCCACTACTTAAAAGTACATTTATAATGTAAAATCTAATTAAAAATTGGACAACAATACATTAATTTGCTATAAATAATGATGCACAATTATTAATAATCAATTAATCATTTAAATGCTTTATTCTACATTGTTATGATTCTTTAAGAACACTGAACAACTCTAATTTTAAATCCTTCAAGGTTCTAAAAGCTCTGCAAGAAAAAACATAACTCTGAAGTTTGGAATAAACCTATGTGTCATTATAATCTTGTAAAGTATAAGAAAAAAAGTAAATATAAAACCAGTCTTCTACATAACATATAATGGCAATGACAAAAGAAGGAAAAAAGGTAAGACTAGGTTAAATAAGCTGGGACCCAAGCACATAAGCTATGCATATTTTGTGACCAATATTTCTTCATTTAATTCCACTTCCTTCTATGTTTGAAGCATGTGTTTAGATTCCATTCACATTTTCATTGTGTAGTCTCAAATTGAAAAAAAAAAATCTAACCTTCTTTTGCTTGACCTAACAAAATTACAATCAACAGATATGACCAGTTCAACATATTGGCACATTAGGTTTCAATTATCATATACAGTAAATAACATGTGACAAGAAAAATTTGTAAAATCAACAGTTTAGCTTTCCCAATAAATTTTCTAAGTCTTACAGAATAACAGTGCGCATGCGTAGAGTTTATAGAGATGTTGCTAAATCAATAATTTTACTGCAGCAAAATAGCTAGGATTAAAGTAAGAATACATTTTTAATTTACAATTTTGCATATTCACAAATTGTCTTTGTTCTTTTTGTGCATAGCTCAATGTGATATCGATCACATGTTTTTTCGCATAGCATACATTTACAGTCTATATTTGGTTCATGGAATTTTGTGTTCTTGCATATCAGGTGGTGGTATCCGTGGACTGCCAACCTAGTGATGACGTGTCTCATTTTGAAATTTTCTTTTGTCTTCTCTTTTTCAATTCAGTGTTGCTTGCAGCTTCTGTGATGCGCTGGTGCTGGGTAGGACATTAGATGTTATTAAATAGAACCACATATCCTTGAAGTACTACAGAAAGTTTATAGAGCTGACACTATGTGGCAGCAGGTAGCCGATGGTCAACCTTTGCAATAATTTCCTAAACTTTTATTAGTAATGGATGTACACTAACTTCTCACTTCCTAATGTAACAAAATAAATTGCATGCACATTATTTACTGAGGTGTACACTAACATGTACATAACAAAAATAGAACTAACCTAACAAAAATGGTGTAATTGAGTTGTTGATGGTGGCAACATTGGAAGAGGAGGCAATATAGTTGTATCATAATATTGTCTAAGATGTTGTAATGTTACCATGTTTTGCATAAATAAATAAATATGTAAAAATTGTAAAATAATGTTATAAGTATCGTTGAAAACATTTAAAAATTACAAAATGTTAGTAAAGACAGAAGAAGTACATAGAGCAACAGTATTGCAAGAATATACTATAGAAAATGAAGGGAAAGCTTATCTGCTATCAAGCCAAAAATGTTTCTAAGTTCCAACCATACACCTTGCGCATGCACCAACAGATGCAAAGCGATTTACACTATAGAATTGTGGGATGCAGCTAACATATACACGATATTTGAACTCGCATTGCCAACCAACCTAAAAGCTAACTTAATGCAATTTAAGTACTCTAACCTGTGAAAGAATGCAACGCCCAAAAAATAGATAGTGTAAATAGTAAGTTTCTGAAATTCCAAAGTATATATGTAAAAGTTAATTAGTACATACTCTATGCTGGCTGCATTGGAACACAGACTATTCGTTAAAATCAATATATTCAAATAATCATTAGAAAACATGTAAAAATCATTTTAAATGGTAGTAAATAACAAGAAAAATGAAATCCTATGAATAAAATTTGACAGGAGTTTTTTACGGTACTTAAAAAATTCTTGTTACATGTTGGAAAGTATAGCCCATGAAGTTATTTACAAAGAGAAATGGCTGAACTAATTCAGAATAGATTCCAATGAACAATTTGGAAAAAGTTTATTTTATCTCAACCAAGAATTTTTCTATGTTTTACAGAATGATAGTGTGCATGTGCGAAAGCTTTAACATAGATATTTCAGGTACTTCTATAATAAAGCCGGCCGTTGACGGTGGTGACATCTACCTGGCAGCGGACAAAATGAGAATTATAGATCTGTATATGTGGAAAGAATTGTTAATGTTTGTACCATGTCTCATGTAGTGGTCTTGCAAGCTCGTACAGAATACAAGAGGTCCACGGTTCGAATCCTGGTTCAGACATTAATTTTTCTTTTCACAATATCATTATAATATTATAATATGATTCATTATTAGACTGTGTTAAAATAATAATATTGGAAAGTGTTAAATAACATTGATTACTGCTTATAAAAGTGGTGGTGTAAAATTCCCAAACATAGTTACTTCTAAACGAAGCCGGCAGTTGACATTGGTGGTGACATCTACTTGGAAGCGGACAAAACGAGAATTATAGATTTGTATATGTGGAAAGAATTGTTAATGTTTGTACCATGTCTTGAATAGTGTAGTTGTCTTGTACCCCCATATGGAATACGAGAGGTGCATGGTTTGATTCCTGGTTCAGACATTAATTTTTCTTTTCAGAATATCATTATAATATTATAATATGATCCATAATTGGAACTGTGTTAAAATAACAATATTGGAAAGTGTTAAATAGTGTAATCTAGTAAAGTGCAAGGTTTTTCTAATTGCCTATTTAGCTATTTATGATGCCTTTTTTGCCTGCCTATTTTAGCTATTTATGATTAAGGATTAAGACAAGGTGATGCAGCATGTACATTATTTAATATAGCCATGGAGAAGGTAATATGGGATGCAAACATTGATACTAGAGGAACAATATTTTATAAATCAGCACAAATATTAACATATGCTGATGGTATAGACATAATTGCAAGAACACCCAATGTAATTAAAGAAACCTTTTAAAATTGGAAGGTGCAGCGCAAAATATAGGCCTAAAAGTGAATGAAAGCAAAACAAAATACATGGAAATAACAAGCAGTCCAAGCAATGATGCCTGTTTTGCAGTTAAAAATTATAAGTTAGAGAAAGTGAAGGAATTTAAATATAAGGTTCTATGATAACAAATGAAAATATGATTGATAAATAAATCAATCATAGACTAATGTTAGCCAGCAGGGGATAGTTTGGACTTAAAAAACAACTCAGTTCCCTATATAAGTCACCAAACAAAAATAAAAATATATAAAACTTTATCGAGGCATGTTGCCATCTATTGCTGTGAAAGTTGGGCCCTAACAAAAACTCAGGAAAACAAAATTAGAATATTTGAAAGAAAAATATTATTAAGGAAAATATTTGGCCCAATATGTGAGGGTGGAAACTGGCGAATTAGATATAATGAATTATAAACTATATGGTGATGTTGATATCATTAAAACAATAAAGATGGCAAGAATTAGATGGCTGGGACATCTCTACAGGGAAGAGGAATCAGACACATGTCGTTAAGTCACATTGACAACTATAATTGGAAACCAAAGAGTTGGACGTCCTAATATTAGATGACAGTACAGCGTTGGCTGGACCTGAGGACACTGGGTGTACGAGGATGGAAAAGGAAGGCGGATAAGAGGGTCGTCGAATGGAGGTACATTGTGCGGTCAAGGCCTGCAACAGGCTGTAGAACCAATAATGATGATGCCTTTTTGCCTACCTATTTTAATGAGCCATAATGCCTAAACTTCCACTCTCTGTTTATAAGAAATGGTTGTACACCAATTTCCCCCTTCCTAAGCGAACAAAATAAATCCCATGCATATTATTTAGTGGAGGATATCATATATTCAGTTTTAATTTTTTCACATATAAAAACCAAACAAATTTTGTGAGACATTCGTTAAGATGGGACCAAACTCAATTGTGTGGTAAACCAATAGCATGTACTTAGCAGAATACCAACTAATTACTAATTAAGTTTAGGAAAATTACATAAATAACAGTGAATATTGATGTAATTTTTATAACTTAAAATTTCCTTTCATGAAATTGATCGTTACATTCTTTCTTGCAGGAGCTCTTAAAAATGTGTTTCTATAATTCTACAGTAAATAAAGACAAGGCATTAAAAGTCAATAAACCAATATTCTTAATAAAGTTGAAGTTAACGTTAACAACTTACAAGTTTTAGTTGTATAGTTCTTGCCTTTAGATCTGAGATTTACAGTTTCAAAACAGTCAAGTCAATGGATTTTTCTGAGCATAAAAATCCAAGAATGGAAGTAAGACCTTGTGTCCTGTATCATAGATTTACAGCACACAAAAGAACCTCAAGTATAAACAAAGAGGTCTATAAAAAAATTGTCAGCCTTTTATAACCAGCTTCGAAAGTCAGTGATAATGAACTAAATTGCGAAAAAGCATAATTAAATAAAATACTAGTTAGGCCCTCCCATGTTAATTACAAACGAACTTGGAAGTGTTTGATGATAAGCATAAATGCTTTGAATCAAAATTTAGAAAATACAACAAAAAAAATATGCTATTGCGACTTTTTAATTTAATTATATTTTGCTGGTGTGATTGATTTTTTTTTTTTCCCCAAATGCCCCAGGTTTGTCTTTCGACATTCCTGGTTTCTCTCCTGGCATGGCATACTTGTAACCCACTTCTGAGGTTGGGGCTCCTGGAAGGTGGGGTTATGTTGCCCCGATGATATGATGAGTGATGATGATAATGGTGCGCCAGGAGAGTCCCTAATCCTAAACTTAACCTAAGATGAATATGAATGATGGTGATTGCGATGGCCATATGATTTCGGGGACCGTTTCGGCCTTAAAGTTTTCCTGACATTTGTCTTACAGGTGAGGAAAAACCCCAATAAAAACCTCACCCAGAAAAACTGTCCTGACCGGGGATCGAACCCGGGCCCGCTGCGTGACAAGGCAGCACGCTACCCCGAGACCACAGAGGTGTGATTGAAAATTGAATCCTTGATTTGTTGAAAATTGTTATGCTCCTTTGCTTGCAAAGGAGCTTTAAAGTTGGAAATTTTTGTCCCTCATATATTTCACTCACTTAAACATCACTTCCTTCAATTGAGGGAAATTTGATATATTAAAGCATTTTCCTTGTAATATAAAATGTAACTTCTGCATAACATACAATTTTTGTCATTGTTTTTAATTATTCTACAATCTACATTGGCATAGCTCAATGTTGAGCCTTAGATTCTCCTTTGTTAGGAGTTACTAGACCAAGTTAATTTAGTTATGCTTAATTGCCCATAGATGTCATGAATGGTATGTGGTCACATACCAACCCAGTAAGACATCTAGCAGGCAACTAAGATTGATGAGGTCGGTAAATTTTGCTTAGAGGCATTTTTTATTCAGACTTAAGGACCTTTTATGAGCCTGAAAATTTTCAGACTCGGGACCTATGGCTTAAAGTCGCTCCAGGAAACTTGCTCTTTGGATTTTTCCATCCTAAAAAATCCATTACCCTTTAATTGGCAGTATCCTATAGGACACATCAATTGGATTGATTTATTTAATATTTTTAATGAAACAGAAGAAAACGGACGAGCAGTAATAACTTAAATGTGTGTCGAATTACACAATATTCCTAATAATAACAGTCATGCGTTATTTTGCTTTCAGTGTGGCCCGCCACATTTAAATAACTGGCATGAGAAATTAGTGTTTTTGCCAATTAAAGGGTTAACCCTGGCTGGACTTGAACCTGCGATCCTCAAGACCAGAGGCAAAGAACATGGCTACTAGTCCACCGCGGCTGACGTTTCTAATTATTGGTAATAGTGTATTAGCTGGGATGTTGCAGTTTCTTCATTTTTCCTAACATCCTTTATAACCTGTAACTTTTCATTCACGCTTAAAAGTTTCCAAACTTGCTTTTTGTCTATGCTGCAAACTTCACTACTCAGTACTGGACTCAACTATGGTAATATACACAAAATTGCAGCTTTATGAAAGAATATGGATTTCCTAAGGGTGAAAAAAGTTTAGATCCAATTAAATATTTACTATATTTCAAGTAACTTTGTCTCATTTCCACTGGCTCTCACACTACAGTAAAGTAATGATACTTCATCCTCTTATTTGTGACATTACTGGACAAATAATTATCATAATTCATAATTTTTTCTCTTTACCATAATCATAATTAAAATTAGACCAATGGATGGGAGAAGAACAAGAGGAAGACCAATCAAGAGATGGATAGAAAGTGGATGCACATCCAATACGTCTTCCTCCGAGGAGTGATTTTGGAAAGAACAGGATGAAAATCCTACAAATTATGAATAAGAAGAAGAAGATAATTAAAATAATCAACATCCTAAATTTCAGTTTAAAAACTGTGTTTCATATTTGATGCACGAAATATTCATCAACATATAGAAAAATTTAAGTAATAGAGCTTCGAGTTATAGAAATAAAAATACATATAAAATATTTGAGATATAGAAAATCTGAGTTATTTTAGTTTGACTGTATTTAAATTATACATATGTTGATAAACAATACAATGCAAAGAATTTCATCATCAATGTCCACTGTGCAGTAAATAAACTGATTTAAACTGATTGAACCCATATAGGAAACGCCTTCCCATATCAAATGACAAAAACAAAGAAATGAAAAGCACCAAACTTACTGTGAGGACTGTTGTGGACCATTTTCCTGCAGTTTCATCATTTTCTTCAATCGGGATGTTCTTGAAGAACGATGCAAGTACTTGCGTTTTCCCTTGCACTCGTATGTCCAGTGGCCATATTCAAGACATTTCTGACACCGAACTCCTTGCGGAGGATACGATGATCTGAAATTGTTTAAAATAATAATTAATTCAACATGCTTTAGTAAAGGTACCTCATTAGAAAGTCATATAAATCCACAGGGTGATGAAAGCAAGAATCCATTATTCTTAGCCAATAGCATATGGAGAAGGTAGGTGGCTAATAGTACTGAACTCCGGTTGCCTTTACTTCTACAAAAAGTCCCAGTACTTATCTACACCTCTTCTGAGCTAAGTTCCAGTTGTAATGTAAACAAACCAGATAATTTTTTACCTATAAGCATGTAAGAAAATGTAGTTCACTCTATAACACTCGAAATAAATAAAATAAAAATATGTATTATCTAGCATACGTCTATATAAGTTATATAGGAGAATCTTAAAATATATAATTACAATTTTAATATATTAAACATATAATTAAACTAATTCAATTCTTATGCACATGCAGTGCAGAATATGTTTAGATTTCTGTTGCCTTAAAATGGTCACTTTCTGTAGAATTTCTTTAAAAAGTGGAAAAGAAACAATTTGAAAAACGGAGAGAAATAAATTATTTTGAATGTTTTCAAACAGTTTAGTGAAAAAATCACACATTAGCCATTGAGGGTGGGTGAAAATAACAGAAGAATTTACAGATGAATCAGAATGGAGTATAAATTTTGTTCATAATGAAAATGCATATAAAGGATATCTATCAACATCATAGAAAAACGTAAATGTCAGATTAGGTAGGCCTATTTTTTGTCATAAATAAGAAATGGAAGTTCTTAATTATTGGTACCATCTTACCTTGTATTCAGTCCTATTTCTTGTTAAATTCAATGTTGCCTAAGAACAATGTTTCTATCACATACACAATCCAGTAATATGACAGGTAAATATAGCCATTGCCATCTTTACCATACGGGCACAGGGGGCCCATGCCCAGGGCCCCCATCCTCACGGGGGCCTCAAAAGGCTGATATATTTGCTTACACTACGCTATGCTCGGGATGATAATTAATCTCCACTTGTTCTCCTCTGACACAGGGCCTCCCATCGGCTTCAAGAGGTCTTGCTTTTCATGGTGATAATGAGATATTGGGGTCTCAAAATAATGGGAATTATTTGGAATGCTTAGAACTGATTAGTGAATTTGATCCTTTTCTTGCTGATCATATACGAAACTGCAGAATTCGTGGAAAAGAAAAGTACATCATATTCGTCTGCAAATATTTGTAATGAATTTATTAATATTATTGGAAAGCAAGTTTTAAAAAACACTTGTTAACGAACTAAAATCAGGAAAATACTACTGTATTAACGTGAATTCTATGCCAGATCTCCCCCACGTTGACCAACTCACCATCATTGTTAGATAGAAAAAAGTAGGAGAGCCTTTTGAGAGATGTTTGCAATTTTTACCTATGGACGAACATACCTAATGCACAGTACATAGCAGATACCATTTAATATTTTTTGAAAGCCTTGATATTCCTATAAAACATTGTCGCGGGCAGAGAGTTATGATAATGCATCAAATATGGCTGGAAAGTATTCTGGTGTTCAGTCAAAGAATAAAATAAACATGTGGATTTGCAGTTTTAATCCCATAAGCGGCACATTTGCTGACTTTAGTAGGTGTTCAGGCTGTTGAATGTGTTTCTGAAACACTAGCATACTTTCACTTTATCAGAAAATTGTTCATTTTTTTTTTCGGCTTCGACCAAATTTTGGAAAATTATGACAGCATTTGGGTGCAAATATAGTTCTGAAGTCTCTCCCAGATACTAGATGGTCTGCACGTGCTAATGCTATTAATGCTTTGCAGAATGGTTGTTTAAATATTTCTGAAGCTTTGTCATCAATTGGAAGTGACATCAGTCAACCAGGAGTAGCAAGAAACGAAGACAAAATGCCAAAAATAAATAAATATAAAATTAGAGACTATATGGAATGATATTTTGGAAATTATGAATAAAACAAGTTTAAGTTTACAGAATAGCACTGTGATCATGAACATTGCCATAAACCTTTATAAAATAAAATAAGTTAATATACCTTTTTAGGTAAAATCCGTCGTCCTTAACTTTTAAAATATTTAATCTTTATGCCTGTAGGCCTTTCAGGACATCCGTCCCATCTTCAGCAGTTCATTCTTCACTACAGCATCCAGTATGATGTTTGATGCTGCTGGTCCTAATGTGGCTTTGTCACGACAAAAATCTCTCAGCATACTTGCGAGCAAAGTGGTTCTGACCAGTATAGCAGAAGACACTCTACTGTTTGAAAGTACACACCTGTGACTGATGATTTTACTCCAAATGGCAGTGATTTCTCTAGGTTTCAAAACTGTCCCCAGAATTGGAATCAAGCCTCCATAAAATAATCATTTTGTCTTTTTAGTAAATAAAGAATGTCCTTCACCATAGCCAAGTGGTCTAAAACACTATGCCTTGATGCAGAGTTAGGTGACATACGCTGGTTTGGGTGGAATTTGGGCTGATATGGGACTGGTTTCCACCCAACAAAGTGAAAAATTTGGGTACCTACAATAAATAGTGCTTCGAGGTTAAGAAAACCAAACTGAAACTTTCATTCACTTTTTCTAATAACTCACCAGAGCTGAAGTTTATTTTGATCTGTTTTATTCTCATCTTTCCATATTCTAGATGAGTGGTCGCTTTAGACATTCATCACATTGCCTTTTCCAGCATTGTGAATTCATGACATCATTCAAAGAGTAGCCATACTTTCTCAAAATGTACTGGATTTATAGTTTATTTCAAAAAGTTTTCTCACGTGTTATATAATTTAATTGAGAGCAGGGCATATCATGCAAAAGAAGAACTTGTTGAGCCAAAACTTTCAAAATGTAGAAAATTCTACTTTGATTTTATGGAATTAACAACAAAACAACCAATAAGCTTCCTTAAAAGACACTTTCTCTCGTTTTCTCCATTTCATCCTTCATTCTAGGGGCAGTATATAGACCTATATATAATATGAAAAGAAAAATAAATGCCAGAGTCGGGATTTGAGCCCAATATCTCTAACTTTATACATTAGCACTCTAACCAAGTGAGCTACTCAGGAATTCTAACACAAACATTTATTTTTCTTTTATATACATTATTCTCAATTTACACGAGAGGCAGCAGGATATCATTCCAAGTGCCATCTAGCGACTACAATAACTAGTAAGCATTTTTAATGAGAATTTTTACTTTATAGCAGTAACACTTGTATATTTAGATGTTATATAGGATATATATATATATATATATATACACATAGTCGGTTTATAATAAAGTTAAACATTTTTTATATGCATTAGTTCCAGATTTTCTGATTCAACATATTCACAACTATTTAAGAAAGATTGAATCACCTCATATTCCTCTTCTTATTAGACCAGTTTCAAAACCTAATTAGGTTCCATCCCCAGTACTTTCATGACCGCCGTTATGTCGTCTTGAAGAGCTGCCTCCTGTGCCAACAGTTGTGAAAGTACTGAGGATGGAACTTAATTAGGTCCAAAACCAGACTAATAAGAAGAAGGATATGAGGTGAAGTGATAATTTTTTAAAAATAAAAAATGAAGTCTCAAAGGAACTAGAAAGGAGACACTTTTAAAATTTTATAAAACAGTGGCGGTTCCAACACTACTGCATGGATCAGAACACTGGGTCTTAACCAAAAACCAAGAACGAAGAATAGAATCATCAGAAATGAAATTTCTGAAGAGTGTGGCTGGTATACAATAATGGATCAAAGGCAAAGTGAGGATATACGAAGAGAACTGAATATATTCAAACTATTAGATACAATTACACAATACAGAGATGAATGG
The DNA here is from genome assembly GCA_030220185.1 of Diploptera punctata. NCBI lineage: Eukaryota > Metazoa > Arthropoda > Insecta > Blattodea > Blaberidae > Diploptera > Diploptera punctata. The sequence continues at coordinate 1,542,472 of JASPKZ010009372.1, read as the reverse complement.
ATGGACCACATCAATAGAATGGATAACAATAGAATTCCCAAACAGATTCTTCATTACATACCACTAGGACGAAGAAATGTTGGAAAACCCAGTAAAAGATGGATAGACCAATTCTAACATGAGATCGGAACAGACCAGCATGTCTAATCCTTGATGCTGATGATAATACCTCATAGTATTAATTCCTACAGTCATTATTTTAACATAGTGTTTCTTCGAACATTGTTCTTCCTATTAGTATCAAATTTTAAAATTTAAATGAAAGAGTAAATATCAATGGCAGCTGAATTATTCCTATCCTGTTAGAAATTAGTTGGAGTATTAAATCAAGTTCATGTAACTCTTATGACACTCGGGTATTCATGAATACAATTTTTTTAATGAACTTTAAGAAATTGCACAGTTGTGTGAAACTGAGATGTCAATACAAATTTGCTTAACTTAAATTAACCTGCATGTAAAAGTGTCAATAGAAAATAGGTACTCATGTCCTTATATTTTTTAAAATGAGTATCTTGTCGAAAATTTGTAAATGACAAATAATAATAGGCCTTCATCCATTTTCTCACAAACATTTGCTCTACAGGTTAGGTTACTAAATTGGTCTCTATATAAATGTAATTTATATTGTTTATAACTACCAAATGTTAATTTCGTACATACTTTTTCTTTTCCAATAAACCAGCGGATCCAACAGTCATTATTTTAACGTTTTAAGGCGTATTTTCGCAAAAGTTCGGTTTTAATGCGTATATTTTCCAATCACACGAACAAGATACAAAGTTAAACGGAAGTGAACACCTCACAATCAATTAAACTACATTATTGTAAAAAAAACTATCTATGTATTAAAACGTCTTAATATATAACATACATTATAATTACTAAATTTTAAAATAATTTAATGTGGTAATTTTGTCTCCATATTTTGTAAATCTAAACATTTGTTAGAACTTGTTTTGTTTCTGTTTGTGTCTCGATGTACTTGATTGGTTACTAAATTTCTCATCCCTTGTTTTGGTTATGGTAGAGAAATGGTCTCGACAAGAGGGCTTAAATACAAATTCTCGGAAGGAGAGAAAGTTTTGTGTTATGAACCAGATCCGACGAAAGCAAAAGTGCTATATGATTCTAAGGTATTATAGTTTTAAATAAAGTCTTTTTAAGGCAATATTATATAAAATAATTTAGTATATAGTAAAATTGTGCCAAGAAAAAAAGAATGGCAGACAAGCGTGCTTTGCGATTGTCATTTGTCAGGATTACGTATTATGGTTCTTGAAATCGTTCTATTCAAGCAGTACGCAAATTGGAAGGAAGCACATGCTATCGTGATGTTGCATTTCTTCAACAAGTTGTATCCATATCATCCGATATAAAGTCATTATTTGTTGTGTATGTGTAAACAGGAAGTCGTGAAAATACGCGGGGGTGGGGTTCGGGGAGAAGTGTTCAGCTCCTGGCCAGGGAGTCATCCCGCAGAGCTCATTCAAATGACGTTTCTGTATTGATTTCACACAATAATTACAAGATTAAAATCGGTTTTACGTTCTGTGAATGATTCAGATACAAAGTAAGAAATACATAATATGAAGTATTGGAAAATAGGGACGATTTATTCTGAAGAAATGATGAATTAAAATGTGTATTCCAAAAAGTTGGTTCATTGCTTTTTATGTTTGATGTTGTGCCGGTAATTGCATGTTTTTCACATGTCTGATTTGTAACATATATGTTCCTTTATTCAAGTTAGAATAAGTTGTGCTATATATTATGTAAATTGTTCATATTAGCTTTTTGTAAAGCTAGAACTGCAATATACTGATATACAGATAGAAACCATTTTGTCATGACTGTCAAAACAATTGCAGGTACTGGAAGTTATTGTTAATAAGGACCAAAGAGGAAGAAAAGCTGTGGAATACCTAATCCATTTTCAGGTACATATTTTATTTGTTTTGTATATTGTCTGTTTAGGTGTAATAATGTAAATTGAATAATGAGCTTCAATAAACATGTATGTGATATAGGGTTGGAATTCTTCGTGGGATAGATGTGTGAGTGAAGATTATGTACTGAGAGATACAGACGAGAATAGACAGTTGCAGAGAGACCTGGCTGAAAAAGCACAGCTTCAGTTGTAAGTTATTTCATGTAAACTGTGACATAATTGCTAGACCTATATTAAAACTATTTTCATTCCTATTTCTCAGTGTATAATACATTCCTAGTACACTGGAGAATATTGAAATACTATATTTACCCATATATAAGACAACTTGATATTTTGAAGAGACTTTTAAAGAATTTTCTTGATTTATTCCCTAATATTATGCCTATTCTATACCATCACTATTTTCACCATCTTCACTTGTGCTGCTTGGAAAAACTTAAGTATTTGACATTCACTTACTCAATGAATTCTTCTAAGTTCTACATAATCACAGTATGCATGTGCAAATGCTTAATGTAACTTCCACGAGGTGGCAGGATATATACATATATGTGTGTGAAATTGGTATGACCAACCTTTGCAATAAATTCCCAAACATGCTTATAGGAAATGGATGTACATCAACATCCCTTTCTTGACTTACAAAATAAATTACAGGTATATTATTTAATAAACTAATCTGGTGTACACTAACTTGTCCCATCAGAATCTAAAAAAATGAAGTGAATTTCTTAAAATATATTTGAAGAGAAAAATTTTGAAATTAATTGTGAATTTTGATCTCACCAATTTCATTGATATGCTTCTGGTAGAAGTTACATTAAGCATACATAGATAAATATTTAATAATTTATAATATGTTTTAAGAATCATTGCAAAATGCTTTAAATACTTTGAAATGTTATTAAAAATGGTAAAAGTATATAATGCAAAACTGTCGTAAGAATGTTTTATGGAAAATATAAATTCCCAAACATATTTATAGAAATGGATGTATATCAACTTCCCCTTCCCTACCTAACAAAATAAATTACAAGCATTTCATTTAATAAACTAATTTGGTGTACACTAACTTGCCCCATCGGAACCTAACAAAATGAAGTGAATTTCTTAAAATATGTTTTGGAATTAATTGCGAATGTTGGTCACACCAATTTCACAGATATGTCCTGCCCTCTGGTGGAAGTTACATTAAGTGTTCATGCATGCACACTACAATTCTTGAGAGGTAAATACCACAATTTGCATACATAGGTAATATTTAATAATTGTAAAATATGTTTTAAGAATTGGCGCAAAATGTTGAAAATACTTTGAAATGTAATTAAATATAGTAATAGTATGTAATGCAGTAGTGATATAAGAATGTTGTAATGAAAATCATAAAATGTCACAATCTAAAGTTGAGCCATGCTACTTTTTTTGTCTTAACTCTCTTGCCACAAAGTATCTTCTGAACCAGCCATATTGTTGCATATACATTTTTTAAACCCTTTTACAATAGTTTCTATAAACATCTGATAATTCTTTAGAATGACAAGCCATGTTTACTTTTGACACCAAATTTTCTTCCTGCCACACAGTTCTTCGTAGCTTCTGTTTTTCTAATAACCATCAACTTGAACTAACATCATAATGTTATTGTGAACTCAAAGTACTATGTTTTTCAACAGAATCTGGCCTTTAATTTGCATTCATTTTAATGCATTTAAGAAAATTTTCCAGTCAGTTTTACTGTTACCTTTGCAATTTGCGAATGTCATTGTCAAGATTCTTTTTACTGCAGTAGATTTTCTGGCTTTCTTATAGCATATAAACTATCATACAGTATGATGTTTTTATTATTGATTTAACATTTCTCACTGAAAGATAAATTATATTTGAAGAGGGTCCCGGGTTCGAGTCTCAGTCTAGGCAAAAATTTTTCTTTTCAAATATCATACAGTATATTCAATTTCATGTTATTTGACCATTGCTGTATTGTGTGTGCGATCATTTCCAATTAGACATCTGTATAGAGTCCAGTATAACAATATTAACCTTCTCAGATGGCAGCTTTGTAGCCTACTATGCACCATAAAATCATTGATTCAACTAAGCTTATTTCCTAGTCAATAAATTTAAGACATCATGATTTTTGGATTCCAGAAAAGGCCATCTTATATTCTGATAGTTCTTTATTCAGATGCCTTGAACACTGCGGCCTGAAAGATCTATTGCGCTATCCAAGTATATTACGGATGAAGTGTACTCTACGATGTTGTGTAAGTTGTAGGTTGTTTTCCAGGGCCAGCACACCAGGTTCTTCTCTCATGACCCATACTGCCATTTTTGGGTTGAACCAGTGGCCGCTAGGGGACTACAACCCTCCCATTGGTCCCTTCTTCCATTTTTTTATTGCTCAGGCCTGGAGTCGTGAACCAGCATCCCAGTGGCCTTCCCACTAGATCCATGCAATCACATATTTTCAACAATTGTGGGCATCAACCAAACTGTTTTTTTCTAACATGATATGAGGTGAAGGATGATGTGAAAGAAATGAATGAGAAATGACATGAAGGGGAGGGAAGGAAGAATAGATATAGGGAATTACAACGTACATAAGAGAAAAATTTGCGTCTAGATCGTAACTCGCCTCGGTAGCTCAGTTGGTAGAGCACTTGGCCCGGAAAGCCAAGGGTCCCGGGTTCGAGTCCCGGTCTAGGCGAAAATTTTTCTCTTCAAATATAGAATAGATAGTGTTGATGAGATGAAATTTGGGAAATGGGAGAACCCTGAGAAAAAACTGAAAATCCTTGTATGGCCCACCATCAACACATCTCTGGAATCGCCAGGATTTGAACCTCTAATCCCAGTCAAGGGAGCCGTGTGTGCTAGCCAAGCGTATGCTGAGATGACTATATTCTAGTAAATGTATTTATTATATTAAATTAATGTTGGGAAGTAAACATTATGAGGTATTTATATATTAAATTTGGGAATTTTTAACATTATGAGGTTCAATTAATAATAATTAAATGAATCGTGATTTTTTCTTACCTCATACATCTATGTGCTGTGTTTAAAGAAACATAGATGTATGAGGTAAGAAAAAATCACGATTCATTTAATTATTATTATGAGGTATAATCATTGAAATTCTTCAGAGAACATTTTTTTTTTAACAACTCACCTCATAGATTCCATGTTACTGTGGTTTCAAACATAATCACGTTCATGCTCAGCCACAACTCTAGCTGATGAAATTCTTCGGCCATCAACTCTTCTTTGTCGCCATCTTTAGCACTGCCATCTATGGTTGAATTTATGAACTTCGAAGTCAAATTTAGTTCGTTAGGAATATCAAAATTCATTGACAGCCGAAGAATTTCATCAGTCAGAGTTATGGCCGAGGATGAACGTGATTACGTTTAAAACTGCGGTTTTGCGGAAAACATAAAATCTGTGAGGTGCATTGTTAAAAAAATGTTCTTCGATGAATTTCAAAGTAGTATATATTATCTGTTATGAAACATATAATACATATCATTATGTAATTAAATTTTTAAACTTTAATGTTCAAGAATAACTTCTGTGATATACATAGTTCTTAGAAAAGGCAAGAATTTATTTGTATTCAGATGAAATTGATTTTTATAGTAATATAATGAACGGTTAAAAACTATAATATAGTTACCTTGTAGGTCCGTCTCCTCAACTTAAGTTCTTTTAAAATTCTGAGTTTTAAAAGAACTTAAGTTGAGGAGACGGACCTACAAGGTAACTATATTATAGTTTTTAACCGTACATTATATTACTGTGAACTAATACCTCAGCGGAAAATCACCATGAATTTTACTAGTATCGATTGATTTTTATGGTTAAAAAATTAAAGGACTTTAAAGTATAGTTTTCATAAGGTAGCTGATTTTTAGAAAGAAGTAAATGGATTCTGTAAGTAACACATATAAGTAATTCTTGAAGCTTATATAATACAAGGGGTATACTGAAAGTCATGAGCAACATATTTAAAAATAAAATCATAATATTTAATTTAAACAAACCAAGTACTTCATCGTAATCTACAGACTTTTGTGTACTTTTCAACATCAGTATCCATTTCTTTGCACATATTTTTCCCCTCATTCTAGAAGCTTAAAAATACCTTTATCATAGAAGTCCATTCCAGCTGTTTGAAGACACTGACACACTGCTTTCTGAATATCCTAGAGCATTTCGCAGCGTTGGCCTCGCAGCTGATCCTTCACATAACCGAAAAGATAGTAGTCGGAGGGTGCCAAGTCAGGACTGTAGGGAGGATGCAATAGAGTTTCCCACCCAAATGTTCTGCTCTTCTCCACAGTGGTACAAGCAGTAAGAGGACATGTATTATCATGTTGGAGGATGATCTTCTTTCCAGATCGTTTGTCGCACAATGCATGATTGAGCTTCACAAGTGTCTGGACAAAGCGGGCAGCATTTAGGGTTTGTCCATGTTCAAGAAATTCAATTAGAATGCAACCCTGCACATTCCAAAAGACACTCCCCTTAACTTTACGAGCAGATTGCACTGTCTTTGCTTTTTCTTTTTTTGATGGCAAATTCAAATGGTGCCATTCCATACTGCAGCATTCGATTTCAGGCTCATAATGATGAAACCAGCTTTCATCACCTGTCACAATACTCATAAAAAAATCATCACCTTCATTTTGAAATCTCTGGAGAAGGTCGTAGGTGATGGTTCTTCTCTGAAGTTTGTGGTCTTCGGACAATAATAATCGTGGGACCCAACGGGCACAACATTTTCGGTAACCCAAACTGTGAATCATTTCTTGCACTGCACTATGTCCTACAGCAAGTTTTGTGGCAATTTCATGCACAGTGATACGCCTGTCATCTCTAATGAGCACATTAACTCTTTCCTTGTTGCAAGCCGTGCAGGCAAAACATGGGCGACCACTACTAGGCTCATCTTTCAAACTTTTATCCATCTCCTAACACTGCTGGTGCCCATGCAGGCATCTCCATATGCACATTGAAGTCTGAGGTGAATGTCATCAGCTGATTGTTCCTCTTTAACTAGGAATTCCACGACAGCATACTGTCGCAATGGAACACTGATGTCTTACCATTTTGGAATTGCTGAGTGTGGTCACATGATAGAAGCTAATGATGCACAATTTGACAACATGTGGTTTGAAGTCTGTAGATTACAATCCTGCAATCGTTCTTGTTACATTGTAGGAATTTGAATTTTAACAATAGGTTGCTCACGACTTTCAGTATGCCCCTCATACATAAAAACATATCCATGCAATAGAAATAGAAATGATGAACTCAGTTATGCTTAGATGAAATGAACAGCTAGTTAGTTAGTCCCAGTGAACCTATTCATAACAACTTCCATGGTATTTACAATTCTTAGAAACGGGCAGTATTTGTATATACTAAGAATTAATTAGAAAGTTTTTTTAGGTCTAAAAATCCTGAGTATAACTTCTTTCAAAAAGGAAGTAAAACCATAGGTCCCATGTAATAGATTTATGGCATGTAAAAGAACCTCAAGCCTGAAATATAGGCATTTGACCAAAATTTGTCTGCTCTTTCTTGCCAAAATTAGAATTGCAATATTAATTATATATATTACTTGTTTAACAAGCAACTAGAGGTTGGAAGAAAGCATAAAACACTATGGAAACATTAGAAATTACTTATTTCTCCTTGTAGACTATAAATTATTTTTGTTAACATGAATGCTCCATGTTGTGTGTTTATTTTTGTTTTCTGGTATCACAGGGGTGCCTATTTATATCGCCGGGAGCGCAAAAAGCGCCACCGGAAATTGTCAGAGAGAATCAGTGATAGTCTGGATCAGAAGAAGGTTCGACGACGAGGTGGTGGTGGTGGAGGTGGAGGTGACAGGTCCTCTGAAGATGGGAGTTCAACTCATAGTCAGAGGGAAGCAGATGACAGTGATGATGGAGAAGAGATGACATCATCTGAGGCAGAATCATCAGGGGAAGCCGAGGAAGAGCGTGTTCCACTTGAACTCAGTGACACACTTAAGAGAGTGCTCGAAGAAGATTATGACTTCATCAATGAGAAGAATAAAGTAAGATTTAATTAATTTACATAAATTTGATAGTTTACATACTATTACTTTCATCAAAGTACACAAACTTTTTTGTTTCCTATAGGAGATCTTTGATTTAATCATTAATCTTATCTTTATAACATTATTTTAATTTCTGCCAGTATTGAGGTTAAGACACTTTATTAGATTTCAATCTCAACGGACCCCTGGTTACCTTGCTAATCTCGATTCTGACATTCATGCATTCAAACCCAGCCCAGGTTAATGAATTTTTCAGGATGCAAGAATTCAGATGATTGCTTTCTTCAGAAAGGAAATATAGCCATAGATCCTGTGTCATAATTTATGCTTTGTAAAAGATCCTGAAGAATAAAATAATAGACTTCAGAACAAAATGTTAGCCTTTTCATGACCAACTTTGAATTGTGATGCTGAGTTCTTAAAGAGATCAGTTTGTTAAGCATTTTTATTCATGTAAACTGTAGTACTACTTTTCTTGCACGAGATATTTGGCTATACTGCTAATTGCAGATTTTGTAATATTTATGCTCAGATTGTTGGTACTTAATTAATATGATATAAATATGGTGGTTTAACAAAAATAAATTTATAAAATTTAATTTCAGATAGTGAAGCTTCCAGCTGATCCAAACGTGGTGACAATTCTTGAAGGCTACATGAAACACTGTGCTGTGAATCAGTTGTGTGTGGGTGAGAAGCCACAGCGGCGTTATCGCTATAATCATTATCAAAACAACAAAAGCAGAGATCTCGAAAGAGCCTGCCGCAGGTTTGTCAGCTTTAGGAATATACTAGAATTTTCATTAATGTATTTAAAGGAAGTGACACTACGAGGTTTATTTTAATTAATAGAGTTAGATTTATCACCTCACCTCATAATTGTAAATTTCTTGAAGACTCATTTTGACCAGCCTCATGGGCTAGTGGTCAGCATTTCTGTCTACTGTTCATGAGATCCGGGTTCGATTCCTGGTCATACCATAGGGATTTTCCCTTAAAGGGATCATTCCTATGGTTGCCCATGGTCTGGAATTTAGGTTTAGGACTTTCCTAGCGCTTCATTATCATTTATCATCCATCATATCATCAGGGTAGCATAACTCAGCCTTCTAGGCGCCCCAACTTCAGAAGTGGGTTACAATTAAACCAATGCCAGAGGAAAGAACACCAGAAATGTCAAAATGACAACTTGGGGCATTGAATTTAAAAATATATATATATATATACACATCTTCGTATCATTTTCAATTCTATCTAACTATTGGATTGGTGATTTGCAATCCACCAATTGCTTCCTGCTCCCACTGTTGGCCTGTACAGATTTGAATTAAGATCTATATCGCCTATACTGATCACCATAAATTTTAGTTTACTATTGCTCAATAATATTACAGATACGGTTATAGCTGAATGCAAACAAAGAATAAATAGAGAACCGATAAACATAACTATTTAATCTAAACAGAGGTTCTGCGCGCTGGGCCCTAGATTATGCAGACTTGCTTCATTTCGTAAACAACTGCTAGTATATAATAAACAATACTTTGACCTACACTTTATTGTACTTAACGAGGTATTTAACGAAACTATGAGAGAGGAGATTATTCTTCTTGTCTTGTAAGCCCATGTTTCCCTTAACAGATTTAGGCGCTCTCCCCCTACAGGGAAGAATTTGAACCATACTAATTTAGTTACACTTGTTTTCGTATAGATGCCATTTGAGTGGTCCGTGGTCAGCGTTCTGCCTCGTACTGACATCAAGGAAACCAAGGTAGTACTAGGACGGGAAAATTCGGTAAATTTTGCTTAGAGGCCTTTTCATTCAGGCTTTTTACGAGCCTGAAAATCTTCAGACTCAGGACCCACAGCTTAAAGTCCCTCCCGGAGGACTTGCTCCTTGGATTTTTCCATCCTAAAAAATCCATCGATCCCGGCCGGGTTTGAACCCTCGGGACCAGAGGCAAGGAGCATAACCACTAGTCCACCGGAGTTCATAGAGAGGAGATTATAGGACTCTAAATACTTAATGCTTGCAATAAATAATTAATCACAATGATTAACTAAAATGAATGAGACTTAGTTAAATTAGTCATATAAGTTAAATTAACAAAATAGCGGCAATACTGAAAAATTATCGAAACAATGATGAAGGTTAACATAATAAATTATAACATTCTCCTTTAACAATAATAATAATAAAGTATTTCATACTAAACAACATTTGAACTATATACACTCACACAAAAACAATACTCAACTCTTAGTTCCTTAAACATGACTAACAAAATCTTGAAGTAATGGCCACATCGCCATAATTAAAAGAGTTCCACTATAGGAGAAAGTCTCTTCCTTTCTCAGGAAGACTTCCAGTCTATAACGAAGCCAGTCCGGCTGCTTTCACGGAAGCCAGAATTCGTCAACATTTCATATCACCAGGAACGGACCTCCTCGTGCGTGCAGAGGAGAGTGGGAGAAAGGTGAGTTCAGAACCTAGTGGATACAAAGGAGAAAGGATCGGGGAAACACAGACGTAACAAGTCTCCACAGACATAGGGCAACACCAAAGTTCCAAAAATTACGCGTACACAGTACAGGCCAAACTAATTAACTTCCAAATTAAAAGACAAGTGGAAGAGGCAACCCTCCACCTGGGGTTTGTACAGATGGAAGCATGTTCAAATGCTTTGAGGTGGCAGCCCCACCATTGGACTTACTTGGCAGGCAGGTCGGTTACCTGCTATGAGGAAATACAAAAAAAAAAACTCTTAACTCCCCAAAGCAACAAATATATAATATAAACGACAGAATACACAGAAATAAACATAATTGGTTTGAACATATACAAAGAATGCCAAATAATCGTTTATCAAAGCAGCTGCTTCATTATAGGCCTCTAGGTTGAAGAAATGTAGGAAGACCAAAACATCGTTGGAAAGACGACCTGCACCTGCAGTATATAGTACACCGGGGAGCGGAATGGGCCAACAGGCGTGATTGAAGATAATTAAATCTTTCTTCTTTTTTTTTTTTCAGGAATTTTAAAATCCATGATTTTCATTTTATTTTTCTGGATGTGAATTTTCTCTCAAACTGTGAGTTCCTTAGATTTATCTAACTATTTCAGTAATTTTCAAATTTATCAGCCAACCAACAGAGGGAGCAGGAAACAACCTACAGGATCGCCAAGCACCAATTCGACAGTTAGATAAAGCTAAAAATGATATGTAAGGTGTATCAAAACTAGTCTTCAAGAAATCTACAATTATGAGATGAGGTGTTAAATGTAACTCTATTTGATCCCCTCTCTTCCCATATAGAGGAGCCTCTTGAGTTCAAGATGCAAAAATTAACCGGAACCTACCATACTACACATATCCTTTATAGAACTATAAACATATCACAATGCTTGTGGGTATAGACCCATTTATCCCCATGATTGTGCTCCCTTGCAGAGTTACTTAACCAAGCTAATTTAGTTTTCCTTTGAACTATTATATGAAATATCACTATGAACTATAATTTAAACAGATCTCAGCTAGTAACAAGTGGTTAGCTAGTAGGCAACTAAGATATCACTCAGATGGGAATAGCAGATTAAATTTTGCACAGGCGCTCAAATTGTTTTATGAGCCCGAAAATTTCAGACTTGGGCCTAAGTTCTTCCTGGAGACCTTGTCCCTTAGATTTTTCCATCCTAGAAAAAGTTCATTGACCAGGTTGGAATTGTACCAACAATGAGCCCTCAGGACCAGGGACAAGGAATTTAAAACCCCTAGACCCCAAGGCCAATATATCATGATGAGGTGGAGCAAATTGATCAACATATTTATTAGAAAAATAATGTTTCAGCAGAGTTGCGGAATTTTACGTTTTCCTGCCTTTTACAACATTTTTTAGAAGGTCCCTTCAGTTTCCCTATATTCACAGTGTATTAAAACCTTGCTTTTACGTTTCTGAAATTTTGTTTTCTCATATCTTCAGTGTTACAGATTGAAGATATTCAATTTATTTGATCAATTATCTTCCTTCTGTACAATCAATGTATAGCCGAGCAAGTTCATTGAGCCAACAAAGCTGGCTTTTGTACAATCGATAAAGGCCAGAGCATGTTCATCAAGTTGGCTCAGAACTTTTAAACATTTCTGAAATTCAACCTGTGTACTTTTATGGCAAAACATTTTTTTTTTAATCTCTCAATAAAGATTCATAGTGCTGCTTGCTGAACCTCTCCTTATCTATTTTTTAAATGGTGAATGTAAAAGAAATAAAGTGTTTACAGCAGTTCAAAACGCACATTACATTGAACTATTATAGGAATATCACTGAGAGGTTTAATTTAAAATAAAATTCTTTACACCTCACCTGATATCTTGTCTACTAAATAAATAAATGACAGGATATGAGGTGAAGTGTAAAAATTTTATTTTAAATTTAAAGAAACATTACATTTAATTAAAATTACAGTGGGAGGAAACACTATGAAGTATTTACATTAATGAATGAGTTGGAGAAAATGCTTTAACATTCCCACTGGAATTTGACCGAAGATGGAAGTAATACTATACTTTTGAAACCGTTATCGTGAAGACACGCAACTTTGTGAGGTGAGATGTTAAAGCATTTTCTCCAACTCGTTCATTAAAACATTACATTATTTAGCCAATATTGTATATTATCCCAGTCAGTGCTTTTTTGCATGTTCTAGAATGGTTGCTCAATATGAGGGTCAACATTTTATAGCTCCTCCTTGTTTCCCATAATTAAGACTTTTCCCCAATTTATACCACTTTCCCTCCAGTCCCTTGAAAAGTGTAAAGAGAGGTAATACTGTAGTATGTTATCCCCATCTGTTTTTTTCATGTTTTGAAATGGATGCAGAGTATGCGGGGTCAACATTTTTGAGCTCATCTTCATTTCCCTCAATTTACAATTCTCCTATTTTACACCATTTTTCCCGTGGTCCCTTGAAAAGTGTAAGAGGGCTAAAACTGTATATGCCAAACAGCCCAGTTTTTCTTGGGGATTGATGCATCGTCCACTTTAACAAACCTTCAGATGAGTCAGAACTGCTAGCAAAATAATTATTTTGTTAATAGTGAGTGGAGAATATATTTTTAACGACTCACCTCATATAATTTCAAATTTCTTTGATACCGGCGGTTTCAGACAATATCTTGTCCCTCTTCAGTCATGGCTTCCACTGATGAAATTCTGTGGTTGTTGATTTCTTGTGCTGCCATCTTTCGTTTGGATTATAAACCTTGTAATTAAATTTTTATCCACCAGAATATCGAAGTTCATAGATCAATATTTATTCTTCTGAATAAATATAATTTCCCAAATTGTCAATTCCAACGGTTTATCTAATTGTTTCAAAAGTTTTGCCTCTTTTTCAATTTTATGAAGAGGGACAAGATATTGTCTGAAACTGCCGGTATCAAAGAAATTTGAAATTATATGAGGTGAGTCGTTAAAAACATGTTCTCCACTCACTATTAATGATATAATCTCATAATGTTTACTTCCCAATATTAATTTAAATATAATTATTTTGTCTTTATTTTTCCAAATTTCACAGACATAGTTTCGCCATATAGTAAATCAATGTCAGTGCCAAAAAAAAAGTAGTGAGAGGCTGCAGTTAATATCCTCCCATGGATAATCAAGGGTTTACTTAAGTTGCTGATACATTTTTAGATAAGTGTATTAGAAGGCTCTGTTGCTTCTATACCAGATGTGCAGTCTGTAAGTAAAAGTGATCCCACTGCAGGCCTCAGAAGGCTCTAAGCGGTAGGAGATTAATACTCCCACCTTTCTAGACAATGAGCACGAGATGTCTGCTTGGATGTCAGTCCTGCTTGACAATCACCTTTACCCCCAGAACATAGGCCTCATATTCATTTCCATGGCACTGCCAGAATGTTTAGGCCTGTTTAAAAATCCTGACCCCATCGGTACTTGAACCTGCGACTCCTGGCTTGTAGTATAGTGTCTTAACCAACTTAGCTAAGATATGTAAACACACAAGTAATGTATTCTTATTCAAATTCATCGGAGAACATTTTGTTTAAACAACTCACCTCATAGGATTCATGCTTCCATGATACCATGGTTTCAAACACAGTCGTGTTCATCCTCAGTTGTTTAAACAAAATGTTCTCCGATGAATTTTAATGATTATACCTCATAATTAAAATTCATCGGAGAACATTTTGTTTAAACAACTCACCTCATAGGATTCATGATATTGTGATTTCAAACACAGTCGTGTTCATCTTCAGCCATAACTCCGACTGATGAAATTCTTCGGCCATCAAAACTGTTCTATTGTCGCCATCTTCAGTGCTGCCATCTATGGTTGAATTTATGAACTTCAAAATCGAAGTAATTTCGTTAGGGATATCAAATTTCATTGATCTATCTTTGTTTTTCTGAATGTATATTTTTTCCCAAACTGTCAATTCCAAAGGTTTCTCTACTTGTTTTAAAAGTTTAGCTTCTCTTCCAATTTTATGATGTTCTAATAAACTATGTGCAGTAATTGCAGATTTTTCAATTTCACAATTTTTAATATTTCTGAAATGTTCTTTTGTCCGAATCTCCAAATTCCTTTTTGTTTTTCCTATATAAACTTTATTGCAATCTTCACAACTTATTTGATAAATTCCAGATTTCTTACTGTCTGGAACATTGACTTTTTTATTGGTACTTAGAAGATTACCCAGACTAAATTTATTTATTGGTGCCAAAGAAATGTTGTATTTGTCAAAAAAATTTTGAAATTTTCTATGCATTTCAGGATGGTAAGTAATTTTCTTCTATTTTTTCTTTTCTTTGCAATTTTGTAGAGTAGTATATTCATTAAGTCTTTTTTTGTGTTTGAATTTCTTCAACTTATTTATAATTAATTCTTTATCAAAACCATTTAATCTAGCAGTGTTTAAGATATGTTTATACTCTTTGTTGAAATTTTCTTCGTTTAATGGTACATTTGTCAATCTGTAAATTAAGCTATTGAATATTACATGCTTATGAGCAATGTGATTTAATATAATACCTCATAATGTATACTTCCCAACATTAATTTAATATAATGTATTCTTAACACAAATAAATAATAAAAGCCTGTATTTTGTTGGCAGTTTGAACATCTGTAAGGAAGTTGTAGATGGTGTACGTATTTACTTCGATTTTACACTATGTGACTTATTGTTATACAATCCAGAGCGAATGCAGTTTGAACAGATTCGCAACCATCATCCAGAACCAACCATTAAACAGGAAATTGAGTAAGTATATCACTAGTGTGGTTCAAGACACATGAGCTGGCTGGCAATAAATTCTTTAAGTTCAATACAGAACATTTTAAGATAGATTAAAATGTTTCATACCTCCACATAACCAGTCTTCTAAGTATATCGTGATTTCAAAATTTTGGCGGCTTCATCTTCAGTACTATCTTACGACAGAGCCGCCAAGGCTTTGAAACCGTGATATACTTAGAAGACTGTGGTTATGAGGAGAGGTATGAAATATTTTAATATATCTTAAATTAAACCTCATAGTGATTTTTTTTTATAAAAGTTCAACAGAACATTTTGCATAAAAATTTGCTATAATACATACACTTTCAGTTACAAGCAAATACCTCCAAGTTGAGAACTTACTCATTTCAACTTATCATTATTTCATGAATGAAAATTGATAATCATGTCTCCAAAAATTTAGAAAAAAACTCTCCTTTTTTTTTTTAATGTTAATATAATTTATATTTGTACTGAGCACAGAGCTTATGCTACGGTTTATTATACAGCGTGTCGCAATCTCGCGTTACGCTCGGCATGATACTGGTTTAGCATGGAGCGCATATGTTTATGGAATTGTCGCCAGGTGGGACCACATATATGGGAAATCAAAATGACCAACGTTCATAATAAATTTCCAAATGTGTTTACAAAAATTAATATATACAAACCTGTCCCTGCATAACCTAATGAAATAAATTACATACATACTATTTAGTAAACTGTAAACTAATATGATGTACACTAAACTGACCCATCGGAACCTAACAAAATGAAGTGATTGAACATTTATTTCTTAAAATATGGTTTGGAATTAAATGTAAATGTTGGTCATTCATACATATGTCCTGCCATCTGGTGGATTAAATTTTATAAGCGTTCACGTATGCCAACTTCAATTCCAATAAAGAACTTTGAAAATAAATTGAGAGGAAGAGTCATAATTTGTGTACATAGATAAACATATTAAAATTCTTTATAAAAAAAAAGTAAGTATCGCTGCAAAACGTTTAAAATAGTATGAAATATTAGTAAAGACAGAAAAAGTACCTAGAACAGCATCATATCAATGTTGTATGGAAAATTATAGAATAAATTATTCTTTAGTTCTTAAATAAACATATGGTTGATGAAAATACAAAATTTTAGAATACTTCAGATTTTCGCCTGAGCAGTTTTATCAGGTTTTGAATTTAATAGAAGACGAAATTTATATACATCCATAATATCCCCAAGATACAATACAATATTTACAGCTTTTATTTATGTCTTGACTAAGTTCAAGCCACAATAACTCTTTTTTTCTGTATATCTCTGTACTCCTTCATACTCATATTGTATAGAACTCGATGATTTGCAACAAAAGTATCTATCGTCGTTAAAATTGGAAAGTTATAAAACAAGTACTGTATTTCCGACATTTTGTCATAAAATCTTAGTTTGTTTTTAGCAATTACAACAATGAGTACGGGTAATATCTTCTATATTTTTTGTTTGCGCTGGCAAATTGCATCCCGGATTCAAGTGATTCTAATACACGACGCGACATGTCAGCGCAAAATTTTTCGTGCCAGCAATTTGCGTTGTAGATAAACCACCTCCATTTAAATACATGGGGAGCAATTTTTGCGCTGGTGCTTTGTGTCATAGATGAACCATAGCATTACAGCCTATGGAGAGATTGTATTTGTGCATGTAGAGGAAAGAAATTATTACCGCTATGTCATGAGATATGTTGAAAATTGATCCAATTTTATGTCTTCCTTGCACTCATGCAAGGAGGAAGCAGGAAAATGGTAGTTGACAACATGGCAGAGCAAAAACTTCCGAAAATATACAATAAGATTTTGCATATGAAATAATAAAAATTTGAAGAATTGACTTAAAATTTTTAATCATGGTGTCATTTTGTATTATAAGAATTTGCGATTCAAAAAGGCTATTTTAAGGTTATGGGAAGTGATATTAAGAAATGGTACAATAAAATGATAAAATTGAGCATTTTGTGTCTTTATTGCAAATTTCACAGATCTCTATCTATAGTCTACAGTATTTTAATTTTTAATACTTATATAAATAATTTGTTTTATTGCTGTTAATTTTAGAGTATATGACACTGAGCTGAACGATGTAGTGGTGAAGGAAGAAGATGATGATGGAGTCTCAATTCAAGGCCATGAAGGAGAGATTGAGGCAGATGATCATTCTCACTTCACCAGCAACAACATTACTAATATGATACACCATCCTGTAGTCGAAGAGTGTCATACATTAGACAATGGGGAAACCATAGGTACTCTTCTACTTCACATAATTTGGAACTATATTCTAGAATTTAAAGATAAAAAAGTACACTATACAACAATTATAATTAAGTAAAGTAAAGTAAAGTGATCCCACAACAGGCCTCAGGAGGCCCTTGGGGTAGTAGGAGGTTAAGGCTCCCACTTTTTCTAGACAATCGGCACTTTATGTCAGCCGGGTTGTCAGCCCTGCGTGACGGCCGCCTTTACCCCAGAACAAGCGTCTGGTACTCATTTCAGTTAGAGGCTGAGTCGACCCCAGGGTCATAGTGCCGCCAGAGGGTTTGGGTCAGTTTAAAAATCCTGACCCCAACGGGACTTGAACCCTCGACCCTGGTAGCCAAATTTTACAGGTAAAGTAGGGAAAAAAATTAATTGAAAAGGACTAAACATTCACTTCTTTAAGGTAGAATATTTTTTTTATCACTCACCTCATATTGTTCTTCTTATTTGATTATAAACTAGTTTTGGAACATAATTTCTGTTCCATCCTCAGTATCGTCACAACCGTTGTTCTGTCGTCTTGAAGAGCTGTCCTTCTCTCCTTCCATTGGCTGACTGAAAAACCTCGAAACCAGGTCATTCTCACCGGGAATTTCAAAGTTCATTAATTTCTTCTTTTCGCTCATTTGAATGTAGATCTTTTCCCAAACAGTAAGTTCTTTGGGTTTTTCTATTTGTTTTATTTTATTTATCTTGTGTTCAAAATTCCCCATGAATAGATTAGCTAATTAATGGACATCGTTTAATTTTCAAGTTCTGGTGCAGATATGTGGATGACATAATTGCAATAGTTAATCATAAACAGATAGATGATGCATTAAAATTATTGAACATTCAAAGTCAAACTATAAAGTTCACTATGGAAAAGGAAATCAATGGAGAAATACCATTTTTAGATCTCAACTTAAAAAGGAATGAAGAAAATAAGATAGAATTTGGAATTTAAAGACACATATAGATAACTACATAAAATCTTTAGGTTTCAATCACGTAGCTCACAAAGAAGCAGTTTTCAATAGTTTGACACATAGATTAGTGAACATACCGATGAACAAAGAAAATTATGAAAAAGAAAAAGAACACATAATCAACGTAGCCACGAAAAATGGTTTTGCAATAAAAATGATACTCAAAAAAATAAACAAGTTCAAAAGACAAAAATTTATTAATCAAAGCACTCTTCTAAATGTTAAAGAAGATAATGTAAAATTTAGAAAATTCACATATCATCCATTAAAACAACATAAGGTTAGCACCCAAAAATGACTACAGCATCAGTAGACTGATTAGACATAATAAGAATGAGAAAATTAAAGAAGAAAACAAATCAGGGATTTATCAAATTAAATGTGAAGAATGTGAGAAATTCTACATAGGAAAAACTAAGAGAAATTTGAAAACTAGAGTGAAAGAACATCTCAGGAATGTCAAGAAAGGGGAAGTAGAAAAATCTGCAGTGGCTGCCCATGCATGGTCTGAAAAACATCTTATCGAGAAAGAAGCTAAATTATTAAAACAAATAGAAAAACCCAAAGAACTTACTGTTTGGGAAAAGATCTACATTCAAATGAGCGAAAAGAAGAAATTAATGAACTTTGAAATTCCCGGTGAGAATGACCTGGTTTCGAGGTTTTTCAGTCAGCCAATGGAAGGAGAGAAGGACAGCTCTTCAAGACGACAGAACAACGGTCGTGACGATACTGAGGATGGAACAGAAATTATGTTCCGAAACTAGTTTATAATCAAATAAGAAGAACAATATGAGGTGAGTGATAAAAAATATTCTACCTTAATGAATATACCTCATAGTGAGAATTCCTAAAATAAGTAATTCACTTCTTTCTTTTAATTTTACACTCTTGCATAAGAAAATTGTTATATTCTAGAAGTAAACAAATGGTTGTACACAGCTAAGCTAGTGCAATTTATAGTTGGTTGGTTGTTGTATCTAATGGTGAAGTCATTATCAGTCTTGCTCTCCAGTACTTTGAAGTTTTGGAAATTTCCTGTTTGATGGCTGAACAGTTACCTATTTCTTCCTCTGAGTGGTTGCATGGAATGCATCTTGGTGTAAACAATATATTGATCTTGTGTTACAATTTAGAGTAAATTTGGGTTATGAGGGTCATACTGAAAGTCATGAGCAACTCATTGTTAAAATTCAAATTTCAACAATCTAACAAAAACAACTGCAGGATCATAATCTACAGACTTTATACCACAACATTGCCGTTTTGTGGCATCATAGCTTCTATCATGTGACCACACGCAGTGTTTCCAAAATGGCAGACATCAATGTTTGATTTTGACAGCGCACTGTCATTGAATTCCTTGTTAAAGAAGAACAAACTGCTGTTGATATTCACAAAAGACTTCAATGTGCTTACGGAGATGCCTGCATGGGTGCCAGCAGTGTTAGGAGATGGGTGAAACATTTTAAAGATGGGAACACGAGTATCAAAGATGAGCCTCGTAGCGGTCACCCACACTCTGCCTCCACGGATTGCAACAAGGAAAGAGTTGATGTGCTCATTAGAGACGACAGGCGTATCACAGTGAATGAAATCGCTACAAAACTTGCAGTAGGACACAGTGCAGTGCAAGAAATGATTCACAGCTTAGGTTACCGAAAAGTTAGTGCCCGTTGGGTTCCACGTTTATTGAGTGAAGACCACAAACTTCAGAGAAGAACCATCATCCATAACCTTCTTCAGAGATTTCGAAATGAAGGTGATGATTTTTTGACGAGTATTGTGACAGGTGACGAAAGCTGGTTTCATCGCTACGAGCCTGAAACAAAACGCCAGAGTATGGAATGGCACCACTTGAATTTGCCATCAAGGAAAAAAGTGAAGACAGTGCAATCTGTTGGGAAAGTTATGGGCAGCGTCTTCTGGGATGCGCAAGGTTGCATTCTGGTTGAATTTCTTGAACCTGGACAAACCATAAATGCTGCCTGCTATATCCAGACACTTGCGAAGCTCCGTCGTGCATTGCACGACAAACGCCCTGGAAGGAAGATCATTCTGCAACACGATAACGCGCGTCCTCACACTGCTCGTGCCACTGTGGAGAAGATCAGGACATTTGGATGGGAAACTCTTCCACATCCTCCCTATAGTCCCGATTTGGCACCCTCCGACTACCATCTTTTCGGTTCTATGAAGGAGCAGATGAGAGGTCAACACTACAAGACGCTGGAGGATATTCGGAAAGCAGTGCATCAGTGTTTCGAGCAGCTGGAACGGACTTCTATCATAAGGGAATTTTCAAGCTTGTAGAACGCTGGACAAAATGTGTGCAAAGAAATGGAGACTATGTTGAAAAGTAGCACAAAGGTCTGTAGATTAACATGGTGTACCTGGTTTGTCTAAAATAAATATTATGATTGTTTAAAAAAATGTTGCTCATGACTTTCAGTATGACCCTCGTAAATCGTGATTTCTTCTTACCTCATACTTTATGCTTTTTAAGACAGCACTGCAGTATCAGCGATCATTGCCACCATCCTCAGCTGTTTTCACGACTGTCAATTTTTTCTTTTGCCGGTAATTATCCAAACTGCCATTTGGTGTTCTTTTGAAGGAATCATTTTCTAACTGCCATCTGTTGTATTTTTGAAGAACTTTATACTCAAGCTCGGTTCGTCTGGAATCTCGAAGTTCATGGTTCTAGTATTGTTTTTTTAATATATATTTTTTTCCCAAACTGTTAAATCCAAAGGTTTGGATAGATGTTTCAAAAGTTTTGCTTCTTTTTCAATTCTATGATGCTCTAATAAACTATGTGCTGAAGTGTTCTTTTTTACGAGTTTCCAAATTCCTTTTTGTTTTCCTATAGATGTATATATATATATATATATATATATATCCTGTTGCAATCAATTTGATAAATTCCAGATTTTTTGTTGTCTGGGGTGTTAACTTTATTAGTTAACAGAAGATTACCCAGGCTGAATTTGTTAATTGGAGCCAATGTTATATTAAATTTTCTGAAATTTTTTTGAAACTTATTATGAACTTCAGGATGGTAAGTAAATTTCTTGAATTTTACATCTTTCTTGGAATCATGTTGTAGGGTGGTGTATTCCTGTAACCTTTTCTGTTGTTTAAATTTCTTTAATTTATTCTTTATGTCTTCGTCAAAACCATTTATTTTAGCAACATGTACAATATGATTATATTCATTGTCAAAATCTTCTTCATTAAGTGGAATATTTATGAATCTGTGTAATAGACTATTGAAAATTGCATGTTGATGTGACACATGATTAAAACCTGAAGATTTTATGTAGTTGTCAGTATGTGTGTCTTTTCTATAAATATTAAATTCAATTCTTTGCTGTTGTTCATTTCTTATCAAGTATAAGTCTAAAAATGGGATCTTGTTATCTTGTTCAATTTCAATAGTGAATTTTACTGACTCATCCTGAAGATTAAGCAATTTCAATGCATCTTGAATGTATTTTTTATCAATTACAGCGATAATATCATCCGCATATCTATACCAACACTTGAAAATCAAAGGATAAGCATTGGTGATATGTGATTCAAGATACCCCATAAATAAATTGGCTATAAAATGGAGAAAGTGGATTTCCCATTGCTAATCCAGAAATTTGTTTATAAAATTTTCCATTAAATGTGAAACAGTTGTTATTGGTACAAAAAAAATATCTGCCTGAATTAGGAATCTGTGGGTTCGGATTCGATTCCTAATTCAGGCACATATTTCTATCTTAACTTTAGATTATTGTAATTTATTAGATAATATGTCCACCGCGCTTTTAGCCTTGGTTTTAGATGAGGCTATTAACCCGGCCCAGTGTGTACAGGGGGCATAAGCCAGAACTGTATACAGCTGGGTAATTCATGACAGGCGCGTTCTCGTCGCGGGGGTGAACACTAAGAATCTTAGTGACTAGGTTCTGTCAAGGACCCAATCTCTCGGGGGTATAACGAGGGCCCCTGCCCAGGGATACGGGTGAAGACCTCAACAGTTGGATCGGCAAAAAGAACAAGCTTCAATAAAGGCGAGACAAGAAGAAGAGGCAGCCCTCCACCTGGGGTTTGTACAGATGGAAGCATATTCAAATGCTTTGAGGTGGCAGCCCCACCATTGGACTATTCGGCAGCAGGCCGGTTACCTGCTACGAGAAATTATAAAAAAACTCGGAACTCCCCAAAGCAATATTCGGACAGATTTTCTCAGATCAGTTGCAGGTGTATCTCTAAGAGATCAAAAGAGAAGTCAAGATATCAGAGATGAACTACAAATCTATAATATAAACGAGAAAATACACACAAATAAACGTAATTGGTTTGAACATATACAAAGAATGCCAAATAATCGTTTATCAAAACAGCTGCTTCATTATAGGCCTCTAGGCCGAAGAAATGTAGGAAGACCAAAATGTCGGAAGGATGACCTGTGCCTGCGGCATGTAGTGCTCCGGGGAGCAGAACGGGCCAACAAGCCCATACCTTGAAGATGATGATGATATGTCCACCGCTGTGGTCTCGAGGTAGCATGCTGCCTTGTCACACAGTGGGCCTGGGTTCGATCCTCAGTCGGGACAGTTTTTCTGGGTGAGGTTTTTATCGGGGTTTTTCCTCACCTATAAGACAAATGTCAGGAAAACTTTAAGGCCCAAACGGTCCCTGAAACCATATTGCCATAATCATCCTTCACCGGTGTGGAAAACAACGGGAAGCTACCACACCTACAATTCCCTAGTAAAGCTGCAAGCATAGCATGAAAATGCAGTGAAAGACCTGCATCAGGCAGAATTACTATGGATGGATTAGATAACATCTTCATATTTATATATTAAATTTGGGAATTTTTAACATTATGAGGTTCAATTAATAATAATTAAATGAATCATGATTTTATTGACAGTCGTGAAAACAGCTGACGATGACGACAAAGTGTCGCCGATACTGCAGTGCTGTGTTTAAAAAAAACATAGATGTATGAGGTAAGAAAAAATCACGATTCATTTAATTATTAACATCTTCATAATTTATAAATTGAGTCAGATAAATGTTTTTTCATCTCACCTCATGAAGCTCTGTGTTTTCATGGTACTGATTTTAAAGGGCTTTGCCTCCGTCGTCAGCCAAAACTTCGACTGAATTGAAAAGATGGCTAATGATAGGAACAAGTGTTCTTGAAATCGCAGTTCTGTGCTGTGAAGAACACAGAATGTATTAGGTGAGATGGATGACTCATTTTAATTTTATTAATTTGAAAGCCTCATAATGTTATTTCCCATCATAAGTTTTTTGAAAAAAGTCCCCCTATTATTGAAGACCTGTGGTATGCAAGGCTGCCAACTAACCAGGTCAATCACATGGATAGATGAAATGAGCATGGAGAAGAGATGGAATGAAGCTTTTGAAGTGGTAAAAAAGAAATCTCAGAAAAATCTGCTCTCACTCCTAAATCAAAGGTATATTATTTGGAAGATACAAAACTTCATGTTGTTTTATTCCACCCACAAATATAAAATTTAAGGTAGAGCAAAAAATTACTATGAACCCAAGTAAATATAAAATAGATACATCTTCAAATAAAAAAAAAAAAAGATGCAACTTTAGTTCTGATGTGGCTACTTCTGTATCCATCAGCCATACAAAAATTTGGATGATTGAGGAGACAATTTCTATATTGCTTTTGATGGTGCATGTGGTAGAGTGACTATCTCTGGATTTTTAGAGTGTAATAATCCTTCTTTATGTTGAGAGGAATGTGGATTATGTAGTATTTCAAACACTAATGAAGTGTGATTGGTATTTGCAGGAGAAGGCGACAGGAAGAGAAGTCTCAGATCTCATCGTGCAGAGCATTCAGAAACGATATCATCCGATGTAAATGGCACAATTAAAACAATTTCTCGGTCTAACTACCAAGAGAATAACCTCATCACAATGAATACTATAAAACAAGAAACTTCACATCATTTCACCATCAAACAGGAACCTCTGAGTAACGCTCATCTTTCAAGGTTATTATTATTATTATTATTATTACTGTTATTAAAAAGATACTACTACAGGCCTTGGGAGTTCTTGGGATATAGGAGATTAAGACAAATTCAAAATAGGCAGGCAAAAAGGCACTAAAAATCATTAATATAGGCACTCAAAAAATCAAAATAGGCTACAACATAAAATTTTATATTCTTAACGCCGTAGCGTACTGGTTAAGGCACTGCACTACAAGTCGGAAGGTCGAGGGTTCAAGTCCCGGTTGGGTCAGGATTTTTAAACTGACCAAAAAACCTTCTGGCGGCACCATGGCCCTGGGATCGACTCAGCCTCTAACGAAAATGAGTACCAGATGCTTGTTCTGAGGTAAAGGTGGCCGCCACGCAGGGCTGACAACCCGGCTGACATCAAGTGCCGATTGTCTAGAAAAAGTGGGAGCCTTAACCTCCTACTACCCCCAAGGGCCTCCCGAGGCCTGTAGTGGGATCACTTTACTATGTCATCAATACCATACGAAGATATCAGAGATGATTTTGGAACTTGTTTTGCCTTTTTACATAGAGCATACTTTTGCAGTTGCAGTGTGTACATGCTGCAAAACATGGCACTTATTCGCGCAAATTCACTGAAATTTTACACACTTTGCAAAACAATGTCACTTGAGAATATTTCCGCACCAAATTCTTTCACAAAATTGGTCAGTTTGTCTTTTACTGTTGTCCATTTGTTAGGCATCGTGAAACAACTATTCTAAATGTAAAAAAGAAAGAAAAAAGCCACATACACTTGTCGCACAACTTTGTCTTTGAAGCACCTGTCTGTGAACGAGGACTACAGACTGAATTCAGTGTTATCTACATCAAAAATAATAGATATGTGTCATGAAGTTTGTCCATTTCAATTCATTTCATCAAAATAATAAGTTAATTTCGAGAAAATAGGCATTTATAGGCAAAATTAACTTCATGGAAAACAACTCTAGGGTCATTAGTATGACTATTTAACTCATGCCCCAAATGGGAGTAAATGACCAATCACGTTTCAATGATTTCTGTTTTACAACCAATCAGAGTCGTGTTTCACGAAATATTTATCAGCGTTATAATTACCATATTAAAGAAAGCTCCTCCTTTTTAATATTCTGAAATAGTATGATCTAGTTGCAGTGATAAACAAAAGAAGCAGATGAAGCGTACCTATCGTTTCTCATTTGTTTTCAAACATCGCCGTTTACATTAGATATATAAATATTTTAAAATAACTACAGTTAAATAATGATTTGTGAGTAAACAGCTTAATTTTATTCGTTAAATAGTCCTAACAAATGCCACTCTTGATTTCCAAATTCTCTAGATAAATTCACTCCTCACTTCGTGAGTCGTGAATTTATCGATAATTTGGAAATCACTCGTGGCATTACTTATGATAATTAAATGAATCGTGATTTCTTCTTACCTCATACTTCTATGTTTTTTTTAACACAGCATGAAGTCACTTTTCAATATCTATCATAAATAACTGTAGGCATTTTCCCTAACATCCGGTGTCTAGTCATATTATTACTATAAGATTTATGTATAAAATAGTGGTAATACTGTCATGATGATGATACATGTTGCACATTTAACATTAGACAGTATTTGGACATTACTTGGAGTAGTGTCGTTGCACAAAATACCAGAATTTGGCATAGTGATTTTGTTGTCTGTGTGTGCGGTTGAAGTGAGCAGTGTGTTCTGTACCACCCTAAAATATGTTTACAAAGGTAGAACAGTGATAGGAATCAAAATATTGGTGCAATGTGAGATTCATTACAGCATCAATCTATTGCATGATGGTATCTTTAGGCTTGCAGTACTCCAAATTAGAACTATCAAATTTCCATCACTAATATGTGTGTGTATATATATATATATATATATATATATTATGAATAAGAAAGTTTTCTTATTCATACTTATATCCGCAAAAATCTGCAATATAACATATATATATATATATATATCAATCCCAACTCAAAAAGAATGCATAATATAATAACTAAGTATGGGAAGTCCAAATAGGTGGACTAGGTAAAAGTAGACCGAGATGAAGATCGTATTTATCACCCATCATATCATCAGGGCAACGTAGCTCCGCCTTCCAGGTGACCAAACCTAAGAAATGGATTACAATTCCACCAATGCCAGGAGAGAAAGCCAGAAATGTCATAAAAGACAATGTGATGGCATTAGACAAAAAAAAAAGGTTTTATGAAATAATAAAACTTGACTTCAATTCAATGTTGTTACTATTTTATTTACAGTCCTCACATAATCAAATAAACCGTGAAGCATACAAAAAATTTCTGTCTACAAAAAAAGATGAAGATAAAGTAGAGTATCATAGGAAGAGAGCCATAGCTAAAATTGAAGTTCGCAAAAAACATAGACAAAGCTGGGAACAATTTGTCTCATTTTTGGAAAATGATATCACTAGGCCTCAACCAAAAATATATAAAGTTTTAAAAAATTTAAATAATGATTCAAGAGAAAATGCACATTTAAATTGTATATCTAAAGAATCTTGGCTTATCTACTTTCATCATTTATGGACACAAAAGGATGATTTATTACAAATACCAATCTCTAATAACACTGCTTTGGAACAAATTTCTCTAGATGAATTAACTGATGTTAAATTATTAAAAAGTAACAAAGCTCCCGGAGAAGACCACATTAATCAAGAATTATTTAAATTTTCAACTAAAAATTTTTTAGACAGATTTCTTATTCTCCTTAATATGATATGGGAAGGACAAGAACCACCACAAAGCTGGAACAAATCCATTGTAATACCAATCTTCAAAAAAGGAAGTCGCCAAATCAAAGATAACTATCGTGGAATTAGCTTGTTGAACTCTGGATATAAAATTTATGCTAATATAGTTAAGAATAAATTGAGGAAAATTTATGAAAATATAATTGGAGAAGAGCAGAATGGATTCAGAAAGGGTAGATCTTGTACAGATGGATTCTTTACTCTAAAACTACTATTAGAAAAGCACAAGGAATTCAATATAGAAACTCATATCGCCTTCGTTGACTTCATAAAGGCTTTTGACAAAGTAGACAGAAATATATTACTACAAATTTTAGCTGATGATAACGTTCCACAACAATATATTACTAATATCTTCAACATCTATAAAGATAATGAAATCTCTGTTAAACAAGATGGCAAATTATCTTCTTGGGAAAAGATCAACGCTGGAGTAAGACAGGGATGTGGACTTTCACTGGTGCTTTTCATTATATACATGAATAAATAAATGAGCCTTCCTTTGGCCAGCAACCAATCGAAGGGACTATTATTATGCTTTCAAGTCTTATACGAGAATTTCCCGGAGAAGGGAAAATTTTCTATAGGTTCGTAACAGGCCTTGGCCTAATACTTGGAAGGAAGAAGAAGAAGAATTAATAAATGAATGGAGGAAAACACAACGAGGATATATACCCATCAATAGGAACCTCAAACTCGATGCTATTCTTTTTGCAGACGATTTAGCTCTTCTGGCACTTTCCAAAAATGATTTGCAACGATCAATTTATAATTTACAAAAAATAGGTGCCAAATTTAATATGGAAATATCAATTAACAAAACTAAAATTATGGCATTTCATGGGAAGGACCCCATACAAAGTAAAATCTGTCTCCAGAATAAAATTTTAGAGAGATCTAATCAATTTAAATATCTTGGATATTATCTCTCTATCTGGGATGAAAAGGATATCCCTGAAAAAGTTACTAGTTATAATAAAAGTTTAGGAATTATTAATCAAGTTATGAAACCATCCCTTGTACAAAAAAACACCAGATTACGTTTATATAACACTTTGGCTAGACCAGTGTTGACCTATGGTAGTGAAGCATGGACACTCAGAAAACAACATGAAAGCAGAATAACGGCTTGTGAAATGAGATTCATGCGCAGAACAGCGGGTTACACCAGATGGGATCGGAAAAGGAACACCGATATCTTAAAAGAATTGAAGACTACCCCAATTTTGGAATATATTAAACAGTACCAACTAAATTGGAAACACCATCTTGAAAGAATGAGTTCAAATCAGATCCCCAAAGCTGTTTATAATATACCAAGAGGACGAAGATCACTGGGCCGTCCTATGAAATGCTGGAGGGAAAATTTTCTATAGGATCGTAACAGGCCTTGGCCTAATACTTGGAAGGAAGAAGAAGAAGAACTCTCATTAGTGGTGTTTTGTTAATAAAATTTAAATTACTCACTGAATTTCATAACAATCAATTGAATATAATGTGAGACATGTTGATACTAGAAAGACACCCACCTTTGATGTTTTTTATTATTAATTAACACTTCTCACTGAAGGACAAATTAAATTTGAAGAAAAAAATTATACTCTCAGACTGAGGTTTGAACCCAGAACCTTTGACTTTTTATGCCAATGCTCTACCAACTGAGCTACAAACCCCAGTCTGAGCATATAATTTTAATTTGATACCCATTTTCCCTTTTTGATAAATTTTAACAAACACATTAAAACTCCAGCAACATTGGAAATTGAAGCAGAAGCCTCTGAGCAAAATTTGTTGGTTCTTTCATGCTCAATTTTGAATTGCATAATATCCTGAGTTTTTAAAAACATTAAACTAAATGCAAAAGATGTATTTACTAAATTGTTAATCTTTTGGTTTGTAGTATTGCTAGCACAAGTTCTAGATGTTCGACGCCAACAACCAGTCTGCCTGCCATCACAGTGCCAAGTGGATCCGTCCACTCCTCTGCATCACCAAAGCATTCCACATTGTTGTCACAGATCCTAACTTGGCAGCTTGTTCCTCAGAGCCTCTACAACGAAGTACCTGTCGCACCCTCCCTTGTTTATGGAGCCATCCACTTGCTCAGACTGTTTGGTTAGTAACTAACACATTTATCCATTTTATAATTACCTTAGTTCTTATAACTATGTTATCAGAAAATTTAACTGTAAATAGACAGAATAGTCCTTACCTCATATTTTGTTATCCTTTCCAGTAATTTCAAGGAACTCCAATGAAAATGAGAGGAGTGTCCACTTGAAAACTGCAGTTCCCGTGTTTAAAAAAACATAAACTATGAGGTAAGATAAGATGTGACTCATTCATTCATTCAGTTAAGAACCTCATAATGCTATTTAACCATGAAAAAAAATTATCACTTTTTGTCGAGCCTCAACCAGCAAAAAAAAAAAAAAAATAACGGATTAATTTCCAGGCCAATGTTTACTTTTCGTATCTTCATTTTTACTTATCGCTACTTTTTTACCATCACTTTTGAAACACCCTGTACATATAAATAATTAGGGCACAACAGCAGTTTCAAAATTTCAAGGCTGACCGAAGAAATTGCTCTCAATGGCTAGAGTGACACAGGTCCTTAGCTTCAGATTCCAAAAGAAAAATCTCTATGATATAACCAGAAATAGGGATATATGGAGAGCTTATGTCTATGTGGCCATGAACCTATGGTTTCGATAGTGCCAGTGAATCAAACCTGGGACCTCTGAAATGCTAGACAGACATGCTAACTTGTACCCCACAGAGTGATTGCCATTATATAAAGGATACAAATTTCAATACTCAACTTGGGAAGCATCTCGTCTACCCAAAGGACAACTGAAAACATTTCACAAGGATATGTAAGACTCAAAATTCACAGCCAAATATGTCGATAGATTAGCACCTCAGTTCTAACGATTCAAACCTTCTAGTTTGGGAACCTAGCCAGTAAAAGCAGAGGGGGATGGAGTCTTCCTGCAATGTCTTGTCCTTTTTCTCGGGGTCAAGTCGCCTGCAATTTAGCAAGTGTTCCTTGCTTAGGAGAACATTTTCTCCACACAAGGAGCATCCCATAGTTCTTGAGACAATCCCCATTCTATGAAGATGGTCATCCAGACAGTCATGGCCCATTTCCAATCTGAAGAGAGCTACTGCTGTTCTTCTAGGGAGGTGTTTTATTAATATAATAAATTTGGGAACTTTTACATTATGAGGTTTTCTTAATATGGATCAACGAATTGTGAATTCTTCTTACCTCATACATCTGTGTTTTTTAACACAGAACTGCAGTATCGGGAAATGCATCATTCCCATCTTCAGCTGTTTTCAGGAACTTAGACACTCGCAAAAAAGAACACTTTAGAAACATGAAAAATGGCAAAATTGAAAAATCAGCTATAGCAGCACATAGTTCATTAGAAAATCATGAAATTGAAAAAGCAAAACCTTTGAAATATATATCTAAACCTTTGGAAGTAACAGTTTGAGAAAAGATATACATTCAAAAAAACCATACTAAACACAGCTTCCATTAACCAAGGTTTAAATTTTATAATTATTCATTACTTCGAAAACAAGAAAGAATTTAACAAGACAAATATATCTATAATTTGAAAAATAATCATTACATTAAATAAATGATAAAAGCTGTGAAGCATTATGACAATGAAATTCAATGATGTATAAATTTAAGTTCTGAACAGTTGCTTTAAATAAAAAAGAAAGTGAATAACAAATGTCATACGCTCCATTGCATCCATACTGCAACTCAAACTGTTCCTGATCACAGCTGCATCGTCCAAATAATAATTAAGCCTTGGGAACCCTTAAACATCCCAAGTCATCTGAACCAGGATTACAACTGTTCATCATTGTGTTCCAAGTTCGGCAACTAAGCTTTCTGTGCCGTCACATGACTTAAGAAAAGCAGAAAGGAAATAGGGGTAGGCACAGAACACTTAATATAGCACAGATAATACAAGGAAGTAACAGGAAATGTGCACACAGTTCAACAGGTCCCAGGCAAGAGAATGAAGTTGTTTTTTTATTGGGATGAGAGAGAGAGAGAGAGAGAGAAAAAAAAAGAAGCGAGATGTAAATTTAGTAACTGATTCACTTTTCTTTATTTCATCAATACATTCAGGTTTATGAGGGAAACTAAGTAGCTAAATGTGATAAACAATATTTAAACGAGACCAGCTTCATGGCCTTGTGTTCAGAAGTTCTGACTACAGTTCCTGAAGTCATGGGTTCAATTCCTGCTCAACCCACAGGAATTTTTCCTCTGGTCACCCATGATCTCAAATTCAGTTTCAGTAATCTCATGGTGCTTAGTTATATATCGCCCATCATATCATCGGGATAACATAACTCCACCTTCCAGATGCTCCAACCTCAGAAGTAAGTTACAGTCCTTCCAATGCCAGAAATGTCATTAAATAATCTGGTGGCATTGGACAAAAAAAATTATACCAAAGTGGAAGTAAGGGATTACTAATCATGTAATTCCCTTTACCTTCATTTGCTAGACAATTAAGGCACCATTTTAGTCAGTCTTGGCTCTTTGGAGCTGTTTTGCTCCAGATTTAATTTTAAAATAGTTCTTTACACTGCTTCATATATACAAAACCAAATTTTTACAAATATATGTTGTGATGGAAGGGGTGATTGAGAAAACAGTATTTTCTGTAAATAAAAAATGTATTAATTCATATTACATTCTATTTATTTTGATTAAATTAACATAGTTTTAAGAAAAACCAAATACATATTTGCATTTTTTCTAACATTACTCCAACCATTCCTTCATGTAAACACATTTGTTAGGATTAACAGATCCTATATCACTGCAAAAACGGAACACTGGACAGACACCACATGGTATTCTGACAATACCTGGTGCTGGCAATAACGACTCAACTGCTCGGTAAAGATGACTGCCATCTAAAGCAATAGACTTTTCAACTTTCCCGTCATATAACAATGTATCCAATATTGTCTCCATATCTTCAATCGAAAGCGGTACCTTACTAATACCAAGCTCACTGATGTACTCACATACATCTTTTGAAGATGCATATGATATATTCCTAGCAGCAATAGGGCCTCCTTTACAGTCATTTGTTCCTTCTAGTTTCTGTTGCAAAAATCTATAACATTGCTGATTTAAAACATCAACAAATTCTGCTTCAAAATCTTGATCGCAATACCAAGCTCCTCCAGTTACTGATCTATCAGGTTCTAAATTGTATAACATATATACTTTTTTCTTGCTTGCAGAAACTGATTTCACAGCTTTTATCAACTTTTTCGTTTCAAGGGTCTTCACTATTTTGTTTAACTGTGTAGGAATTAAGTTTGATTTGAATCGTATGTCTCTCATCCAGATACCTTTATTACCAGCTTCTTGAATAATACTGTATACAATTTTCTCTTCATTGTCAGCTCCTTTGACCTTTTGGGTTGTAGAAGGATCTTTTAGTTTATAAACCAATGTACCACCTTGGTTGAATAAATCAAAATACCCTTGTGCAAGAAGTTTGTTTATGACACTTACACGTTGTTCTGGTTTCAGATCTGGGATTTCCTTCTGAATGTCTTTATCAGATATTCCTTTTGCTGAAGCTTTTGCAAGAGCCACAATTTTATGTTCTACTTCGGATCCTCCAGATGTTGATGGCTGGTCTCCATTTTGTGCTGACTTTTCTGTAGTTGTTTCCATTTTGAAAGAATTTTTTCTCTTATTTATATCCAGATATATTTTACAATTGGAAGTGCTCTTCAGCTTTTAACTTGCAGTATCTAACCAAATATCATCATACCTATTAAAAAAATAAATATTGGTAACAATTTATTAAAATTTAAAGAATACATTTTAAAATAGTGGTCCAGTTTAATTAACTTTACAAACAATTTTTTTCTTCACAAATGTTTAAACAAAAATGAAATTGGATTTGATATTTAATTTAATATATTGGTATCAAAAGAAAAAAGAAGCAGTATAAAAAGCAACAAAACCACTAGGTTTTATTATTTGTTTATAATTGCATCTATTGTAGAATGTATAAATGCTCCAGAAATATTGTAGTTTATATATTTGATAATAATATTGTAGGTTTCTTTTAATTTTAAAATCATTAGGAACTTACATTATGAGGTTTAATTTAATATTTGAGTTTGTATTTTTTAACATTCTTACCTCGTATGTTTATTTTGTTGGATGATCGTTTCAAAGCTATTGCTCCATCTTCAGCTTGTCACAAACTGGTTTTTTTCTTTTCTTCAAGTTGTCGGCCCTGGATCTGTGTTCCAAAGAACTTGGTAATGAGGCTCCTTTCTCCAGGAATTTCAAAGTTCATAATGATCCAGGGCCGACAACATAATTATGAACTTGGAAATTCCCAGAGAAAGGAGCCTCATTACCAAGTTCTTTGGAACACAGATCCAGGGCCGACAACTTGAAGAAAAGAAAAAAACCAGTTTGTGACAAACTGAAGATGGAGCAATAGCTTTGAAACGATCATCCAACAAAACAAACATATGAGGTAAGGATGTTAAAAAATACAAACTCAAATATTGTAGGTTTCATTCACAAATGTATCAATGGAGCTTATTTTATTAGCATATTTAATGAAAATAACAGTGCTTTATATTAAATTTTAGAGATTCTATTTCATATGTCAAGTATCAATTGAAGGATGTGGGCAAAAAAAACAAGACAACCCACATATTTCTCAAAAAATATTTTCCTGGGTTATCAACCAATTCATTAAGTTTTTGGATATGTTATTATTTGTATAATGAAAAATAATACTTTTTTTTTCACTAAATTTGAAGGAAAAAAAAATTGAAAATTATGTAGATTGTAGACTGATATTCTTCCCTAAATAGTGTAAATAAATTAACTGTCTTAGATACAAAATTAACTGCCATCAAAAAGCTAAATAAATGACTTGTGCTACTTTCATGGAGCAGTAAACACACATAATTTAAAATAAAATTATTTTTACCTCACCTCATATCCTGTCTTCTATTATGAGGTGAAGTTTTAAATTAAACTTCATAGTGACATGATTCAACACAGATTTAGCATGCAATTTTCCACATATTATCTATGTCATACTCAATCAGGTGCCTGCATCATAAAAAAAATTCTGTATTTAAGGCTGTATAATAACTAGAGAGAGAAATTAGCAACCAAACCATCTTTACCCACTGACACACAAAAATTGGGGCTACTTAGGCAAATCATCTGAAATAAGCTACATTCTTCCCCAGCAGTTTTGCCAATGGTAAAACACCTGCATGCAATGCTGGATACCTGGAGTTCAAATCTTGGCTCGGGTGCAAATTTTCCTCTCTAGTTACTTTAACTGGAGTCAACAGATATGGAAACCATAGGTCCCAAACATGCATTAACTTTACATATGATCTTGTTGCAGTGAAATTACCTGATCTGCTATATGCTACCAACATGCCAGAAAGAAAGTTGAAAATTCTCCTGCAGCAGTTGGATATGTTTCTCAAGTAAGAATTATAAGAAGTTGATTATAGAAACAGTCTGATAATGATTTAACAATATTTTGTTGTTTCTGTAATTGAATTGGTGAGAGTAAGAAGTTATTTTATTTAATGACACTCTTTTAACAGCTCATGTCATGAGCATTGCAACTCAGATCTGGGTGCCAAAGAGCAGGCAAGTTTTGCCTCATTTTTGTGTGTGCCATAAATCTGCAACACTGGGTCCATGGCTTTACTTTCCTTCCAAAGGAAGTCATT
This sequence comes from Diploptera punctata, assembly GCA_030220185.1. NCBI lineage: Eukaryota > Metazoa > Arthropoda > Insecta > Blattodea > Blaberidae > Diploptera > Diploptera punctata. The sequence continues at coordinate 1,507,205 of JASPKZ010009372.1, read as the reverse complement.
CTCAGGATTTATATACATTGATCCCGATTAGGTTGAACCCACAAATCTCAAAATCAAAGGCTAGTAGCATAGCAATCATTGGAATGGAAAAGATTCCACATTTAGAAGTTTAGCTATATATTATCAGACATTAACGGAAAGTTTTATTTTATAATTACTCACAGATGATGTAGTGTAAGTTCACAGTTAAAAATATTTTTTGTAAAGTGATTGGGTTAGGCTTTATATTAAGACTAGCTGGTCCGGCGAATGTCGTATCGCCTTTAAATATTTTTACGTTAATTTTTCTAATGTTTTAATAGTTATCTGCTATTCGGAGCGGAAACAAATCCAACAAATCAAAGATCATAAAAATCGGTCCAGCCGTTCTTGAGTTATAAATAGTGTAACTAATCCGACTTTGTTTTATTTATATATATAAAGTCCCAGCCACGCGTTGCTGTGGCTAAGGTATACGTTAAATTATGTTGTAGTAAAATCTGTAATCTTTTTTCTTCTTACTCTTACCCATTCAACTATAAAATATAGTTGAACTGTGTATTTATATAAAATAAAGGTGTAGAGCTATTTTGGATAATATATAAGAATGATTTTCAGCTATTAAAGGAAAGAGTGTGTTGTATAAATAGACTAAAGTACTAATCAAATGGTAAAGAGAAAAATGTATGCCTGAACTGGGAATCGAACCCCGAGTCTTCAGCTTTTCCGTGCTGATGCTCTTAACCATTGGGCTAATTCAGGCTTCCTTCCCATCCAAGCATAAATCCTTCCTTTACTGTCTTGGTTCCCCATTAAGAAGACATGAAAGGCTCCACATAGCTAAAGCATTTTTTTATTAAATTAATATTAAGAAGCTAAAGCTGTTACTATGATTGAAATAAGTATATTAAAGTACACAACTAAATTATTGTAATCAAATGGTGTTTTACCATTGTGCTACTTAGATACACTTCCTGGGGCAAGCACAAATTCCCCTAAATTCCTTAACAGCTAGATAATAGATGTATAACTTGTACATTTTCAATTATGTCAACAAGCAAGTGTACATAATGTTGTACCAGGTTCATCATCACAGATAGTGTACTTGCACTAACTGTTCACATAATCTAACCTAAATTATTTTTGTTCAAAATGCAAATATAATACATAATATTAAAGTTAAATTATTTCTCTTTACCATTGGATACATAATACTATGTAATATGATTTGACAAATGATTTGGAAGTTGAAAATGGATCATATTAAATTCATCTAGCTGCTGCTTGCTGAATTGAGAGCTCAAAATATGCAGTGGGTTGACATTACACATAATTTGCCTCATCCCTATTTATAATTGAACAAGTTGGGTCAGACAGTGGCTTTAGAAATTCATCAAATACCAGACCTCACTGATTTTCTTTGACTATTTAACTCATGCCCCAAATGGGAGTCAATGACCAATCACGTTTCAATGATTTCTGTATTACAACCAATCAGAGACGTGTTTCACGAAATAATTATCAACGTTAGGATTATCATATATTAAGCAAAGCTCCTCCTTTTTAATATTCTGAACAGGTCTGACCGTTATTTTGCAGTGACTGAGCCTATAACAAATACGGCTACCAGATTGTATATAATAGTGCTTACATGTCAACATTTGTAGCAATTGATTATACCACCAAAAAAAGAAACCACTGTTTGCACTTTCTTAAATGTATACGACATCAAAAATGAATTAATATACAGATTGATGTGTTTCATTTTTTCTCCACTAGAGAGCATTCTTACAATATTGCGTTCCTTTGGCAATAAATAGTATGATCTGGTTGCAGTGATAAACAAAAGAAGCAGTAGAAGCGTAGGCTACCTATCGTTTCTCATTAGTTTTCAAACATCACCGTTTACTTTAAATATAAAAATATTTTTAAATAACTGTAGTTAAATAATGATTTGTGAGTAAACAGCTTTATTTTATTCGTTAAATAGTCCTAACAAATGCCACTCTTGATTTCCAAATTCTCTAGATAAATTCACTCCTCACTTCGTGAGTCGTGAATTTATCGATAATTTGGAAATCACTCGTGGCATTACTTATGATTATCAAGAAAAATGCTGCATCGATATCATTACCAGATCCCATTTTCATTTCAAAGAAATTAAATAAGTTATCTACAGAGGGTAAATTATCATTCTAGCAGAAGTCACTCGGGAATTAACAATGTATAAGAGAAAAATGTGCTCAGGTAGCTCAGTTGGTAGAGCATTGGCATAGAAAGCCTTAAGCTCAAACTCCTGTCTGAGCGTATATTTTTCTCTTCAAATATAAAAAGTCACTAAGTTCATTATTTATATATATATCCTCACATTTTTAAGAATATTGAGAACACACATGAAAGACATTCTAAAAAATTGAAGTGTTAATAAACATTCAAGAGTCAATTAAATTTTTAGGAATTGACACTGAGGTATTATTTATTTAAGTAATTTTATCATCTCATATTCTTCCTCTTAGACTAGTTTCGGGACCTTCTTCGGTTCCATCCCCAGTGAAAATGCAGAGGATGGAACTGAAAAGATCCCAAAAATAGTCTAAGAAGAATGACGTAAGGTGATAAAATTATTTACATAACAAATTTTCAAGAATAAATTGAAATATGTCAGTATTATATACTTTTGAACTTTAATTATTATATCTCAAAAACACAATTTGAACTTGGTGATTTTGGCCAGAATGGCAACAGTTTGACAAATACAACCTAAGATTGTAGATGCAATATGACCTTAGATATTAAAGTGATTAAATTTCTAGGGTTAATGGAGGAACCCAAAACAATGTTCTTTTGATCAGAAACTTGCATTGAATGGCCACTGAGCCTATGAGAGAAGAGGAAATTTTTGCATAAAAATCCATTACATTAAATACTGGAGTAAGGCAACATAATGCAATATTTTTCAAAATCAATAATTTAGGGAATGGATTTGTAAATAAATTACTGTATTTCTTTTAATCTCTTACTCCACTCTTGTATTTAACCTGTACATACTTTTTGAGAGTTTCTGATGCATAGATTTTTAACACCATGTAGATTTTTTCACGCACATTTGAGAAATTCTATTCTAATTATATCTAGTATAAGATAAATTAAACCTCATAGTGATTTATTCCTATAAAGGTTCAATATATATAGTATAATTAAGTTATGTAGGTAGGAAATAACACTATGAGGCCTATTTTAATTAATTTTTAGTTGTTTTTTTGACTCACCTCATATTTCTTTGAAGTGAGTCAAAAAAACAACTCAAAATTAATTAAATATCTAGTATCTAAATCCAAACTATGCCCATGTCGTTTTCATTAAAATTATTACATTGATATGATACATAAACTTTATTTTTTTTGTATATTTTTACAGCTACATGGAGGAACATCAAGAATGGTTTGGAGAGAAATATTATAAAGACAACGCAACTAATAACTGTGGATAACAGTTGTGTGCATGAATTACAGTGAGGCAGCACCTTGATAAATAGATACGGAAGAGTTTTATCCATGAGGAGAAATAAAATAGCTATCTATTAAAGTTGTTAACACTAGGTTCAACATATCTTACATTTTGATGAGTACAATGTCTTTAATGAAGATAAGCTTTTCCTTTCTCTATGACTTCCTCTTCCATTAAAATCTATCTTTGTCTTGATGTCTTTCTATCTACGTTCTCTGAACATGTCCATGAAATTTTATTCTTTTACTTTCAAATCTTTATTATATTCTATATAAAAACATTTCTTTATCATTGAGTATATTGGAGGGTATAATACAGTTATCCTATCTGAATTTTAGTAAAATATTGGGGAAGGAAATATTTTGTTAAAGGCAATACGAGTTAAAATGAAAGGTTTGAACAAGTTGCTACTGGTTTTTCTAATGATATTGATTTTTTAATTTGTAATAAAACATATCAATTATGTGAACATTTTGTAATTTCCTAAGGGAGAGCAGTTCTCAGCCTTTCGAAGTCGGCACCCACTTTGATGAATATCATAGTTCATTATGATGATTATGTAAGTTTATATATTCATATTGAATGATAAATCATTTTTTGAAGAGGAAACTTTTCTGCCTGAACTGGAAATTGAACCCAAGACTTCTGGTTTTATGCACCAGTACTCTGATATCCAAGGCCCAATTGCAATAATGAACAGAGATACACAGAGTGGGTAAATGGAGTTGTATAGAGAGAGAGAGAAAAAAAATGTAGGTTTCAAACAGGGAAGCCTGGTTAGGATAATGGTCAGTACATTCGTGCATAAAATCATCTTGAGTTCAATTCCTGGTTCAGCACAAAATTTCTCTCTTCAAGTAATCATCGTTCATCATTGCTAAGTACTTTTCTCATTTACATTTTTTTACAAGCTCAGGACAACACACACCCAAAACCAAGATGGAGATTTGGAGTTTTTTTTTTTCGTAATTTCTTAGTCCTTTGAAAATCAAACCCAAGTTTCTAAAGTGTAAGGTAGAGACTCCTACAAGTATGTCATAGCAACAAAACATAAATCCCTAGAACTTCAGAATCACTTGTCCTCAAAGAACTGTTCTGGATGGAGAAAACATCTTTTGAGTCTCTCTTCATGGATATCCAGGGGATATTTTTTGTTTGAGCATTGTGTGAGTGTTGCCTTAGGGAATTGTCTGTTAAGCATTTCAATTTTATCTTGCAAACCTGTTGGTCTACTTCCATCTTTCTTCCAAGAGCCCAAGGATCATTCACATAATAAGAAATGACCTGGCCCTTATTTTATATACACACATGTTAATTTGTGTAATGTCGGTTTCAAAATCCATAGCATCCATCAAGTACAATATAATGATAGAAATAAACTATGCTGCAACTTGTATACTGAGTCTGATGATATTGTTTTTAAACAAGTGGTTCTTCTTCTTCTTCCTTCCAAGTATTAGGCCAAGGCCTGTTACGATCTTATAGAAAATTTTCCAATCCTACCGGGAAATTCTCGTATAAGACTTAAAAGCATGAATTATAAGTGCATGGAAACAATTTAAAAAATCAAAGAATAGATTTGTAAGTCAATTTTCATCATATTTCTGTGTTAAAATACATTTTCCACACTAGGAGATTTTGCAACCTACAGACACCTCAGGGTCCACTGTCTTGCCGTCATATCTTTTAGTTAGCATATTATTGTGTAACTTTAAATTCTTAGAACAAAAATTATAAACAAATAATACAGAAAAGACAATTATGACTTAAATATGTGGGTTTGGGCTGATTGGAGAACAAGTGACTGCTAGCATCATATTGGCCAATATGATAACACATATTTCCACTAAAGCCAATTGCCAACATGTGTACTCACATAAGGAGACAAGTTAGGGTAAGAAAATGGGCAAGTTAGTGTACACCAGATTAGTTTAGCATTTACTTGTTTGTTAGTGGGTTTTTGAGATAAGTAAGCTACGCTTTCTAAGCAATGACTAATATGTATTTTACATTGTAAATATGGTGATTTTAGGTTACTTTCAGCTCAACTTCCCTCTTCATTTAAGGCATTTCTCACATTTTTTTTGGGGAGGGGAAAAATTAACATATAATTAAATATATTTAGGTATGAAATATCACTATGAGGTATGTTTTAATATTTTGAGTTGTTTTTTGACTCACCTCATATTTCTTGATTTTTATGCAGACCCAGGTTTCGTCACTGAATTCGTGACATTCTTGATGCATCACAACTGCCGTCTTGTGGTTGTCCCTCCTGCAAATTGATTTTTGTGCTCTCTGTTGGCCGACCAATGAACTTTCAAATCAATCCCCTCTCCTTTTCACTGGGTGTTTCAAAATTAATACTTTCCTTTTATTATTGCATATGTAAATGTTGTCCCAAATTGTAAGTTCTTTTGATTTTTCTAGCTGTTTAAGTAATTTTGCCTATGTTTCAATTCTGTGTTTTTCTGACCAAGCATATGTGACTTTTGCAGATTTTTTTTTTAACACCTGAAAAATGTTAAAAATGGGGAAACAGAAAAATCTGCAATAGCCGCACATACTTGGTCAGAAAAACACAGAATTGAAACCAAGGAAAAATTACTTAAACAGTTAGAAAAATTAAAGGAACTCACACTTTGGGAGAAAATTTTCATATGCAAAAATAAAAAGAAAACTATGAATTTTGAAATACCTGGTGAAAATGAGGGAGAGGATTGATTTGGAAGTTCATCGGTCAGCCAACAGAGAGTGCAGAAATCAATTATCAGGAGGGACAACTGCAAGACAGCAGTTGTGATGCATCAAGAATGGTCACGAATTCAGTGACGAAACCCGGGTCTGCATAAAAATCAGGAAATATGAGTCGAGTCAAAAAAACAATTCAAATTTAATCAACATATTATTCACATAACTCCTGGCGCGACAGGCCTACAAGGCCCTTAGCCTACCAGCCAGCTGCTGGCCTCACATCCACATGTGTCAATCACAGAGGTAGATAATCAGCCAGTGTAGGGGTGACATGTGGTCAGCATGTCGAGTCCCCCAGCCGTTACAGCTGGTTTTCTCAACCTGGAGCCGTTACTTATTGTAGCTACCCAAATGCATTACGATGCTGGGTGGGCACCGGTCCCATACTGGCCGAAATACCATGAGAAAATTTCTTCCCCCATGGAGACTCGAACCAGCGCAAGTCCCGTAGCTCTGCGCCAAGGCTTCCTGCCTTAACCACTCAGCTACGGCGCGGGACATATTATTCACATACTGCAACAATATTTTTTTTATTTGAATTTATGCAGGTGGCATAGAATCTCCTAGATTTCTCTCATTCACTAAGGCCCTCACTGATCCCTATCTTCAGCCAGATGACTAAAAGTTCACATTTCTGATTTTCTTGTAACTAATTGATAACAGTCAAAATTAAAGTGCAAAATGCTACAAGCCCAAAGGTCAGTGAAGTCCCACTCAGGTCAGCATTTTAAACTGGCCTGAACCTTCTAACCCTGGGGTTGACTCAGCCTCCAACAGGAATGAGTAAAGGTGCAGGACTGACAACCCACCTGACATCTTGTATTGACTGCCTAAAAAGGTGAGATCACTTAACCTATCTATAACATTCAAGTTTATAAATAAAATGAATTTTAATTATATTTAGGTTGTATTTTTGACTCACATCATATTTCTTTATTTTCATGCAGATTAGTTTTGTCGCTAACTGTATGACATTCTCTATGCTTTTCTCGAGAATGTCACACAGTTAGCAACGAAACTAGTCTGCATAAAAATCAAGAAATATGAGGCAAGTCAAAAATACAACTCAACTAAAATTGAAATAAACCTCATAGTCTTATTTCCTACATATATTTAAAAAATGAATCTTAATTATCCCACCTCATACATCATGTTCTTCAAAGCACACACTGATTTCAGGAACAGTTGCTCCTATCTTCAGCCATCTTTTTAGTCGCAATGAAGATAAGAGCAACCGGTGCTGTGCTTTGAGGAGCGCATAGTGTATGAGGTGAGATAATTACAATTCGTATTATTTGAGAGCTTTATAATGTTATTTCCCACAATAAGTTTTATGAAATTCATGTTTATATGAATGATAATTTTACAAGTACAACTTATGGGCATAATATTCAGTATAACAAGTTGCAGCCCACTCCTTGCTTAGCTGTCAACAACACCTTATTCAAAATATATTGTAGCTACCCCTCCATATCTGTAACCTGAGGATGAACCATGCAGTGATGACATAAAATTGCACATTTTTAATAATACCATTAGAAATAGTCAAAAATACAATGAACTTAGGTTGATTGTATATAAAAATCATGGTGACCCTTAAATCAACCTTCTCTTTCATGTCCAATCATATTTTTGTGATATTAAGATTTTTTCTTTTGTAAATTAATAAATTATTATTAATTGTAGTTTTAATTTGATGTAAAATAGAATTTATAATATGTGTTTTATGTTCTTGAAAATTGTAATAAAGTATTTTCTACACAAAATATGTTTTATTTTACCATTCAAAAGTCCCATAATACAATGTACTTACAGTTACATATTGTAGTTTTATCCTAACCAACAAATGCTATTGACAACCACCAATCACTTCAGCCAGTCTACATTTTTGTAATGAATGTTACATCAGTAGTAATACACTATAATTATGAAACTTATAAAATATTTAAAGTAATAATAGAAAAAATGCCAATGTAAATTATATTTACATTGCTATCACCAATAAAGAATTAACAGAAGTTTGATATAATGCAATATAAGAAAATCCAAAATAGTACATATAGATGTAAATTAACTAAACCCAAGAAATTTAAATTGTTATTGAGTTGCAGACAAATATAGTGAACCCAAGTCTCGCCAAAAAGTCTTGAGTTATAAGTTGCTTATATTTGACACTCATAATCTAATAATGAAATCAAAGAAGGGTTTAAGATTGAGTATGATAGCTTTGCACATTAATAGGGATTGGAAGAAAGTGAACAAATTGAATCAAACAGTACAATTTGAAACTCGTATTCAGAGAGACATCCCGCACCATAAACGAATGATTACGGCAAGATGTCTTGGTTCTGAGTTACGGACTTATGCTGGTTTGGGTCTCCATAGAGGAAGAAATTTTCTCAGGAATTTCAGCCAGTGCCCAACCAGCATTATGGTAATTTGGGTAGCTACAATAAGTAGCAGCTCCAGGTAGAGAAAACAGTTATAACGGCTGGGGACCTGACATACTGACCACATGTCCAATCCTACACTGGCAGGATGATCATCTACTTTTGCGATTAACACAAGATGATGTGAGACCAGCAGCCTGATGGTAGGTCAAGGGCCTTCTAAGCATGTCAAGCCATGGAGGTTTTACTCAGGAAGACCCAAGTTCAAATCCCAGAGTCAAAAAACCTGACTGAGTTTCATATTAATAAAATACCACTACATCTTATATTTAGTCTTCTTTTTAGACCGTTTTGGAGTAATTAATTCTCCATCAATATTTTCTCGACCATTGTTCTGTCTGTTATTATTTTATCAATATTAAATTATCAATATCTCACAGTATTACTTTTTCTTGGTTTTCTCATTGGTTAAAACAAATGCTGGATTGGAATTTCATTACTATGATTAATTTCATCACATTCACCATTTCATGCTATCATTTAAAAAATTAGATATGATATTTCAAAGCATATATAAATAAGAATGAAAGAATAATTAAATAATAATAATTAAAATCTATTTGAAAATACAATAGGAACTAATATGAGGTTTTACTTAATAAAAAGTGTTGTCTTATTATTCTTACCTCATATCTTGTTTCTGTTAGACATATGTTTCAAATTCACAGTTAAAATTGGGAAATAACATTATGAGGTTCTTAATTAGTAAATTATTGAGTCATTTTTTACATCTTACCTCATATTTCATGTTTTCTTTAAACACGGGAATTAGTTTTCAAGAGAAACATCTCTCATTTTCAACCGACATTATGACGCTTATGTCGGTAACATCGGTTGAAAATCAGAGAGATTTTTCTCTTGAAAACTAGTTCCCGTGTTTAAAGAAAACATGAAATATGAGGTAAGATGTAAAAATGATTCATTAATTTACGAATATGTTTCAAAGCTGTTAGCCTCATCTGCAGTCTGTAACTATTGACGAGGCTGACAAGCTTTGAAACACATGTCTAACAGAAACAACAATATGAGGTAAGAATAATAATACAACACTTTTTGTTATTAAAATATAAATCAAACTTATATTTAAAAAATTACTTTTTGGCTAACTTACAAATTCTGTGGAAGTTAAATTTTGGAAACATGGTTGATTAGTTCCTAATAGTTATCCATACTGCGATCTAGTGATAATGTGGCTTCATGCAGTGATTCCGAGTATGATCCTCAGTCGGACAAGTTTCCTGGGTGAGATTTTTTCAGGACTTGTCCTCCCTGTTAAACAAATGTCACGAAACTTCAAGACCAAATTGTCCCTGAACCATGATCCATATAAAATTAAAATAAATGCTTTTTCACTTCATCTCACATCCTGTCTTCTAATCAAACTAGTTATGAAACCTTAGCGGTTTCATCATCAATAATTCCACAACAGAACAAAATCCTCTCATCAGTATCCATTTGAATTTTACTTGTGGGGAGTTTCATAAAACAATCGTCAAAGAAGAGAAGAGCTAAAGAAATGTTGCTACAAAAATTTGTAAAATCTCATGCCAGAAACTTATGGGATTTCCACAGACATTCAGTAAATATGGGTTATGTATAGAAGCAGATTATTATACTAATTTTGATCTCAAAATATAATGTAAGTATGCTTTCTTTTCAAGAATCTGTTAATTCAGACAGTAAGACATGTAACAGCTGGATAATCTGGTAAGAAAGGTGTGAAGATTATTCTTAACTCATTCGAGATTAGTCTTGGAGGTAAAACTGGCAAACCACCTCTCTGTCATTGACTAAGAATCATGGATCCTTACATCCATGTCTTCTTGGCCTGTTATAGAGTGCTTATACTTACTGCAATTTATTTTAAGTGCAGAATAGGAAGCCAGATACAATAAGAACAGTTAAGTCTCGTAGACTGTGATAGGCAGGACATGTGGCACAAATGGGGAATAAAAGATGTGCATGGAAGCTTCTTGTAGGAAAATGCTCATTTGGTAGACCAAGAATGAGGTGGGAGAATAACATTAACCGTGACTTGAGGGAAGTAGATTATACAGGGAATGATTGCAAAACATTAGCTTAGGATAGGTATGTAAGGAGAGGTTATCTCTGCGTGGCCTTGAACCTATGGGTTCAATAGTGCCAGTGAGTTAGTAGATAGAGGAAAAAAATTAACTGGCAACTACAAACAAAGGAAGTCTGCAGAATGCAGTACAACAGTAGCATAACCTTCCTGTACCTATACAAAAAAATTAAATCCACATTGCATGACAGTAAGTTCTTGGCCTACATCTGACTGCTGGCCTCATATGCACCATTTACAGAGGTGGACAATCATCCGACCAGAATAGGAGCGAGATTTGATCAGTATGTTGGGTCCCAGCCATTAGAGCTGATTTTCTTAACCTGAAGTCATTATTTGTGGTAAATGAAAATTTCTCAAGATGCTGGTGAGAAACAATCCAATGCACTGGCCAAAATTTCAGGAGAAAACATATTTCTCCATGGAGAATCAAACCAATCCGCCCTTTGCTTTGAGATGAATCAGTGATAATAATCTTTGTGAAAGAATAAAATATTATCAAAATGCTTATCTTCAGCACATATTACAAATGAATGAACAATGCATACCAAGAAGAATGTATAATTATAAACCAAAAGGGAGAAGAATGTTGGGAAGACCATTGAAGAGATGGAAGGACCAATTCAACCTATAATGAGATTGGAACAGGGCATTGGGCTTAATCCTTGTTGATGATGATGATGATGATGAGAATCAAACCAGCCTGCATCCCATAATTCTCCACCAATGCACTATCCACACTTAAGAAAATCAGCCCGTTAAATTTCAGATGGGTAACAAAGAAAAAGACCTTTAAAATTGTGGAAAATGCTATATTTAGCTAGAATGAAAAATTGTTTACTGCAGCACTAAAAAAATTAATTGCAGAGAGATATTTTGTATCCTCAATGGTGATGGCGATGAGTATACTGTCTTCATAGTGGTTTCATAATGTTTAATTTCCATGTTAATGAAAACCAAATGATATTTCTTTTAGAATATTATTTTTATAATCCTTGAAACTTATATTTTACAATTCAGTGTTGGCAATACTGTAAATAATGACATGAATAAAGTATATTCAAACAATGGTATGACATAAACAGTAATTCTTAGTTTTTTATCTATTTTTTTAAAGATTTGTTCTTCCAAGATCAGCCTCATGGCCTTGTGACCAGACCTTCTGGCTACAGTTTGTGAAGTTAGGTTCAATTCCCAGTCAGACCACAAGCATTTTTCCTTAAAGGAGATTATTCTGTGGTCAACTATGATCTAGAATTTAGATTACATTAGGTTTAAACACTCTCTTGGTCCATCATTAATCATACATCATAAGTATGATGTAATTTCACCTTTCAAACTTAACATGAGGCTTAAAATTCCCCATGCCATGAGAAAATATTAGAATGTCATAAAGACAACCTGGTGGTATTGGAGAAAAGAAAGAGAAAAGTTCTGATACATTTTGCCATTTCTCTTTAATCAGGTGCAAATTCAGGCTTTAAACACACTGAATACGTCAGTAGTTATTAACTCTACTACTGACTTAATACTAGGGCATTTGATAAGTAATAGCAACACTGTTTGAAATCAGCAATCCTAGTGGTGACCATTGTAATCTTCAGGGTGTCCAGCAAATTACAAATGTGAAATTCCCGATTTTTTCATGACATCAAAAAATAATTCCAGAGTTTTTTGGGTGTTGGGTGCTACATTGAATTAATTCTAGTAAAAAGCTAATTTTGTAAAAATCTTTTTCAATATGTGTAAGTAATAAAAACAAGTAAATTTTTTTATCTAAATAAGAATAGCAAAATAATAATCTTTTTTTATTATTTTAACATGAACTATGTGACTACATAAAACATTGCAAACAATTTCTGCCTAGAGCTATGTTAAAAAATGCATATGTTCAATAAGCTTACTGCATGGAGTCAGAGTTGGTCTGGTTTATTGAACTACATGTGTTCAAGTATTGTTTTGTGACGCGATATCATTTCCTTTGCGGTGGAAGTTTGACTCCGCTGAACATATGCTACAGTTTCATAAACATTTCTTCAAAGAAATAGTCCAATATCTGTACACATTTTTAGAATCTGGTTTAATGATTGTGATTCTTTTGTTTAGAGTACAAGATAGATGGACATCGTTTTACGAATTCCTGTCTATTTCCCAGTTGCTTTCAAATGTCTGACTTTTTCCCGGTTTTCAAGATGTTCCCGACAGCTGGACACCCTGAATCTTGTAGTATGTTGATGAGCAGTCTTTGTTGTACAAATCCGTAATATTGAAATACTCAAAATAGCAAGATTTTGCCAATACATTTACTGCCCTAAAAGATGATCAACAGAATTTGTTCAGAAGGTGGAATTGGGAAGTACTCAAACATTCACCAAATTCACCAGACATGAGCTCTTGTGACTATAACTTATTCTCAAAGATCAAAGAATTTCTATGAGGATATTCAATTTCAATTAAGAGCAAGTTCTAAATTGATCAGATGAGAGAGATACCCAGAAATGGTGCTGCAGATAGAGAGATTTGGCAACATATAGTTAACTTGGCAAGAGAGACATTTTTTTTTATATTATAGCAATATTGCCATTACTTATCGAATGCCCAAGTATATTAAATAAATATAATGTTAAGTTTTGAAATAGTATTAGTCACAAAAAAATATTTATATACAGTCAGTAACATTCTTGTTCATACAGCTGAGATGTTGTGATATAAAGTAAATGTTCTATCTTCCAAAATGTGATTTATTTCTGATTATCATTTCATAGTATCATAACAGCCTAACACACCTACATTTAATAAAATAAATTATCTTTTGCAACTATTTCTATTCTAAATATAAATTAAAACTAAAACCAATGAAATTAAACAATCACTTGCTTGCAACATTTCTGTTCATATACTTAAAACCAAAATACAGAACAATGTCTTCATTTAATACTTACTACAGTACTGCTTAGCTTTAATCATTGATTGTCATCGTCCTTGCATTGAATTAACCATTTTTTTATTGTCTCAGGTGTGATTTTATCCCATTCTTCTCTAATGAAACGTTTTACCTCTTCTTTTGAAGTCCCTTTCCTTTTACGGACATTTTTCTTCAACTCGGCCCAAAGATTCTCTATTGGATTTAGATCAGCTGACTGTGGTGGTGTTCTCAGCTGCTTCGGAACATCCCTCCAGATCAACCAAAGCTTGTTAATGTCTGCAGTATGTTTACCATCATTGTCTTGTTGGAATATGTAATTCTGTCACACTCCCATTTTTATGGCACTTTGTTTTACATTTTCCTACAATATCCTGTTGTAATGCTATTTATCCATTATTCCGTCAACGAAGTGAAGGTTTCCAACCCCGCTGGAAGACATACAGACCCAGATCATAACTGAACCTCTTCTGTGTTTCACAGTCGGAAGAGTATTCACCTTATCAGCAGTGTTGGGTTTCCTCCAAACCCTTATCATACCATCTGATCCGATGAGATTTATTTTGCTTTAATCGGACCAAATTACACGATCACAAAACTCCTGTGATTTGTTCACATGCTCTTTTGCAAAGAGTAATCTTGCAGCATAATTTTTTTTCACTTACATATGGCTTTTTTTGCAGTCTGCAGCATGATAATTATGCGATCACAGTACACGACGAACAGTCTGGTTGCTCATTTGCTTTTTAGACACTTCTTCCACCATGGACCTAAGTTCCAGTACACTACTCCGAGGATGTGCTCTAACATGTCTGAGTATAAAACGTTCTTCTCTTTCATTTATTATTTTTTCTCTACCTTTACGCTGAAAATTTTCAATGATACCTTCATACTTGAACTTGTTAACTGTACAGTTGCATGTGATTTGCCCACTATAATGCCTATTAACCTCAGTTATTTACCTCTTAAAGCAAGGTTGACAACAGTTCTTTTTAAGTCTGAACTTAACTGCATTCTCTTCTCCATTATGTACACAAATGAAGCAAGTACGTTAATGCTATGAAACAACCCTCTCCACTCGTTCACTTGAGTAGGTAGCGTAACTTTGTTTACAAACATGCAAAGGATAGAGACATCATTCTTTGAGTGTATGAACAAGACAGTTGCATTCCAGTTGCCATGATAAAGTAATGATTGGTTTTCCAAATTAATTTAAACATACTACAATATAAAATTGTCATACATTTCCATAATACAGCTAATACTGTTATGCGGCCTAGTATCAATTTTAAAACTTAAATAGGCCTAAAATTAACAAAAATATAAGCTGTATGAACAAGATTGTTAATAACTATATATACCAGAAATGTAGATATAATTTTAAGTTGCTACCGCTCTTCAAGCTCAACATTATGACATATAAAGTTCTCTTTTTGTTTTACAAACTGTGATTTTTATTATATCAAGGTCAACTCATAATTTTAGGAATCTTGGCATATGAAGAGATAACACTGAGATATATCATCACCCAAGAAATACTTTTAGATATTGAGGAAACTATGTTAATGAAATACATCAATGTCTGCAGTAAATCAAACAGCATTATATCAAACTTCAAGTTACTTTCAACATAAAACAAAATTGTAATATTTGACAGTTTCAATTTTGTTTATAAACTAAGGAGAGTATATATTAAACTATCTGCTAATTCATGTAGTAGTATCTTTCTCAAACTTTTTCTTTAGTTTTCTAAGTTTATTCATCTTTTTACGTGTTGCTTCCAATTCTGATTGGATATTTGCACTTTCTATCACTAATTCCAAGAGGTTTTGAAATCCTTTTTGTGCTTGACGTAAGTTCTGTGGTACTAGAAAACCAAACCACTTTATTGGATCATTAACTATACCATTTTCACTTTTTGGTTTCGTACATAATTCTCTTTCATCGCCATCTGTAACAATTCTTTCCCTAACTCCATCTTCAATCTCCGTTTTGTGTGTGTTTTCAGAATTTGTATTGAGTTTGAAAACAGTACATTCAACATTATTTTTAGTTTCAACAGTTGATGCCACTGTTTTTAAAGCTAAGACATCTTCACTGTCTTCAGTTGGTAACTGTAATTTAGACACATTGTGATTTCCCATTATATAACGAGATTTTGCTAGTTCTAAGCAACTTGATTTCATTAATTCTTCCATTTGCATTTTACATTTGATTTGCTCTTCCATTAATTCAAACATGTTTATAGTTAGAAGATCCAAATCATGACAGACCGTTTCTATTGTGTCGTACATCTGTTAAAATAAAAACTTGTATTAATTGTCTTCAAATTTAATATACATCCCAATTTTTTTTTGTTATGAAATTAATTCATATAAAAATTGCAGCTATAGGAAATGTAATGGAAACAAGAAAAGACATTTTTTTTTAAATCTGCTATGGCTGGAAACTACGTTTTTTTTAATACATCAACTTAACTCCCAGCAAGACCAAAAGTTTTCAAAAGGCTTTTCCAATAAAATAGGTCAACAATACAACAAACATATTCTTAAAAATTATTCCTGAATTACCATCCTTTTAAAGGCTACTTTCCTAACAACATGATATAAAAAAAAGCTATCAGCCAGCTGCTGGCTTCTAACTCATTGGCTCTATCGAACCTGTAGGTTCATGGTTGTGCGGACATACGTTCTCCATACATCCTTATCCTGAGTAAATGTTTCCAATCATTCACTGTATAATCTACTTCCCTCAGATCATGGTTAATGTTATTCTCCCATCTCATTCTTGGCCTACTAACTGGCCGTTTTCCATCTGGTTTCCCTACAAGAAGCTTCCAAGGCACTCTTTCATTCCCAATTCATGCCACATATCCTGTCCATTGTGGTCTATAAGATTTAACTATTCTTATTACAGTCAAAGCTCCTTATTCACGGATTAAAAAATTGCAACACTGTTCCTGTATTCATGGCTAAAAATTTCTTTATTCGTGGATCCAGTCGGTATATTAGAAGGATTAGTGTCCTTTATTAACCATCAGCAGTTTCTTTTGTTTTTTTTTACTGCAGGCAGGTGCCAAAGGCAGTTTTTTACAAATAGTGATTCTAACCGAATGGACAAATATCAAAACAAAACTTATTGTCACTAACCCTAACTTAATTGTTAAAAACTGTTGTCATATTTCACGTTCTGATATGTACTTTCATAAATGCCTCCATCGCCACAATCGGTATATTATTGTTTCAACTTGTCATTTGTTGCAATAATTTTGATTGAATAACACGTGTCCCTTGTGCTTTGTTCCCAGTTTATAACGTTGAGTAAAAGGAAAGAAAAATTAGTAACAAAGAGGGAAAAAAAAAAGTGTTGCCACTTACAGTAAAAATAGAAATGCTTGGCCGTTTATATGCATTGGTGAGTCATTTGAGTCTATATCACGCTGTTTCGATGTTAATGAATCAAGAAATCCGAAGACAAAATAAGGAATTCTATCACAGAATTCACAGTTGAATATCAATCTTAATTGAAAGACCTTTTAAAAGTGGCAAAACAAAAAAAAATATAAGTCCTTGCCTTAACCTGACAGTAATAGAAATTGCTCAAAATCTCTCATTAATTGATTTTATTTTGATAATTTTTATTTTATTCTGTAACATTGGAATGTATCCCCTATATACCCAAACAAATTACCATTCTATATTCGCGGTTTCTGTATTCACAGCATATTTGCGGAACATATCCCCCATGAATAAGGAGCTTTAACTGTATATCTGGTTAAAATAATATATTCTCTGACTAACGGATCTGTGCCCCCGTAAGATATGCAAATTGCCTCGGTAAAACATTTCCTTCCTTGCATTCCTATCTCTCTCATTTTTCTTTCGCCCCTCCCATTACTCATAATTTTGAATCTTCTTGGGGGACAGATTCTTTGCACTTGCAGTCCAGTGTTGTCAACTCAACACGAACACTGTAGCATGGAGTGGTGAAATAAATGTTACTAAGCAAATAATAAAAGTCAATCAGCGTCATTAGACTTACTTAAATATGAAGAAGTAATAATTAACCTTACATTATTCAGTATTCAAGATCCATGACACTGTTTAGGGGAAGTTTGACAACATCACTACTCGGAAAGTTATCCTGGCTGCTGTTTGATGTGGTGGGAGGGAAGCACTTGGAATGGAGTGAATGCAGGTGTTAACTTTTCTAAGAATGACTGCAGCGCTAAAGGGGCACAGATCCGTAGGTCTGATAATAGCTCACTGTTATGAAGTCTTCTCTATTTGCCTGTCTGTTCATCCGTCTTTGGTCCAAATATTTTCCAAAGAACTTTATTTTCAAATGCACATCCACTTATTTACAGAGTTGGATGATCATCTAGCCAGTATAGGAGTGACATGTGATCAGCATGTAGAGTTCCCCAACTGTTATAAAATTTATCTCCTGGTGCGACAGACCTAGAAGGCCCTTGGCTGACCAGCCGTCTGCTGGCCTCATATCCACATGTGTTAATCACAGAGGTAGGCGATCATCTAGCCAGTGTAGGGGTGACATGTGGTAAGCATGTCAGGTCCCCCAGCCACTATAGCTGGAGTCGCTACTTATTGTAGCCTCACGATGATGGGTGGGCACCGGTCCCATACTGGCCTAAATACCATGAGAAATTTTCTTTCACCATATTGTCTAACAGTGTCATAATATTGTGATCTGCATATTTAAATAAATACTTCAAAATTGTCTAATAATGTTGTAAAAATTGTTTGAAAAAGTTTAAAATGGAAAAAGTCAGTTATATGTCTCAGACGAATTCTTCTAAGTTCCACAGAATCGCAGCGCGCATGCGGGAGTTGCTGTAATGGTTAATATAGCCTCCGATAGATGGCTCTGCAGTCGGCATTACCAACTTTGGGAATAAATTCCCAAATGCAAAAAAAAAAATGGACGTTAACTAACTTGCCATTTTCTAACTAAAGAAAACAATTTACATGCATATTATTTATTCCCAATTGCTTAAAAAAATGGACGTAAACCAACTTCCCATTTCCTAACGTAACAAAGCAATTTACATGCGCACTATTTAATGAACTATAAACTAATTTTACGTACACTAACACTAAACATGGTTTGAAATTATTTTCAAATGGTGGCAACGTTGGAACAACATGGGAAAGTAATGTATCCATGATCATGTTTTACATAAATATAAAATATTGTAAAGAAAGCTTGAAAATCATTGGAAAATGTTTAAAACAGTACAAAACGTGTTTACAAGTGTTTAATGCATCAGTGGCATAAGACTGTAAGTGTAGAATAGTGAGAGACAAAAACCTACCACATCCTTTAAAATATTAAATCATGTTAGTAAATACAGAAGAAGAGCTATAGTTTACAACAATATAACTGAAAAATCAAGCGCTAGTAGAAGTGCAGTTGAGCCAAAATTACATACATTAAATTATAAACTAATTCAGTACACACTAACTTGTTCCCTTCTAACTTAATAAAAATGAAGTACATCCATTTCTTAAAAACGTGTTTAGAAATTTATTGCGAAAGTTGGTCACATAGGATGGATAGATATTGCTTCCATCTATGAGCAAAGCCTAAGAGATCCAAAACGTTTAAAATAGTACGAAATGTAAGTAAAGACTGAAGAAGTACGTAGAACAATAGTGTCATAAGAATGCAGTACGGAAAATTATAGAACGAAGTATTCTAAAGAAGAGCCAATTTAAGTTTCCGGTGACCAACATCCGAATAGGTTATATCGATACCTTTCTCCCAAAAGTTTGTTCCGATATATAAACCAACACCTCAATAACTTGATGGTACGATTTGAATAATCGATTTTAATTTAGCACTTTAGCTTACCTTCTAATTAATTGATACATAATAAGAAGGTCAAAGAAAGTGCAAGATGTTAAGTTTATTTAGGCCACACCAATTTTGCCAACATAGTTTACACATTTCTAAACTAATACAGATTTTACGCTTTATTTTACATAGATAATGGTAAGATAAATACTAACCTTGAAATATACTGATAAAACGATTTTGCAGTAACTGAAACAAATGTTCACTGTCAACACGCCGTCCAGAAATTACAAATCACATGATTTTCTACGTACTCCAAGCAAATTCTCCATATTTCAATCGATTTCAATTTACAGAAACTTACGTCGACTATGAATATCGATTGTGCATGGTGGACCATTGGTTATCGATCTTTATCGTTATAATATTAAGTTTACGGTTTCGACGAAAGATGGCTGTACAATATAAATATGATTGACTCTGCCATCTTTCGGAGCTATGAAAACTTTCTTAAATTCCTTTGGAAAGGTTGAAAATAAAATATTTTTACGAACAGAAATAAGCAATTAAGTTCGTCATATTTTCTATCGCTCTTTCCCTTTATCTCTCTCTCCATGTCGTGACAGGCCTAGAAGACCTTTGGCCTACCAGCCAACTGCTGACGTCACATCCACATGTGTTAATTATAGAAGTCGAGCATCATCCACTATACGAATAACTTGCGATCAGCATGTCAGGTCCCTAGCCGTTTTAACTTTTTTCAACCTGTGATGTCATATTTTAAAACAAAAGTATCAATAAAAAATATATATCGAATCCCGTCCAGGTATTTATTTTTCTTATCATACCATATATATATATATATATATATATATTGGAAGTCGCACAATATGCATTAATTCTTCTTTATCTCAGTTTAACCCCTTACCTTATAGGTACTTTATTTACATGCCTTATAGTGACACGACCTGTCGGAAGAAGGACATATACACACAGTTTTTGGACAACACAAGGACATGGAAGGGCTCCCCGAATGAGTGATCAGCCAATGTCAGAGTCTCCTCGGAGACTACAACATTCAGATGAAACGCCATTTTCACACACATTATACTAAATATGGCTAATATAATGGTGATTGTGATGGCCAGATGATATTTGGGGACCGATGGATCTTAAAATTTCCTGACATTTGTCTTATAGGTGAGGAAACACCGGAAAAAAAAATAGTAAACTTGTCCCGATCGTTTTATCAATGACCGAGACCATAGTAGTTGACGCATTTATTCACGACAAAATTTATTAGAAGGTAACTTATTTTCTGCATGTTAGCCTAGCATACGATATCTTTCACAGAGCATTCCGCACAGTTAACAATAGCAAGTGGCCACGCCGCGCCATAGCGTGGTGTTTAAGGCAATACACTACAAGCCTGAAGATCAAGGTTCGAGTCCCAGTGGGGTCAGGATTTTTAAACTGACTCAAATCTTCTAGCGACACAATGATCCGGGGTGGACTCAGCCTCTAACTGAAATGAGTACCAGCCACTTATTCTGGAGGTAAAGGCGGCCTTCTCGCAGGGCTGACAACCCGGTTGATATCAAGTGTCGATTGTCTAGAAAAAGTGGGAGCCTTAATCTCCTAAGGGCCATTGAAGGCCTGTAGTGGGATCACTTTACCTTTATCTTATTTCAAATTTTGTGCATTAGTTTTTCTCCACGACACATATTCTGCTATGAAAATCAGCCACGGTGGAATGCGTCAAATGCTCTTTTCCCGTAAGATACTTTGTTGCCCAAAACAATCTTTCTGTCTATGACGGGGAATATTATTTACTTTAATTGAAAAGTAACTGAAATGTGAAGTGATACTTAAAAAACAGGAAAGTAATAAAACCTTATGCAAGTATGTTTACAGTACAACTGGAACTTAGCTAGGAATTGGTACATCGTAGGTCATTATTTAATTACTTTCTTACAGGTCATTAGTATTTCAATTTAAATCTGGGCGTGAAACGGATCTATAAATTCTGCTGAGATGCCTCTTATTTCAGAATTGAAGTTTTTACGTGTTGTAAGGTATACCAGTTCTTAAAATCTTAAAAACAGTTATCCACGGTTTTACTTCTCTTTCGAAGAAGCCATCTCAGATTTTTTTACGCCCGTCCGGATTTGTACTATAATAGCAAATTTCAACCTCAGAGATGAGCTTAGCAACCATTTTTACCCGCCATATGACTGAATTTTGTAATAAATTACCATCGATAAAAACATTGTTATTGGGCAAAACCGTATTTTAAGGGAAATAAGACTGAATATAAGGTAAGATGATACCAATAAATTATCATCATCATCAAGGAATTAAGCCTGTTGGCTCGTTCCGGTTTCATGAAAGCTAGAATTGTTAAAATTGTTCAGACCATCTTCTGTGTGGGCGTCCAACATTTCTCCTTTCGTGCGGTTTATAATTTAGCAATAATTTTGGAAATATTTCTTCTGGCATTCTATTAATATGTTCTTTCCAGGCGTTCGTATATTTAATTATTCGGTCTGTAATTTTGAAAATATCTTCATATCTTTTCTTATCCAGCAGAGTATATCCTGTTATATATCTTAAAAATCTCATCTCAGCTGCTTCCAATCTTTGTTCTTGTCTTTTGGTGATCGTCCAACATTCTGATCCATACATCAATACAGGAACAGCCATTACTTTATAAAATTCCATTTTTGTTTCTTTTCTTGTGTTTTTAAGGGTTCTTTTAATAGTGCCACACATTAAATTTATTTATTTTGGGTCATTAATATCTTAAATTTGTAACATATGATAAATTGAAACCTCCATATTTTAAAACTTTTTACTTGCTCTAAAATGTTATTAAGCATTACTATTTTTGCTCTTAAGGTATCATGTGCCTTTAAATGCTAAAATTTTAGTTTTATTTCTTGAAATTTTTAAATTGTAATGACACTTATTTTTTCCAAATTAAAAATAGCTCTTTGTAGATCATCTTCTGAACTGGAAATCACTACTTGATCATCGGCAAATAATATTGTTCCAACAGTTTATTATTTATTTTAAAATGTTTATTGTGTCCAACAGTTTATTATTTATTTTAAAATGTTTATTTAAATTAATCTGCCACTTTAACATAACTTCGTCTATGTATAAATTAAAAAGGGAAGGTGATAAAGGACACCCTTGTCTAACAGCACGATTTATTATTACCATATTTTGTTGTTTTGATTTAAAATCCATGTATATTACAATTTTATAATTAGAACTTCAATTTTATTTTTAGACAAAAATTATTTATGTGCCTATCTAACCAAACGTTTACGCTTTTGTAATGATCCCCAGATGTCGATAGATATATTTTATTTAAAATTTAATTGTGAACAGAATATATGCTCTATGCTGACTCGCCTGTAAATTCTGCTGTTATTTTCACCATATCCTCAATGGATGGCTAATGTAGGATTTTTTTCACTAAAATGTTTGAAAATATTAAAAATTATTTTTTTCTCACCGCTTTTGAAATACTTTCGTTTCCAATGTTTTATAATTATACAAAAGCGGCCATTTTGAAACAACTGAAATTCCAATGTATTCTGCATTGCTCGTGCGTAAGAATATAACATATATTTAATATATTAAAATTGTAGTTATATATTTTAACTTTCTACCAAATAACTTATACAGACATGTGCTAGATAATATGTTTTTATTATTTTTATTTCCTTTATTTCGAATGTAAAAGAGCGAGCTACATTATTTACATGCTTAAAGGTAAAACCATTATTCGACCAATGAAAATTCAATCATACATATGCTTTGTTTACATTTGAAAATTAGCTCGGAAGAGGTATTAGTCATTCAAAATATCTCTGCAGGCGGAAGAATTAGGAAGCTCTGTTTGTTGTACACGTGACGTCATATAAGGCAGTGTACACTGTCAGCGTCCCACGTCCCATTCCCCTCTGAACTCATAGATAGCAGTGTCACGTGTTCTATTCCTGCATAAACATGACTGCAGTGCCCTCCGTCAACAACTGCGCTTACTCCTTAAACGGGTAATATAGTAGTAAATAGCCGTTCTCTATGGCCTATAATATAGGCGAAATGAAGTGTACTTAGGAGTGGCAGAGTCTTCAAGTTAGCCTACTTATCCTTCACTCGTTCTATTAGTTGACAGATCCTTCTTTCGTGTGTTCTCACACATTTCCTAAAACATATACTAATCAGGGCTATCTTCAGTCGAAACGCGCGTCCAGTGGAAGTTTCATAAGATATCTTATTTCGTTCATATAGTCTGTGTTATGGATTCAGCTGTTTTCTTCTGGGATAATACTCCTAGGAATTTAAAGCTAGGGCCTACTGATATTTATAATCCTTGATGCGTTTATATCAAATAATTTAATAACTGTTAGTCTGTCTCTTTTTCTCAATATCATCAAAAAGTATTACTTCTGTGTTCAGTTTAGTTCCGTTATTGTCAGCCGAGTTGCTGAAGTTTGTCCAAGGATGCTGATGTCAGAGCCAAATCACTGACATGCATTCATACATAAATTACATACATACAAACATACATATCGCTCATTTGCTGCAACAACGTTATAACTAAAAAAATCACGATATTTTAGTTAATATCATAGAGAGACTTGGAATGACAGTATTTAAAACTTCAAATGCTTCCCCTGAAAAATCGTGATTTTCGAATTATGACGTTGTTGCAGCAAATAAGCGATATATTCAGGAGCTGGCCGGACTACATTCAAAAGAAACCTGTTCAGAGCACGTTAATGCTTTTGGTTACAGTACATTTAAAATATTCAATGTAAGCTCCTTGTGTAACACGGCATACATCAAGCCTGTAGTCTATTTCTGCCCAAATTCTTTGTAACATAATATTGTCAACTGATGTGACGCGTGCTCTTAGATTGAGAGTGATCCATGGAAAGAGTGGCTTGTACACAAGATCTTTAACATAACCCCACAAAAAATAAATAAAAAATAAAGGGATATCAGGTCTGGTGAATGCGACTTCTCTATCGTTATTACTAGCACAGCCTATCCGTCTGTTCCATAGTTTGATATTGAGCTTCAATCTGACTTCATTATGAAAATATGGGCTCGCCCTGTACCGTTGAAAGATGAGTTGGATGTGTCCTATTTCAGCTGAGGCAGAATCCTTAGTTGTAGCATATCCAGGTACTCGCATCCTCTGATTGTCTTCTCTATAGAAAAAGAACCACCCGTACATATTCTGACGACTTAAAGCGCAGAAAACCTTCATTTTGGAAAAGTTGCGGATATGTTGCATGTAGGTATGGAGTTTTTCAGATTCCCAGATTCTAACGTTATGTCTGTTCACTTCACAAGGTGCACACGTCACTGAATAGTATTGATTCGAAAAAATCATCAGTTTCCATGAAAGTCTGTATACTCTACCAGAAAGAACGACACAAAACTATCTTCTTCTTTAGAAACTGAAGCACCTGCACTTGGTATGATTGAAATCGCAAACGCTTGTGTAGAACCTTTCATACAATGTATTTAGTGAACTGTATCTTAGGTTGGTTCGAGTCTCTGTGGGGGAAGAAATTTTCTCATGGAATTTCGGCCAGTATGGAACCGGTGCCCACCTAGCATCGTGAGGAATTTGCTCCTGGTTGAGCAAACCAGCCATAACGGCTGTTGGCCACATGTTACCCCTGCCCACTCGCTGGATGATCGTCTACCTCTGTGATTAGCACAAGTGGATGTGAGGCCAGCAGCCGGCTGGTAGGCCAAGATTTTCCACGCCTGTTGTGCCGTGAAGTTTAGTTTAGTAGCTCCCTATTAGCTGCAGTGGTTAATTTTTGAGAATTACAGTTTCCTCGCTTACAGACGGGCGTGCAGGAGAATTTCACTTGCAAACATACCGTCTTGTCGTAAAATCAGAATACCACCTACGAATTGATGGCCCACTGGGTGTATCTACAGCAAATCTTGTTCTAAAATATCGTTGAACAATAATTACAGATTAATTAAATATGGTAGCATCGAGAACACAGAACACATGGCTATCCTCTATACCAGCCATTTTGTAACTGTCAAAAATGTGCAATGAATGTGGGTCAAATATGCAATGTTACCAACTGTGATACAATAACGAACTTTTTGAGTTTTTTCTTTCTATTGGCTTCTTATTCTTTCTCTTAGGCGCTACAGCCTGATGTCAAGTCTTGGTCTCCTGTATTAAGCCCCTCCAAATCTGCCTATCCAGTGTCTTCCTTTTCCATTTCCTCGCTCCTAGAATCTTTTTTAGCATCCTCGTCCACAGCATCAATACATCTGCTCTTCTGTCTTCCCACTCTCCTCTTGCCCCATGTAGTTGTATAGATAATTTTCTTTGGAATACGTTCTTTCCCCATACGATGAACATACCCTGCCCACTCAAGTATTTTGAGTTTAACCATCATGGAAATACATGGTTCTTATACAGCTCATATAGTTCACTGTTACATCTATTTCTCCATAAGCCATCTTCTTTAATCGGTCCGTAAATCCACCTTAATATGTTTTCTTTCGAAGGTGTTTATTACATTTTTCTTAAGATGTATTAAGATTTCACCTTTGTATTACCTCTAGTTTCATATTTCTAGATTGTTATTAAACGAAAGTTACACGTGTTCGAAGTCCGAAAGGTATTTTGTGGGAACTCTGTATATAATTTTAAATTATTATCATATACCAAATAACCTGACGTGACAAAAATAGCAACAGGCTGAGAAAATTGATTTATAAACAATTAAAACGTATATGTGTTAAGTAGATTCCTTCTAGTATAAGTTATAATAAAAACGTGACAGAGTTCGTGCGTTGAAAGTAAAATAGTTGTTTATTCAGAAAATGGAGTTTTTAATGCTGTTTACATTTATGTGCCAGCTCAGAAATAAATTCTTGGCTAGTATAAATAAGGAAGTATGTTTTACCCGAAGTAAGAACAGGTTTGTAACGGAATCTCCCGTAAGAAAAGATCATTGTCCTGTCTCTGTTTGACATTGAATTCCCACACACGGTAACTTACATAACTCTTCCCACACAATATCCGGTACAATATCTCATATGGAGACTTTAAACGTAAGAAACTTTTAAGTTTGTGTGACCGAAAAGAAAACCGTGCTCTTGTCGGGCACTAACAGAGAACATAGTTTATATTGTCTAGAAATTACGTATTTAATATGCTCATTCATAGCCTAATGCATGATTCATTGCAAAGAACAAACAAATCATGATTCGACAATAGAATTTAATGTTTTCCTTCGTAAATTATAATTGAAGTTAAGTCGATTCGTTTATATGTAGCCTACTTAGAAAGATTTTCCATTGTCATATAATTACTATCATTATCATCGTTATTATTATTATTATTATTATTATTATTATTATTATTATTATTATTATTATTATTATTATTATTATCTATACTTTTAATAATCATGTTTGAAAACCGTTGAGGTTAAAATTATTTCGATTATAAATTTTTTTGTACCTTACATAACACGGTCGTCCTCAAATAGAATAATTTCTGTTATATTATTAAAACTGAAAGCTTCATCTTCAGGAACTTTCATTATATTGAAATGATTTATATATTTTATACAGAGGGCTTTATCAAGAAAGTTCCTGAAGATGAAGCATATCTTCGAAAAGCTTTGAATTTTAATAATAGGCCTATAACGAAGATAACAGAAATTATTATAGTTCAGGACTATGTTACGTAAGGTACAAATTTGTTTATAATTGAATTATTATTATTATTATTATTATTATTATTATTATTATTATTATTATTATTATTATTATTATTATTATTTAATATCCGAAATTTATAAACCCTATTTCACCTAAGGCATATTAGGATTATAGTTTATGTCAAAATTGTGAATCTTTATATAATTTTATATAAAACTAAAGCTTTTTATAAACTTTATTTATTTTTTTAATTATAAATATTCCACAATACAGTGTTTCTCTTTCAACCCAAAGTGATTTGTCGCCAGAGATTCCTGTCTGGAGCATCATCTTCCCACAGATATCTAGCTTCCATATTTCTCCTCACTGCATCCATCCCTAACGTTCTCTAGGTCTGCCTCTTCCAATTCTTCCATTAGCTTTCCAATCAAAAATCTTCTTTGGTATTCTCTCTTCTTGCATTCTTATGAGGTGTTCATACCATTTCAATCGTTTTTCTTCTATTTTTTCAATATGTTTTTTTCAACTTGCATAATTTCCCGTCTTGTGCTGTTTCTGATCTTATCCCTTCTTGAAATTCATGTCGATCACCTCCAAAAATCCATTTCTACTGCTAACAGCTTATTGGCTTGTTTTCTACTTACTGTCCAGGTTTCGGACCCATGTAACAAAATGCTTTGTAATAGAACTTGAAATATAGTTTTTAAACTTTATTTATAAAAACATTAAAAAGTCTCTAATTCTTTTCTGTCAAAAGCACTTCTGTAATGGGTGGTTCACTTAAACAGGTAGTGTTATTTAGAAGACATGTGATTTCGAATTTTTCGTTCCAGAACAAAGGACAATCGAAGATAATATGTTCAACACTTTGGTTGCTAATGCCACAATTACAATTTACATTTTCTCTGATGTTAAATCTCTGGAGATATTGGCCAAATTTTCCATGCCCAGTGAGAAATTGTGTTAGTACAAAATTAGGAACAATATGTTTGCATTTTATTGGAAAGAACAGTTGTCGTGTTAATGTACCTGTGGTACCATTGTTATAGATAGGCTCTAATTCCTTTCACAAGTTTATGTCAATATATTAATAAGTAAGTCCCGAATGTTTATGTACTAAATAACCTAAAATATTAATTTTGTAATCCTAATCAAAACTTAAACATATTGTGAATATTAAAATAAAAACATGAGAAGACAAGTACCTTTTAGAAAAATTAATATTGGAACTCACCAATTGCAGCTGAATATCCGATTTTACTCAACTGCTCTAATGATCTAGTTCTGGGAACACAATACAAACAAACAAGAAATATCAACATTCAGTCAATATATTACATCACATGAACAAAGAGGTCAATGTATGATTTAATCTCTATACTTCTACGACGTGTGCAACAAAATCAAATAGCAAGCCTACTGAATTCTTCCGAGATAAAGTTTCAATGTTATAACACGAGAAGAATACCAAAATGTGTATTTATAGAGAAATTACCGAATATATTTATTTAGATAACGTCTGAAAAGTACTCAAATGCACATTTATGGGGAAATGTAGAAAATAATTATTCACATATTTTTGTTTTATTAACACATGTGTTTTATTTGAAGTAAAACTTTGAACACATTTTTATTATATGAGAAAGAATAGTTACCAATCGACAACTCTTATTCCCTACTCAAACTAGTACCGGTACCGTAATTCAATTGAATGATTCCAAAATACACTTCCATCAGAACATAGAATTGCCTACGATCACATTTCAAAGCCTACTATAATTGTATCACTTATCAGAACTCGATTGAAATTTTAAACTTTCTTTTTTGCGCGATAGTGCGTTTTGTCATACTTACAGCAGTGGCGACCAGAATTGAAAGTTCAACTTCCTATATTTCAGGGTTGCCAACCTAAATAACTATACTGTAATATTACATATTACAGAACGCATGTGGGAAGTAAAACAACTGTCCTCTATGTATACTGCATACAATATGTATACAAAAAATATCAAAAAGGTAGTGTTAATATACATTATATGAAACAAATCACTGCATTTTAAATTAACTGAACTTTATTTGAAACAATATAAAACAATAAATACGTACTAGCTGCCATTTTATCACTAATTGATCTCATGACCTCCTGTAGTTTTAACTAATAAACATTGCCCACACTGTTAACGTTAGTCAATTGTTTATAATGAATGCAAATATTTCCAACAAAGATGTTATTATTTTACTATTATTTATTATTTTGAAAACACCATCACGCAAAAAATAATGTACCAACGCACGTTTGTGAAGTGTTTTACAGAATCTCGGAAATTAAAAACCCCGCTCGGTTTTTAAACATTTTTCCTCGATTCTGTAAAAACCACTTCCCAACCTCGCATCGTAATATACTATTACGGATTTACATTTTTTAAATTACATGCAAATCCGAACTCTATTAATAAGCTATTTTGTAAAACACTTTATTCCATTATATTAATACACAAGATATTCTTGGTGACAATAAAAATGTATTACACATTATCAATGAAACCCAAATCACCAAACAAAACAATTCAATAACTAGTCTTGATAATGATAGTCTCGCTATCGAAACGCTTCTACTATTTTAATGTTTTTGGTTTGGTGTTTAGGTTTTACTGATAACGTGTAATACCGGTATAGTTCATTTGATCCTAACAAGTTTATTTCTTTATCTGTCTCTTTCTTTCTTTCTCTCCCTTATTTATTCATTTCTTCCTCTCTTTGCCTTAGTTTAACCTCTCCCTTTGTACGTACTTTTACATGGCCCACGCCTCCAGAAGAGCACAATATATCTGGATCACTTACATATACTCAATTGAGTTGGTGTTTACCTGATGAAAATCCATATTTATTAATTAAATAAAAATAAAACTTAGTTTTATTTGATTTTCATATTTATTAAGATATAATTCAGTGACAGCTGTTTCGGTACACTGAATTATATCTTAATAAATATGAAAATCAAATAAAATTAAGTTTTATTTTTATTGAATTAATACTTACATATACGTTCTTGGCCACAGAAGGACATGGAAAGTTTCCCCGGATGAGTGGTCAGCTCAATATCTGGGCCACATGTGGGGCAGTATTTTGGAGGGCTGTATTTAGGAGGGCTGTTAAATATCACTGGGGTTTCACTTTGATTTAATTGTGAATTTACTTGCCCTTCCTCGGTAGCTAGTCGGTTCCTGTTTCAGGGTGAGCGCTGAGACTCCTATCTATATAGGGTTCGGAAGGAGAATTGCGTGGGAACAGACAATCACTAATTGTTTGAATTATTTTATTTAATTAATCTCTGCCAATTTAAATGAACGTTACACAGTAAAAATAAAACTTTTCTGTCCCTGGCCTTCGATATTTCGCTAATGAGGACTAGCAAATGACTTATGAGTTCGGGAGATTTTCCCTAAGTCCATAATCGTTGTTACAAGATATTTTTTTTTACTATACATTCAAGATCTTCTTCCTTCTAAGTGTCGAGTATAAGTGTAAGTGTATTAAATTTTGTCCTCATGAGTTCCGTATCGAAGTCAGGACCAATTATTCCCATATATGGTCTCTACCCTAACTCTCATTTTGATTGGTTAGAATATTTAATCACATGTCCACCAAGGGCGTAACTATTTTATTTAAACCACCACCTACCTTTTGATTTTATTCTCACGGCTAGGGACCGTGTTTGCCAGCTTGGGCTTAACGCGATTGTAAATTTGGAGTTTGACATTTCTCCCAAACGTGAGTTTTGAAGCTAGACCCAGCTTAAACATTTCAGGTCTAATTTGAGGAGTTACATGTTTATGACCTCTTTTACTTAGGGTTTCAACCGCTTCTTGTGAGAACTATTTACCAACATGAAACTTAATTTATTTTTAACTATATTCTATTCCTTCATTATTTATTCATTTCTTATATTCATTAATCACTATTAGGGCCGTATCATATTCGTCTCACAATGCCTCTTGTTAAAACAAAAAAAAATACTAACGTAAAGTTAAAAATATCTTTTTTTTTTTTTTTTTTTTAACACAGCTCCCCTTAGAAGAGAAGTAATTAAATATGCTAATTACATCAAACCAAAAAGTATTACACTATTACTTTTCCTACAAGTACCATATATGGAAATGTTTTTATAAACACAAAATAGATTATATTATTGAACATATATCACCCTGGTTTACTTACAGTTTTCTGCATATTACCACTAGAACAACAACAAAAAGAAAACATGTACATTTAAACTCAATTTGCGATCGGTGGTTCACCTTACTTTTTTTTTTTTTTTTGATCAACAATTGTTTTTCTTATTTTAACCCTATGGTTAGTTTATCATATCCCATACATCTTCTCGTTTTTTTTTTCACTTTATTATACGTTTGTTTGTTTTGATTACGTCACTTTTATTTCTCACACGCTCGGTAATTTAGCATAATACGTTTTCCATATATCACTCAGTTTATTTTTGCAATGTCATGCACATTTTTTTTTTATATCATCCCTCTATATCGTTCGCACTTTCCATGGTTCACACTTTACATATGCACTGGAACTCACTTATTATAAACTAACATTTTTTTTTATTCTAATTAGCTACTAATTTATTCTATTTGGGTCATTTATTTATTTAATGAGACATAGATCTTAATGTTGCCGTAAACATATTTGCCCTCTTTTAATCAAATGGTAAATTTACTAATTAGTTTCCTATGTAATTTTCGATGATCACCCTTTATAAATAAGCATATTGGTGTTTAATAATAATCATATATGTTTATATCGCGATCTCAGTTTTCAGAACATTTCACGATTCATCATAATAATTCATTTGTAAATCTATCTCTTTTTTATTTATTTATTTATTTTTTTTTTTTTTAAATAGGCGCTCCCTTTAGCTGTGGTCATTGAAAATTTATTCTCAGCATGTTCACTGACTGATCTTCACAATACCTTGAAAATCTATTTATTCTTTATAGAACTCCTTTATTCATCATTCGCATATTATTTTTATTCAATCGATTAAGGTGGAAATTATCCTTATTTATTTACTTGTCGGTAACATAATATCACATTTCATACGCGCAGAACCGTCGCTGTATACAGAATTTTATATCATCGTAGCTCACATTCGTCAATTTCGTTTTTTGACGACAATTTATATTTCATTAGTAAAACAACTCGACAACATCGGTCGAATCAAAATCATGTCGCTCTATCTACCCATAACAATTTTCGCTATCATATGAGCGAACGTTTATCATTTAAAAGGACATAATATAAACGCCTCCTTCGGGCTTTGATCCTGTATTTATTCATTCTTTCACTTTGTCTACGCTATATTTTTATCTGTCACCAATCATAAACTGTTAAAAGGACGATGCCTTAACCTCTTTCTTAAATTTTCGTATGCTCATAACGCTTCCATTTTACTCCTTAAGAATAATATTAGATTTTTAAGAACATTAACTATGAAGTTATAATAACACATGGTTATTTTGTATTTTTAAGAGTTTTGTTTAAAACAATTATTTATTCATTTCACATCGTATTTGTGTAAGTAACTTGTTTTCGACAAATGAATTTTGTACCTGTGAAGGGTGTGCCTATTTCCGTCTCACTCGCACTCTTTCATCTTTTACAACATTTTAAGTTTAGTGAACTGATTTTTATCTCTATTCTAGACTGGGTTCAACATTTTCTTAAATATTCCCACTACGATCAGCTGTTCATTTCTTTGTAATTTTCACAATTTACTTATTATTATTATCATCGTCTCTGTTATTGTTCACGCTTTAGATTAAGGCAAATATACATGCTAATTATTTTTATTATTTTTTTTTTATAAAGCGGGGTGGTGCCTCTCGCTCCCTCTGTAAATTTAAATTTTCTTCCCCTGTTTTCGTCAACATTTGTCTAGTCTCATGTTTTCTAGCAAGTACAAATATAAGACCCTTTTAAACTATTTCTCATTACATTTTTCTAATACTAATCTGATATATGCATGACCAACACTTCTTGCATTTATCATACTAATATTACCATATATAATCTTATTTTCTAATTACCATTTATTTAATTGTTGTGCATACAATGCAGGTGCATGTTAATGTCTAACTGATATTACATCCATTCTAACAGGATAGTGTGAAATTTGCATTCTACCACTTTGCGATAATTTCGCGCCCGGATCAAATATTTCAGCACGATATTTTTCTAGGTAACATTCTCTCTCATCATGCATTAATTTAGTACAGTACTTCATTATGTTACCTTTGAATCTAACGTATTGACTGTTTTTCGACCATTTCCTCCTATTTATTTGGCGCTTCTTTATTACGCGGTATGACTTACGCATCTTTTCTTTACGCCCTGCCTTTTTCTTGTTTTTCTTTTCATACTTTGTTCGTATCTTTTCCATGCATCTACTTTGCATATCCACATTTTCAACTTGGAATACTGAACGGATGTTTGGTTGTGCCGAAATCATCAGGTCAGTTGTTCCATTTTGATTTAATTTAACTTCATTACTAACATGCATTTCATTATTACATTTAAATATATTCCCATGTAATTCATAGCCATTGGTTTGAGGTATTTTGTTTACACCTATAATAGTTGGCTCGCATTCTTTCCCCTCATTCTGAAGTGTTATTTCCCTATCTAATTCCCTTTGAGTTTCATCTATGGTACTTTCGTCTATTGGATTAACTACCACAGAGACATCATTGTTAATTTTACATTTATTTTCTTGGGGACTTTCATCACCTATCTCCCTTCCGTCATATCTATTTCTACTTATCTCACTCTTTTTCTGCTAATTTCGTGGTCAATTTTTCTACTGTCCCCTGGAGTTCTAGCTTTAGAGAGTCATGACTGTGTCTTATCTCTACTTTCAAGGACTTTATGGATTCGTTTGATTTATTTATTTCTTCCCTCAATTCTTTATTATTTATATCTTCCCTCATTCATATCTTCCCTCAATTCTTTATTCATATCTTCCAATGTTTTACTATTTTTATTTATATCTTCCCTCATTGACATTAACATTTGCCTCATGAAATATTCAAAGTCGTTCTGGGACTTATTAGTTTTCTTTGAATCATTTGCATTTAAGGGGGCGTTCGGGCTATCGTTATGCTCTGTCCCTACTTCTACTTCATCATTAGGCCTACTTTCTGACGAAGCTTGCCCTTCTATAAAATTTATACTATTTCCCTCCATTATTTATTTATTCTACAATTTATTAATATTAATATTTATTTTCTATTCACAAACATTATTTTTTTTTATGTTATTCAACACTCAAACACTTTCGTTTAATTTGTTAATTTTCCACATACTTTATTTTTCCGTCTTTTGACAACTTTTATGTTCTATTATTTTTTTTTTTAAAAAATCTGTCACTTTACCTTTGTATATCTTCATTATTTGTCTTACGTCAGGTTTGTAGAGATCAGCCATCCGTTATCTAGGTTGATCTGCTCCTGGATTGTTGTCCACTCCTGGCTGCTCCTTCCATCTCGTGGTTAGAATGTTGTCTTCCACACTGTTGCTGGATCATGATGTTCAGTCCACAACCTTCGTAAGTCACTCTTATTTCGAATGCACTCACGTTGAAAAAAACTTTGTCACAGAAAAAGGACCCTTTCGTTGGGCGACACTTTGGGGCGGGTATTTTGGAGGGTGTCTGTAAAATCACTAGGGTTTCACTTTGATTAATTGTGAATAGTTACTTGCCCTTCCTCGGTAGCTAGTCGGTTCCTGTTTGAGGGTGAGCGCTGAGACTCCTATCTATATAGGGTTCGGAAGGAGAATTGCGTGGGAACAGACAATCACTAATTGTTTGAATTATTTTATTTAATTAATCTCTGCCAATTTAAATGAACGTTACACAGTAAAAATAAAACTTTTGTGTCCCTGGCCTTCGATATTTCGCTAATGAGGACTAGCAAATGACTTATGAGTTCGGGAGATTTTCCCTAAGTCCCTAATCGCTGTTACAAGATAATTTTTTACTAGACATTCAAGATCTTCTTCCTTCTAAGTGTCGAGTATAAGTGTAAGTGTAAGTGTAAGTGTATAAATTTTGTCCTCATGAGTTCCGTATCGAAGTCAGGACCAATTATTCCCATATATGGTCTCTACCCTAACTCTCATTTTGATTGGTTAGAATATTTAATCACATGTCCACCAAGGGCGTAACTATTTTATTTAAACAACCACCTACCTTTTGATTTTATTCTCACGGCTAGGGACCGTGTTTGCCAGCTTGGGCTTAACGCGATTGTAAATTTGGAGTTTGACATTTCTCCCAAACGTGAGTTTTGAAGCTAGACCCAGCTTAAACATTTCAGGTCTAATTTGAGGAGTTACATGTTTATGACCTCTTTTACTTAGGGTTTCAACCGCTTCTTGTGAGAACTATTTACCAACATGAAACTTAATTTATTTTTAACTATATTCTATTCCTTCATTATTTATTCATTTCTTATTCATTAATCACTATTAGGGCCGTATCATATTCGTCTCACATGCGAGAAAAAACAAACATTTAATATGAGAGAGAGAGAGAGAGAGAGAGAGAGAGAGAGAGAGAGAGAGAGAGAGAGAGAGAGAGAGAGAGAGAGAGAGAGAGAGACATTCACTCAAACATTCAAAAATAAAGTCTGGTAACCCGAAGACGCCTATCGAGATATTTCGTTGATATGTCCTGCATTGAGTAGGTTAAATGAAGGTTTGGTTAAATTAGATTAAGATTTGTGTAGGATAGTTATATTTAGTTTACAATACAAAATATTCGTCTTATGTTTTATATATTTTTCTTCTTCTTTAGACATTATGCCAACATGCCGCATCACAGTGATACCGAGTCAAGCAACATCACTGGTCTCTAACACGAAATTGGCAATTACGTTTTTTGAATAATTCATAGCTATCTTTACAGGATCTATATCACAATTTTAGGTCATTTAATGTCAAATACTATTTTTTAATTAATCCTGGCGGTTCTAAAGGGGTGTTGGTGGTGGGTCATATCTGAATATTCGGGGTTTTCTCGGGGTTCTCCCGTTTCTTTCCTCTCCTTCATGTAATTTCATCTTCCATTCATTAATTTCATATCACCCTTAACCTCAGCTCATATTAGGGAAAATTGTTCGGTTGGCATTCACAAGTGTTGAAAATATGTGGTTGTGTGATCTATTGGGGAGGCACCAGTGTGCTGCCGCATGACCACGAGTCTGAATTTAAAAAATGGGCAGATGGAGCTAATGGGAGGGTTGTAGTCCCACTCGCGGCCACGGGCCCAATCCAAAAATGGCAATATAGGTCATGAGAGTAGAATAAAACTTTATAAGTACAGTATATGACTCCGGATCCACTTACACACTATGCCAAATGAACATTTATGAATTTACAATTAACTCTTTTTTTTTTGTATACATTGATACATGGGCAGTTGATCCAATAATCTGGTATGTCAGACTTACAAAATAATCTACAATTTAAGTAACATCGTACACTCTTCTGCTCAATACTTGGATGGTGCATTAGATCTTTCAGGTAGCCTGGTATGCCCTCCCTTACTTACTTACTCACTGGCACTATCGAACCCGTAGGTTCATGGCCGCACGGACATAAGCTCTCCATACATCCCTATCCCGAGCCAATGCTTTCCAATCGTTCCCTGTATAATCCACCTCCCCCAAATCATAGTTAATGTTATTCTCCCACCTCATTCTTGGTCTACCAACTGGGCGTTTTCCCTCTGGCTTTCCTACAAGAAGCCTCCATGCAAGTCTTTCACTCCCCATACCTCCCAGTCTAAATAAATAACTGAAGAAGTAAATAACTACATAGATGTTTAAAAAACTGAGTTTTTTGTTCAATCTGTAGATTTCGTTGATATAAATGCAGATACATTAATTTATTTTTTACTAACATTTGTACCATAAAACTGTTTATACGTTGCGTTACATTTTGAATACCCGAAAATACTGTCATCCCCTTTCCTTATAGTAGTAGTTTTTTATAATAATCACAGGCATATAACCATTACGGTTTAGTTAGTGCTTCATTCAAAATGAATCTCGTCTTCCATCTCCTTACTTCCAAATTCCTTAGAAATTTTTTCTACTACTTTAAACTTCTCAATCTACCCCAGCCTCTATTCCTTCTCCCTTCTATCTTCTTATCTGTATGTCCCTCATTGAGACATGGTTGTTCCCTACCGGCAAGTATCTTAACCCTGCTAATTTAGTTACACTTGTCTCCCTAAATGTGTCAGTGAGTGGCACATGGTCAGCATTCCGACTCAATGAGACATCTAGTATGCAACTAAGATATTACTAGAATGAATGACGGTCGGTTAAATTTTGCCCAGAGGTCTTTTTATTCAGGCTTGCAGTTCTTTTACGAGTCTGAAAATGTTCAGACTTGGGACCCACGTTTAAAATCCCTCCCGGAGGATTTGTCTCTTGGATTTTTCCTCCTAAAAGAAAATCCATCGACCCCGGCCGGGTTTGAATCCTTACCCTCTGGACTAGACGCAAGGAACATAACCACTACTCCACCGCAGCCGATCTTCTCTCTTTTATCTTTCCTATAAATATCCTTCTCATATTACTTTTGTATGTCCTCCATTATCTTTAAATGGCCTAAATACTTGGAGTAGTGGAGTAGTAGTCATGACTCATGATGTTGGATTTTTGATAGATTTTTCAATTCCCACATTAGTGCACGTTATTCGTCGATTTTGATCTTTCTCTGGACCGTAAATCTTATTTAATGTTTAAAAGTTTAATGTTACCTGTATGTTTTAATATGTAAAAATTCACTTCTCTAGGCATACGAGGAAATAAAGAAGTACGTACATCCATAGAACCTATAGCAAAGTATTACTTTATGCAATAGAAAACGCGATCATATCCCTTCTGGAACTCATAATCATTCACTTGGACTGCGTGTCATCGCATTATTATTATTATTATTATTATTATTATTATTATTATCATCATCATCATCATCAGCAGCAACAGCAACAACAAGGATTAAAGCCCAATGGCCTGTTCCGATCTCATTGTAAGTCGAATTGGTCCTTCCATCTCTTCAATGGTCTTCCCAACAATCTTC
Organism: Diploptera punctata; assembly: GCA_030220185.1. Classification (NCBI taxonomy): domain Eukaryota; kingdom Metazoa; phylum Arthropoda; class Insecta; order Blattodea; family Blaberidae; genus Diploptera; species Diploptera punctata. The sequence continues at coordinate 1,468,798 of JASPKZ010009372.1, read as the reverse complement.
TCCCTTTTTGTTTGTAATTATACATTCTTCTTGGTATGCGCTGTTCATTCATTCGTAATACGTGCTGAAGATAAGCATTTTGATATTATTTTATCCTTTCACAGAGATTAAATATATTAAGTAACTAACTAACTCACTGGCACTATCGAACCCGCAGGTTCATGGCCGCACGGACATAAGCTCTCCATATATCCCTATCCTGAGCCAATGTTTTCCAATCATCCTCTGTATAATCTACTTCCCTCAAATCATAGTTAATGTTATTCTCCCACCTCATTCTTGGTCTACCAACTGGGCGTTTCCCCTCTGGTTTTCGTACAAGAATCTTCCATGCACGTCTTTCATTCCCCATTCGTGCCACATGTCCTGCCCATCGCAGTCTACGAGACTTAACTGTTCACATTAATCTGCTGGCTTCCTATAAAGACCATGTAAGTCCCACTATTCAGTTCTGTTTCTTAATATCTTGTTTTTTCTTTTTATCGGTCCCTTTGGTATCCTGCTATTGCTCTCAATATCTTCATGTCAGCAGCCTCTATTTGTTTTCTAATCTGCCTTGGTTAAGTTCCAGGGTTTTTCAAAATATCCATAGATAAGATATTGAACTGCCACTACTTCTGTAAAATTTTAAAATAGTTTCTTTTCTATTTTTATTCTAAGAAGTACGTTTAATTGTTGTCCACATAGATAATTGAAGTGAACTCGTATTTTAGTGTGTTTATAGAAATTTCTATCATTACCTAAAATGACAGTCCCAAATAATTAAAATTCGGAAACTTGGGTCTATAATTACACTGTTTATTCCCTAATTTTTTTGGTTCTGATTGCATATTGGTCCCCTTTCAGAGCTAAAAATTTTTGTTTTAGATGTAGTTATTCTTAAATTGTATTTTAATGAGATATTATTTAATGCCATCAAGGAATTGTTGTAAAGAATTTCTGATGCTGTCATTAGTACTTAATCGTCTGCAAAAAGCAGAGTTGTTTCAATAAACTGTTTATATTATTTGGGGTCTTTGCCATTCATTTATGACCCATGGTCCAAGTAAAAATTAAATAATACTGGTGACAACGGACACCTTGTCTTACTGCCTTGTTTATTTCTATTTTTTGGTTACTAATTTTATCTCCGCCATCCGAATTTAAAATTTGTTTCTATATATAAACTCCGAACGGCTCTTATAAGGCGTTGAGGAATTCCTTTCATTTCTAATATATTCCATAATTTATTTCTACTTACACTATCAAATGCTTTAGTATAATCAACAAAAGCTATATACGAGGGCAAATTAAATGATTTTCTTTCTTTTATCAATTGGGCCATTGTAAAAACGCAATCTATAGTTGATCTACCCTTTTTAAATTCATTTCGTTCCTCACGTAATATTGTTTCAGCTATTTTATTTATTCTATGTGATAACATTTTTGCATATATCTTATAAGCTGAATTAAATAAACTTATTCCTCTATAATTTGTACATTCTCTTCTGTTTCCTTTTTTAAATATCGGAACAGTTATTGCGTCCTTCCATTCATCCGGAACAGAACCCTTTTCCAGCAAAGGTTCAAAAATTCAAGAAACTTAACAATAAATGTAATCGATGCACTTTTGAACAATTCTATGTTTAAATTATCTGTTTCTTGTTTTTAAAATTTTGCATTATTAACATTAGCTCTTCAAACCTAATTTCTAAGTTTGTCCACAACGATGTATAATGTTGTTCCCATTGTGTAAGAGTTATAGGATTTAACCGTATTGTGTCCTTTTCGTTTTTATTTAAATGTTTAATTACTTTATATGCTGTAGCTTGGTGTCCGTGTACACCTAGTTCTAAATTCGACATATATCTGTCCCAATGCTCTCTCTTTATTCTTCTAATTTCTCTTTTAACAATTGCTGATATTCGTTTATATTCAATATTATCGTCTGCAGATCCGCTCTGTAGAAATTTAAGATATGCTTGTTTCTTGTCCTTCATTTTTTCCGCTATGTCTTCATTCCAAATATGCATTCCCCTTTTCGTATTACGGTATTTATTATTATTATTATTATTATTATTATTATTATTGCCTATCGGCCGCGGTGGACTAGTGGTTATGCTCCTTACCTAGGGTCATGGGTTCAAACCCGGCCGGGGTCGATGGATTTTTTAGGATGGAAAAATCCACGGAGCAAGTCCTGCGGGAGAGACTTTAAGCCGTGGTCCCCAAGTCTGAAGATTTTCAGGCTCGTAAAAGATCAATAAGCCCGAATGAAAAGACCTTCGAAGCAAAATTTACCGAATTTTTCCGTCCTAGTACTACCTTGGTTTCCTATATGTCAGTATGAGGCGGAACGCTGACCACGGACCACTCAAATGACATCTATACGAAAACAAGTGTAACTAAATTAGTATGGTTCAAATTCTTCCCTGTAGGGGGAGAGCGCCTAAATCTCTGTTAAGGGAAAAAATGGGCTTACAAGAAAATTATTATCTCCTCACTATGATGGTTGTCCAGCGACTCGCTTTGTTTAACCGCAGCTGTTTTATGTAATTAAATACAAAGAAGCCGACAACCATCACTATAATAATTCCGCATATTAATCATTGTCAAGCACTGTCGCGCGGCACCCGCTTTTATATAAACGGACAATCATCATAGTGAGGTGATAGTACTAATATTACTACTACGAGTAGATTTTATTATTATTGTCATTAACTACGATGGAAGGACGTCACCATACCCCGGACCTGAAGTGAATGAACACGCAACAAGCTGCCAGCTTTCATGCGTAGAGGAAGATGAAGATTATTATTATTATTATTATTATTATTATTATTATTATTATTATTATTATTATACATGTCCACCATTGTGGTCCCGAAGTAGCATGCTGCCTTATCACGCAGTGGACCCGTTTTCGATTCCCGGTGGGACGAGGCTCTTGGGTGGGGTTTTTGGGTCGGTTTTTTTTTCCCACTTGTAAGACAAATGTTCAGGAAGCTTCGAACCCCACGGTCCCCGAAACATCATCCGTCCATCTTCATCGTTTATCATTGAATCAATCATCAATGCCTCCACCGGTGTGGAAAACAACGGGAAGCGCTACCAACACCTATAATCCCATATTCAAGCTGCAAAGCATAGCAAGAAAAAAGGCTATGATTGCAGTGAAAAGAACCTGCCCCTCGGAACAGAAATTACTAATGGATGTAATTTGATGTTTCAGCTGTGGTTTGAGGATAAAATCAGGCCTGATTTCATCATCATCCCCCCGGGTTCCGATACAAGTTTTTCCCTGGATTTTTTCCGGGGTTTCCCCCCCCCTCAGCTGTAAGACAAACGGCGGTAAATTTAAGAACCCAATGTGTCCCGCACAGTAGCTGGCCTTCATAATCATCCATCTCATAATTCGTCATGTTTAGTACGATTGAATGGGTGACCCCTGTGTTGGGTTTTAAATGTTCGGGTTATCCATGCAATTGAGCTGAAACACACATCCATAGAGGCCCCTCTATGGTCCTTCTGTGTCCAATAAAGTGGTGTGTCATCCAAAGTTAAAAACCCCACTTCTCTCCTGACCGGGTGGCGTAGGGCATCTAAAAGTACCTACAAAGGGAGAGGCTAAACTAAGGTAAAGAAATATAATTATCTTCCTAAAGTTATCATCCGCTTATTAGCTTGTTTCTACAAATAAACGCTGACGGAAAAAATGCATATTTCTGTTCAATTGATATTCTGATTAACAAAGAACAATCGTGATAGTAAATGAATTCTTTGTCGTTGTGCGTTTTTTTTTTTTTTGCAAAGTTCATTGCTCTTTTGAATGTTTGGTCTATGAAGGTCAGATATGACTTGGCAAAGCAACCTTTTTATACGGAGTTGTAGCTTAGAGGAAACATAAACAAAATTCCATTCACTTCATTAATGGGGTGATCGTATTTTGAACATGAATCCCAGATCAAAGATCTTTGATAAAGAATATTATTTTTTTGGAATTTTTTGTTAGTTGGTACATTTTTATAACAATAACAACAAAACGGCGTCATCTGGTTATCAAAGTTATCTTAAAGACATTCAAAACTGAAATTTAGTAATACCAAGTGAAGCTTGAAAAAAATATCAAATTAACATTGATTCCTACATTTTAAAAATGGCAGAATATTTCAACTGGTAAGAAAATAATTTCAATAGAAGTACAGTGAAAGTTCCTTATTCGCGGGGGATATGTTCCGTAAATATGCCGCGAATACAGAAACCATGAATACGGAATGGTGATTTGTATGCCTAAATAGAGGATACGTTCCAAGGTTCCAAAATAAAATTAAAATTATCAAAATAAAATCAATTTAATTAGAGATTTTGAACAGTTTCTATTAATTATTATTATTATCAGGCTTAGGTAAGGGCTTAAAGAACTTGATAATTTTTCCTGTTTTGCCTCTTTTAAAATGCCTTTCAATTCAGAATGATATTCAGCTGTGAATTCAGCGATAGAATTCCTTATTTGTCTTCGGTTTTCTTGATGAATCGTACAGTTGATTCATTAACATTGAAACTGCGTGATATAGATGCAAACAACTCGTCAACGCAACATGTAAACAGTCAAGCATTTCTATGTTTACTTTAAGCAGCAACATAACTTTTATAAAGAAAATTTTAACCGCGAATACAGGATCTGTGTCACAATTTTCCAACCCGCGAATAATGGAACCGTGAATAAGGAGCTTTTACTGTACTGCATTTATACTATTACAACATAGTGTCACTTTTCCGAGCGGAGCGTGGACCTGGAGTGGGGGAGACAAGTTTGGCCATTAGTAATGCTAATAATAACTTCTGAGATTAATATTATTTCATTTCCATATCGTTTTTTACAAGAGAATATATATATATATATATATATATATATATATATATGAAGGGCTTAGGGCAATAACATGATAAGTCATATTCTGTTAAGAAATGTCATTTATTACAATGATAGCAAATACATGTATTGAAATATCCATAAAACCATTTGTAAGTGCGCCAGTGATGAGTTAAAACATATAGACACACAATGTATTAACAACAATACTGCCCAATTAGTATTTATAATTTTTTGAAACATTAAAATCTCTATATCTCAGAACAATATGTGACTTATCATGTTATTGCCCTAAGCCCTTCATATATATATGTGTGTGTGTGTGTATGTGTGTGTGTGCGTGCACATACATACCTGCAACGGCGTAATAGCATAATGTTGGGCCGTTGCCTCTCTTGTGTTAGGCGTTACTAGACCAAGTTAATTTAGTTACGCTTACTTCCCAAAGATGTCATGCAGTCAACATACCGACCCAATGAGACATCTAGCAGGTAACTGAGGTATTACTAGGATGAAAAGGTTGGTACATTTTGCTTAGATACCTCTTTATTCAGGCTTAAATGTATTTTACGAGCATGAAAATCATCAGACTCGGGATCCACGGCTTAAAGTGCCTCGCGGAGGACTTGCTCCTTAGATTTTTCATCCTAAAAAAAAGAATCGACTCCGGCCGGGTTGGGACCCGCGATCCTCGGGACCAGATGCAACTAACGTAACCTCTAGTCCACAGCGGCCGACACACACACACCACACACACACACACACACACACACACACACACACACACACACACACACACACACATATATATATATATATATATATATATATATAAACAAGTGAACGGAGAAAACTAAGGAACAGTGAGCTACATGATCGATATGGGAAAAAACAGATGTACTAAAAACAGTTAAGTCTCTTAGTGTAGGACATGTGGCACAAATGGGAATGCAAGAGGGTGCGGAAGCTTCTTGCAAGAAAGCCAAATGGAAAGTGCCGAGTTAGTAGGTAAATAAGAAGGTGGGAGAATAACATTAACCAAAAAAGCATGATTTGGTTGGAAATGAAAATTATTCAGAGAATATGATTGAAAAACATTATCTCAAGTTACGTATGTATAGAGAGCTTATGTCCGCGTGACCATGAACCTATGGATTCGATAATCTCGGGAAGGTAGATGTTATTAAGTATAGTATTTATTACTGCTTTCGAAAAAGAAAAGATTATTGTCTTGGTTTTATTTAACGAGAAATTTTATTATACATTAGGGTGGCTAAAAAACTAAAAGAAGAATACGAAAAATGGGGACTTTATATAGACATTGAGAAAATTAAATAACTGTGTATAGGTGAAGAAATGGAAAATATAAATTTCAACAATGGAGAAGAACTAAAACCTAGTATTGAATACACTTATTTAGGAACAAAATTAGACCATTCAGGCGATAACACAGTGCAAATTAAAAATATAATCGCTCAAACAAAACAAGCAATAAATGCTTTAAACTCTGTTTGGTGGAGCAAGAATATTTTAAAAAATAGAAAACTACAAATGTATCAAACCACAATTCAGAGCATTTTAACATATGGTGCTGACGTCTGGCAAATTCCTACCAGGGAAACGAAAATAATTTTAAGTACAGACATGGATGTTTTAAGAAGATCAGCTCGAAAATATAGAATGGATACAATACGAAATAAACAAATAAGGGAAATTATGGGCGTAGAAGAGGAGCCGGACATCATAGACATTATTGAAAAGAAAAGATTACAGTGGTATGTCAATAGAATGCCAGAGCAAAGATAGCCTAAAATTGTTATGGAATGGATCCCAATGGAAAGGAGGAAGAGAGGAAGACCGAAGGAAACTTGGATAGAAGGGGTACAAGCAGCTATGAATATCAGAGGATTGGAGGAAGATCAATGGATGGACAGAGAGGAATGGCGTTTGGGAAGACGACGGCAGTTGCCATGATACCGGATGATGTTGATGATCTTTATTAGAAAATGATGTCCCTTACCATCACCAAAATGTAATTTTTTAATATAGCGTAAGAACTGCGTAAAAATATAACGCACATTTATTGAATTCAAATTAACGGAAAATGCATGCGCGGAAAATTTTACATTAGACACTTCAGGCAAAAAAAGTATTAAATAATCAGTTGAGTTGGCGTTTACTTGATGAAAATCCATATTTATTAATTAAATAAAAATAAAACGTAGTACCTTCTTCAGACATGTTAACATGAAGGTACAGTGTACCGAAACAGTTGTCACTGAATTATATAATAAATATGAAAATCAAATAAAACTACGTTTTATGTTTATTTAATTAATAAAAAAGTATTATTGTGATTGTTGTATACTAATGTAACATATGCTTGTCCTTGCGAGTGGAAGAGAAGACCACACGACCTTAACTCCACAAGATAAATAAATAATAACAGAAAGATAAATTTAACCCACAATTTGAAACTATTATTCATGTAACGTCCACCGCTGTGGTCTCGAGATAACGTGCTGCCTTGTCACGCAGCGGGTCCGGGTTCGATCCCCGGGCGGGGCAGTTTTTCTGGGTGAGGTTTTTATCGGGGTTTTTCCTCACCTATAAGACAAATGTCAGGAAAACTTTAAGGCCCAAACGGTCCCCGAAATCATATGGCCATCATCACCACCACCACCACCATCATCATCCTTCACCGGTGTGGAAAGCAACGGGAAGCTACCACACCTACAATATCCTAGTAAAGCTGCAAAGCATAGCATGAAAATGCTGTGATTGCAGTGAAAGATCTGCCCTCGGGCAGAATTACTATGGGTGGATTCATGTAACATTATAATAGTCATTAATGGGTTAAATAAAACGAACTATATAAATGCATCAAAAGTCCCACTTAGCTTCTTTGTTCCCTATCATGAGCTACTAATTTTCTTGAACTTTGATTTGGAAGGCAAACGTTACATAAACATATTTCAGTTATAGGAATGGTATTTATTTTAATAATGACAAGTGATATGTGTCATTAACCGACTTACAAAAAAATGATAATTATACTAGCTAATGCCCGGCGTGCGTTGCTACGCCTAAATAAATTAAATACCGTATTTTACGGACTACAAGACGCACTTTTTTCTTCGAAAAATTGCCTCCAAAATTCAGGTGCGTCTTACACTCGAAATTGTTCGTCGCCGTGGCGTAGTCGGTAGAGTCCCTACCTTCCACTCCGGCGACCCGGGTTCCATTCCTGGCTGGGTAGGGAATTTTAAATCTCCACCTTGGGTCTGGGTGTGTGTGTGTCCTGTCCTTGTGTCTATGTGAGAATTAAAGAAAGTTATCAAACAGGTAAAACAAACAAAGAAAAAGGTAAAACAATAAGGAAAAACTAGTATAAACGAAAAAAAAATAGTATTAGTGTCCAGTGTTTATTTAAAATTCCCGCCAGTCTTAAAAATGGCCATATATTCGATGCCGTGGAAAAACTGTATCTGACAACATTGGATTCAAGTGGCAGAGACTGCACCGATGCGACGAACATGAGTTTCGGGGATTCACTAGCTGGCTAACACTGTCTCCCTCCCGCCCTCCATCGCAAACCAGAACACTGTCTAGCCTATGATGCGTCATTGCAGTCTACGATGCCAGTGGACTTGAACAAATGGATGATGGATGAAACCCAACATGAATTCACGCCCAAGGTAGTTTTAAAACGACATACTGTACAATCAAACAATTGTGTCAGTGGATAAAAAAGTCGTGGTCTAGAGTGAAAGAAGGCATTATTGTTAATCTTTCAAGAAATGCAGCGTAAGTAACGCTCGCAATGGCAGTGAAGACCATCTTATATATGAAGAGAACAACGATGACGAAGAAGAAAAAAGTTCAGATTACAATTTTTAGGGATTTTAAAGATCAGAACGGTTTTATAAACTAAGATTTTTTTTAGTCTGGCTTTGTAATCTAATGTTAATAATAAAAGTGGCATTTAAAAAATTGCTTAAAAATTAGGTGCGTCTCACAGTCCGTAAAATACGGTTTGTTCTTTTTATTTCAAGTTGAATAAGTGAAATGAAAATTAAATATTAATTAAACTGTATGGTATACACTGCGACGAACCAAACATTGCAATTGCTAGAGTAAATTTTTAGTTTCGAATTTCAGATAAACCCCCACTTCTAATGGTCGGATTTCGCTGATTTTTTATATAATAACTACCTCTGTTTATTTTAATACGATATTCTCAGTTTCGCTGCGAAACATCAAAAACTGTGACCACTAGAGCGCTTTTTAAATTTCCGTTTCAGATGAATTCCTACATCTAACGGTTTTAGAACATAATAACGATTAAACACTCGACGTACTGAAAACTTGTATGTACAAAATTTCAAGTCAATCGACCGACTATCTTTCGAGTTTTGCGAGCACAAACAAACGCAAACTGAATGTTTATATTCTTCTTCTTCTTCTTCGTCACGGTTTAGGCTTTTTGCTAGCCTGTTCCTGTTCCAAATTACTGCTCTTTCCATCTTTCCTTTGGTCTTTTCAAACTTTTTATTCCTCTTGGTGAATAGATGTATGCTGCTTTTGCTATTCTGTTCTCAGTCATACTTGCTAAGTGTTCTTTCCAATTTGTTCTGTATTTCATAATTGTGTTTAATTCATCTACTTTTAGTTGCTGTCTTATTTCTGTGTTGACGTTTGAAATTGTATGGACACCTCATAAGAATGGAAGAAGAGAGAAACAAAAAAAAAAAAAAAAGATCCTTAATTGGAAAGCTAATGGAAGAAGTGGAAAAGGTAGGCCTAGAGAACGATGGATGGATGGATGGATGGAGTGAAGAGAAGTATGGGCGCTAGAGATTTGAGAGAAGAAGATGCTTTAGACAGGAACCTCTGGCGACAAATCACATTGGGTTGAAGGAGAAACACTGTATTGTGGAATATTCCTAAATAAAAAAAACTGTGTTTTTTGTCTGTTCTTTGGTATCCTGCTATAGGTCTGAGGAATTTCATTTCAGCAGCTTGGATTCTGGCAGATTGTTGTGTTGTCACTGTCCATGTTTCGGATCCATAAATAATAACACTGGTCAACATGATTTTTGTCTCATGAGTACCAATAATTGTACTTAATACAATTTTTTATCGTGTTTTCAAAAATGTACTCGGAATTTCTCCATAACCCACAGTTTTTTATTTCAATTTCAATTAATGGGTTTAAATATATTTTTTAAATAAAAGTTTTTTTCTGTAAAATTGTAGACTTTTACGGCAGGTATTTTGATTCATGTATTTTATGTCTTTCGGGCTAAATGGCCGAAAAACATAAAAAACATGAAACGTTTTTCCGTCAATTTGTCGAGTGAGCGATGAGCACGGGGAACGCTTTCATCAGTAGATTTCAGCTATGGAAAAGATATATGATGACAAATGGAATCCTAATATGCTGGCCGATTATTGTTGGACCATCAAGAGGTTTGCTCCACGGGTGAAATATAGCAGAAAATCCTCATTTCTTACTTTCTAAGTGAGTTCGAATGTTCAAATATTGTGTAGTTACGAATGTAGAAAATATTAAAGTGTTTGAAATTATAAATTCCTGTCTCTCGGAAACCTTGCATGATGGAGAAAAACCGATATAATATATTTGAATTCAGGAGAAAAAAAAAAAACTATCAGAATCACATATTTTTCTTTCTGAGACAAAAAAAAAGTTTCTTTTTTGTTACTCAGTGTTATCAATTCATAAATTTTCGGGGACCGTAGGACCATAAGCTTCCTGACATTTGTCTTACAGTTGAGGAAAAAACTCGAAAAAACTCATCAAGGAAGCCTGTTCCAACCAGGAATTGAACCCGGGCCCACTGCGTGACAAGACAGCATGCTACGTCGAGACCACAGCCCGTAGATCAACAATAATTCTACTAAATGTTTACTAGTATGTATTACTAAAAACAACTACTCTACCATCACACTAACTTTGAACACGTTACTATGTTTTTCTCTCTTCTGTTAGATTTTATATTACTTGTTTTTAATCTAACAGACTTAAAACTGTGCATAACAAAAGAAACTAAAGCGGAAGAAAGATGTGTTTAAGCAGGCCTTGGACTATCGTGTTCACGACCTTGGTATTCATCCTGGGGGCTGTTCTTTACAACATAGCCTCCAACAAGTTAAGCGTCTGTTTTTTTGGATTATTTATTTTTAAAAAAATGCCGAAATGTTTCCGTAAGTCCCAGGTCTTCATGAAGGAATAAGCATGCATGACATGATACTTTGTGTTCAATACTATTTATAATATATAGTATTTTACACAATTCATTATCATTTCCATATTATCACCCAATTATAATATTAGATATATTTCATTATTATCATATCATATTTTAATTTATCATCACCACCAACACTATTATCATTATTACAATCGCACATTATCATCACCAACACTATTGTCATTATCACAATCACCCATTATCATCACCACCAACACTAATATCATTATCACAATCACCCATTATCATCACCACCAACACTACTGTCATTATCACAATCACCCATTATCATCACCACGAACACTATTGTCATTATCACAATCACCCATTATTATCACCACCAACACTAATATAATTATCACAATCACCCATTATCATCACCACGAACACTATTGTCATTATCACAATCACCCATTACCATCACCACCAACACTAATTTCATTATCACAATCACCCATTATCATCACCACCAACACTACTGTCATTATCACAATCACCCATTATCATCACCACGAACACTATTGTCATTATCACAATCACCCATTATTATCACCACCAACACTAATATCATTATCACAATCACCCATTATCATCACCTTATCATCACCACGAACACTATTGTCATTATCACAATCACCCATTACCATCACCACCAACACTAATATCATTATCACAATCACCCATTATCATCACCACCAACACTACTGTCATTATCACAATCACCCATTATCATCACCACGAACACTATTGTCATTATCACAATCACCCATTATCATCACCACCAACACTAATTTCATTATCACAATCACCCATCATCATCACCACCAACACTACTGTCATTATCACAATCACCCATTATCATCACCATGAACACTATTGTCATTATCACAATCACCCATTATTATCACCACTTTTATCATCAATATCATCATCCGTGTCACTAACAACATCATACTACTTATTATTTATTAATAATAAGCAATAATAAAAAAAACTCCATGGCGCGACAGGCCTAGAAGGTCCTTGACCTACCAGCCGGTTGTCGGTCTCACATCCACATGTGTAAATCTAGCCAGTATAGGGGTGACATGTGGTCAGCATTTCGTGTTCCCAGCAGTTATAGGGGGTTTTCTCCACCTGGAGCCGCTACGTATTGTAGATACCTAAATTCCTTGCGATGGCAACGGTCACATATTGCTCGGCTACGGCATGAAACAACCTAAATATAATAATAATAATAATAATAATAATAATAATAATAATAAACTAAATAATTTATTATTATTACTACTACTACTACTAGTGGACGCCCAGCGAAATTCGACCACAATTCATTAAATTTTTAAGTTTGTCACAAATATGCCATTATGCATTAATTTTCTATTTATTTTAAAAATACAAACGATAGGAAATATGTGGTATAGCTTGGCTAATCAATATTTAAAAAACAATAACGCGTCATTAGACATTTGTATACTATTTACATTATTTAAATTTGCATTTGATATCAAAGAAAATAACAAATTTCACAAAAACAACGGGGATAATTAACAGTATAATGAAACCATCTTTAGTATAGAAGAACAGAAGATTACGGCTTTATAAGGTTCTCGCAAGACCAGTATTAAGATATGGTAGTGAAGCATGGACAATACAAAGAAGAGACGAAAGCCGAATAACAGCAAATGAGATGCGATTTATGCGCCCAACAGCAGGCTATACAAAATGGGACCATAAAAGAAATGAAATTATGGAAGAGTTGGATGTAGAACCCATTCTCTACTATATACAAAACTACCAGAACAACTGGAAAGCCCAACTTCAACGAATGCCATCTCATAGAATTCCAAAAGCCATGCTTCGTTACTGCCCCCTAAGCAAAAGATCGCTGGGACGTCCAAAAAAGCGCTGGATGGAAAATTCCTCTTTGAGACCGTAACAGGTCACACGGCCTAATACTTGCATGGATGATGATCATGGAATTTGCATTTGGCCTATTATTAGGCCTATGTGTCTCTCACTCCGACCCATCAATGTTGTATGTCGAGGCATAATGGTAATAGGTGCGAATATCTAAATAAAAAAGTGTAATGAAATTACTGAAACCAAGATTAGACATGATTTAATTTTAATTTAAATAATAAGATGTACTCACTTTTTTAAACCACTAATAATAAATACGTGAGAGTAAGTCAATTCACATTGCTGCTGCACAATTTTCTTTTTGCAACAATGCACTTTCAGTATGAAGGTAAACAAATGAACAAGTACACAAATGAATGATTAATTACACATAAATTCCTTAGAGACAATTTATTTTATTTTGTTTAATTTAATTTATTTGTGACACATATTATACAACAAATTTATTTTTCTGCACTTCTTCTCTATGTGAACTTTTATTATGCCAAATATCACACGCCTCCTTGCGCATAATGTGCTTAAAAAGGGGTACAAAGTTTTTTTCTTTACGTATTAATATATTATTATTATTATTATTATTATTATTATTATTATTATTATCGTAAGGCATTTGGGTACCTACAATAAGTAGCGACTTCAGGTTGAGAATATCAGCTGTAACGGCTGGAGACCCGACATGCTGACCACGTGTCATCCCTACACAGGTTCGATGATCGTCTATCTCTGTGATTAATAGATGTGGATGTGAGGCCAACAGCCGGCTGGTAGGCCAAAGGCCTTATAAGCCTATCGCCCTTGGCGTTTAATTAAGAAGTGTCTAAGAAGCTAGTTGACTAAGGCGGTAGATTCAAGTTTTCAATAATCATTTATATCGATCACTGTTGAGGCAATTGTTCAAGGTTAAAATTATAAAAACGTACTATCAGGAGTTTTTATAGATGGGGGAACTAAAGGAAAGGGGAGAAAATATGCTAACATGCGATTGCTAAGTCCTGCGCCGTAGCAGAGTGGCCTAAGGCATCAAGCCTAGCAGCAGAGTTACGGGCCTGCGTTGGTTCACGTCCCAACGGGGAAAGACATTTTTCATAGAATTTCGGTCCGTATGGGACTTCTTCTATGGCGCTACAGCCCGTTGTCGGGCATTGCCTCCTGTATTAAGCCCCTCGAAATCTGCCTATCTAGTGTCTTCCTTTTCCAATTCCTCACTCCTACAATCTTTTTAGCATCCTCTTTAACAGCATCAATCTATCTGTTCCTCGGCTTTCCCACTCTTCTCCTACCCTCTGTAGTTGTATAGATAATTTTCTTTGGCATAGTCCATTCCCCATGTGATGAACATGCCCTGCCCACTCAAGTATTTTGAGTTTAACCATCGTGGACATACATAGTTCCTTATACAGCTCATATGTCTCACTGTTATATGTACTTCTCCACAAGCCACCTTCTTTAATCGATCCATAAATCAATATGGGTAGCTATAGTACTACAATAAGTAAGAGGACCAAGTTGAGAAAACCAGCTATAACAACTGAGGAGCTCGACATATTAGCCACATGTCACCTCTATACTAGCTAGTGATCATCCACCTATAAATGGCACGTGTGGATGTGAGACCAGCAGCCGGGTGGTAGGCCAAAAAGAGCCTTGTTAATCTGTCGCGCCATGAAAAGAAGATATGATTACTAAAACCGAATTCCTGAATAAAAAATTTAGGAATTCAGTGTTTAGATAACTAGCATGAAGGTTAAGATAGTGAAATGGAATAAAAAAGTGCACAATGTTGTTTTGTATCGTAAGCTAATAACGGGAAACGTCTCAGCTCCACATTGACTTAATATCTTGCTAACGGTTTCATTTACTGTAATCATCATATTCTTTTTCATATCATTATTTCTATTTATGTTGGTTACTATTGTTTTTATGTTATTATTATTATTATTATTATAATTAATTAAACGTACTTTATTGAATAAAACTAGAAAATAAACTATTTTGAAATTTTACAAAGTATTGGCGGTTCCATCTCTTATCTATGGATGTGAAACCTGGACATTAACAAAGGCAGATAGTAAACAAATAGAGGCTGCAGATATGAAGATGTTGAGACCAAAGGACCGATAAAAAGAAACACGAAGATATAAGAACAGAATTTAATATATTTAATCTCTGTGAAAGAATAAAATTCTATCAAAATGCTTACCTTCAGCACGTATTACGAATGAATGAACAGCGCATACCAAGGAGAATGTATAATTATAAACCAAAGATTGTTGGGATGGCCATTGAAGACGAGGACCAATTCGACCTATAATGAGATCGGAACAGGCCATTGGGCTTAATCCCTGTTGTTGACGACGATGACGATTATTATTATTATTATTATTATTATTATTATTATTATTATTATTATTATTATTATTGGGGCACGCTGTAGTTTAGTTGCTTATGGCAATACGCTACCATGGCACCATGGTCCCGGGATCGACTCAGCCTCTAACGAAAATGAGCACCAGACGCTTATTCTGGAGGTAAAGGCGGCCATCATACAGGGCTGATAACCCGTCTAACATCATGTGCCGATTGTCTAGAAGAAGTGGGAGCCTTAACCTCCTACTATCCCAACGGTCTCCTATGGCCTGTAATGGGATCACTTTACCGTTTTATAATTAATTATGTTGAGGAGACGGACCTTTCAGGTGAACATTCCATAATTTTATGTTAATTTTGAATAGATTATTCTTTTAGTTTTTATCATATTTCAGTTAAGTTTATTCACAACTCATAGCTATTTTTCAACGTTACATATGATTAAAATTGGGTTTTTAGGTATTATCCATACTTTCTTCGGATAAAACCACACACAGAGATATACATTTTTCTTCAAGTCACTGCAGTAATGTAGGTCTGTGCGATCTTTATACTTTTATTCAGATTATTACAGACTCCCATTTGTACTAGAATCCCTAAAATATTTAATTCTTAGAAGAAAATATATCTTCTTTCACTTTCGAAGAATCAAGAACAATACCTGGTTATGGCGAAACTAATTGCAATATAAAATTACGAGAATTTTTAATAAGATAATATTATTAAAACCTGCTGGACTACTTTTAAGGAAATTTTTAAGTGCCTAAAACCACGAATTCTTACCTGGAATAATGAGTCATGGGTTTCTTGCGGATTAATTCCTCAAAATGTTAATTTGTTATCGCACTAGTCATTTCCGAAACAGCGATTCTATGAATGAATACAATTAGCAAACCAAGGACTCCAGGGATTTGCTCCTTTTTAAATATTATTTTTGATGTTCATATTAGCATGCTAAACATTTATTTTAAATTCTTAATTACATAATATGCTTTAACCGCTAAGATCATACCCGTATAGAATATTTAGTTGTTCCTAGTAAGTTGTGAATTTATGTTTATTGTCAGTTTTGTAAATGTCGGTCTCAGTGGACTAGTGGTTATGCTCCTTGCCTCTGGTCCCGAGGGTCGCGGGTCGATGAAAAAATC
Organism: Diploptera punctata; assembly: GCA_030220185.1. NCBI lineage: Eukaryota > Metazoa > Arthropoda > Insecta > Blattodea > Blaberidae > Diploptera > Diploptera punctata. The sequence continues at coordinate 1,452,233 of JASPKZ010009372.1, read as the reverse complement.
CAAGGAGCAAGTCCTTAGGGAAGGACTTAAAGCCGCGGGTCTCGAGTCTAAAGATTTTGATGCTCATAGAAGATCCTTAAGCCTGAATAAAAGGCTGAAATTCTTCAGACGCTTAAAATCCTTCTTGGAGCACTTGTTCCTTGGATTTTTCATCCTAAAAAAAAAATCGACCCCGGGCCGGGTTTGAACCCGTGACCCTCGGGACCAGAGTAGACTAATAAACTTCAAACTGTGATTGTAGGTTATTCTTTGTATTTATGTTCTACTCGAGGTATATTTTGGAATCATGAAAAAATTGTTTCGTCTGAATCTTTCCAAAACTCTAGGGAATCATTAATGGTGAGGGGTTACTCCTCTCTTTATCAACAGAACCATTCTAGGCAAGGAACATACATTTTGATAACGCGTTGAAAAATAACTTGATAACTGTGGATGCAGATTTTGGAATAGCAATATACGGAATGCGAATGTAGAGTTCTTCGGTCATTAGACGAAGTCGAGAAAAGGCCTGAAATGATGGAGACACGTGGTCATAACGATGGGAAGTCCTAAAACCAGTAGATTTACGTCAAGTAAAATATATTCAAGCCTAAAATAAGGAGCCTCTATGTAAAACTTCTGTTCATTTTGCACTTAGATTTGAATTACGAATCTATTGATCCGAGTTGGTAAGTTCATTCACAGTGTTCTGCCCAAGAGCAGGTCTTTCACTGCAAACTCAGCATTCTTCACTCTTTCCTTAACTCAGTTTTCCTTTTGTATCCGCATACAAGCCATTTATTTTAATATTGTCTATCATCTGATGTCTTTTTTTCTGCCTCTAACTTTCTTTCTGTTGACCATTCCTTCTAGGGCATCCGTCAGCAGGCAGTTTTTTCTTAGCCAGTGGCCTATCCAATTTCTTTTCCTCTTCTTTATGAGTTCCAGCATTGTTCTTCCTTCGCCCACTCTGTCAAGGAAATCTTTATTTACTTATTTTTTAGTAAATATACTATTTTAATGAGAAATGTCAGAAAACTATTTTCTCCAAATATATCACAAAATATATGTGTCGTTACTGCACTTAGTCCTTCAATACTGATTAGTGTTATCACATTTCGAAAAGAAGTGACGCAACTGGAATTCCTTCCACCTGTTCGTGTGAATGGAATGAATGAAAGTACGTTTTGCATGGCGTGGCGCCTGGCTGCTCCAAGACATCATGAAGGTTATCATCGTGACACCAGGGGACTCTAGCCTTTGATCCAAAAACATTCCAAACAACGATTCAACATTTTCAAGTGCGACATTTCAACTTGAGGAACCTCTCACTTGCACATTCCACAAGCAACAGACGGCAGTAATAAATATCCGACGGCTGCTGATGGAATAAGTTCTAACGCCTGAAACAAATTTTAAACCCAGTTGAAGTTACAAATTATTTTATTTTATACTAGCTAATACCCGGCGTGCGCTGCTACGCCTAAATTAATTAAATGTGTTTTTATGTTTGGTTTAATAAGTGATATAATATATATATAGTTTTTTTTTAGTTACCCCATGATAATTACCCGGCGTTGCCCGATAATCTACTTATCCCGATCTTCTAGGCATCAATAAGTTGAAAGACAAAAATGGTTATTGTGAATTATCCGTAAAAGATAGACATACGCTGTTCTGGTCTTCTTTTTTTGGAGAATCTTTTTGAGATATTCAATTCTGTGTAAATTAATTTGGTGTATTTTTATATTTAGGCAGCGTAAGCCATTTAAGCGTCTAAAGAGAGACTTCTTTAGTGCAGCAATGCACTTAATTTTTTTTTTTTTAGTTCCAGTCGTATAGTAGGCCTACGTATAGTAATATATTATATACATTAACTGTCCCAGATAAATTCTCTAAATGATAGTGAAAATCCCATTCAAATCGGTCAAGTCGTTTCTGAGTCCATAAAGAGACATGGATACTCATTTTTATAAGAAAAAATGTAAAAGTTTATATTCATTTTATGTCCACAATTATAGTCTCGGGGCAGAGTCGCTGCTCGTACGCATCGTTCCCGATCGGTCTCGGATTATAGTTTCCAGGATTTTTATAGTCTATGTTTTTCCTCACCTGTAAGACAAATTTCAGGAAACTTTAAGGCCCAAAAGTTCCGCCAATAAAATCTGGTCATCACAATCATCCATATCATATTAGCCTTGTTTAGTATGAATGTTTGAGTGAATGGTGTGTTTCGACTTAAACGTTCGTTTTGTTTCTGAGGAAGCCCTAAATTGATTTAATTGCTCATTCGGGGAGGCCCTCCATGTCCTTATGTGGTCAAAAACGTAAGTGCGATCCTACAACTTAAATTCTCTCCCGACAGGTCGTGTCACTGTAAGGTCGGGTGGCGTAGGAGATTAAAACGCACCAATAGGTGCGACGTTGGAGAAAAAATATCATTTTTATAATAAATTATACTGAATGAACATTCATTCTGAGTGTTCTGCTCAAGAGCTGGTCTTTCACTGCAAACTCAGCATTCTCCACTCTTTCCTTAACTCAGCTTTCCTTTTTGTATCTGCATACAAACCATTTATTTTAATATTGTCTATCACCTGATGTCTTTTCCTGCCTCTAACTTTCTTTCCGTTGACCATTCCTTCTAGAGCATCCTTCAGCAGGCAGTTTCTTCTTAGCCAGTGGCCAATCCAATTTATTTTCCTCTTCTTAATGAGTTCCAGCATTGATCTTCTTTCGCCCACTCTGTCTAGCATATCTTTATTTCTTACTTTGTCTGTCCATTTTATACGTTCCATTCTTCTCCATATCCACATCTCAAAAGCTTCCAGTCGCTTTTTCTTATTCCGTCGTAATGTCCAAGTCTCTGCACCATACAATGCTACACTTCACACAAAGCACTTCACTAGCCTCTACCGTAATTCTTTAGCCAAAGGTCCGCAGAAAATGTTTCTCTTCTTGTTAAAAGCTTCTTTTGCCATTGCTATCCTCTGCTTTACTCGCAGATAATGTTACTACTGATAGTACAACTCAAGTACTTGAAGCTCTCCACTTGTTTAATGACATTATCTTTAATCCTCATGCTTATCTTCCTTGGTTTCCTTCCTATAATCATGGCTTTCGTCTTATTTATATTTATCTTCATCCCATAATCCTCACACTTATCATTTAGCTCCATCAGCATGTTCCTCAGTGTCATTGCATCTTCTGCTAGGAAAGCCATATCATCAGCAAATCTTATGCATTTTATTCTTCTTCCTCCCATGTTTACGCCTCCCGTATTGCTGAAGCAGTTCTTCATTAGGTATTCCAGGTAGATGTTGAAAAGAGTAGGTGATAGAGGACATCCTTGCCTTACCCCCCCCCCTACCAATTTCTCTTCCCTCTGACATTTGTTCTATCTTCACTTTTATTCGCTGTTTCATATAAAGACTACTTATGAGCCTCCTCTCCTTCCAGTTCACGCCAATTTTCTTCAAGATCTTCAGGAGTTAATTCCAATTCACTCTGTCAAAGGCATTTTCCAGGTCAACAAATACTGCATAAACGTCTTTATCTTCTTCTATACCGTATATATCTTTCTCCCCTTGTTGGTATCAATCCAATTGCATCTCATGTACCCTTTCCCTTCTTGAAGCCAAACTGTTCTGCTTCCAATTCGCTTTCCATCGTAGAACGTAAACGTCGTTTCAGTATCCGCAGGAGAATCTTTGCAGAGTGTGATATCAAGCTGATAGTTCTGAACTCTTTACATTTCTTTACATTGTTTTTCTTCGGTAATGGTATTAACACTGTCTCAGTCACTTCTTCGGGCCATTCACCTTCTTTATATATCTTGTTGCATAAAAGCAGTATTACATTCTTTCCTTCACCCAAGCTACTAATTCAATGGGGATTCCATCTACCCCTGTTACTTTCCCATTTTTCATTTCCTTAATTGCTATTTCAACTTCTTCCTTCAGAATTGAAAATCCTTTTTCATCTTCTGTTTCTTCTTTTTCTATATCCAAGTTAGCTGGACGATTTCTTGTCTCATATAGCTCTTCTACATATTTTCCCCATGTATTCATAATTCCTTGTTTGTCTGTTATTTCTTCATTATTTTCGTCCTCAATCAGCTACGTAGTTTTCCTGCTCTTCTTTCCATAGTCCAAGCCTTTAACTTCCTGGTACATTATTTTCCTTTCCTCTCCAGATTATCTAGTTCTTCACATTTCTGCTTCATCCATTCTTCCCTTGCCTTGTCAGTTTCTCTTCTAAGTTGTTTAGTTGTTTAGTTTCTTGTAGTTCCTTTTGGCTTCTTCGCATTGCTATTTTTCCATTTTCTTCTTTCTTCCATCTTCTCTAAAATTTTTTTCTGTGACCCAAGGTTTCTTAATATTCTTGATCTCTTTGTATCCTATTGTTTCCTCTGCAGCCATCTGTATAGAGGTTTTCAAATGACTCCAGTGTTCCTTGGTATTGCCATATGAGATTTCGAAGGTAGAGGCTTTCTCTTGAAAATTTTGTTGGAATTTTCTCCTTTCCTCTTCAGTTTTAAGTTTCTCCAAGTCAAACTTCTTTGTTGCCTGTCTTCCTCTTATCTTCTTCAGGCAAATATCTACTTCGCCTATTAGTAAGACATGGTCTGAATTTATATCTGCTCCTGGTGGGGTCTTCGCATTTTCAAGCAATTTCGGAATCTTTCCTGTATCAGTATGTATTCGATCTGGTATCGTTTGTTATCCATAGGGCTTATCCATGTGTATCTTCTACTTTTATGCTGTTGAAACATTGTATTTCCAATTATCATTGAATTCCTTGTACAGAAACTCACCAGTGATTCGCCTCTCTCATTCCTTTTTCCTAATCCATATCTTCCAACTGTACTTCCATCCTGTCCTCCTCCAACTACAGCATTCCAGTCACCCATTAGGATAACACATGCCTCCTTCTTCTCTCTCTCTCCCTCCCTCTCTCTCTCTCTCTCTCTCTCTCTCTCTCAACAATCTCTTCTATCTTGCCATATCTTTCCTCCACTTCTTCACCTGCTAACCCACGATGGAGCATGTAAATATGCACTATCACCAAGTCCACTTTTTCCCTTGTAACCTCGCCATTATCATCCGATTATCCACATAACGTACTGATATCACTTTTTCTTTCACACGTGGTCCTAATATTACCCGACACCATGATTTCCTTTAGAATCACCACTGGAATAAAACATTCTAAATTCATCACTCACTAATTCACCACTTTGTTCCCACCTCACTTCTGATATTCCCATCACATCCACTTTGTTTCTTCTCATTTCTTCCTTCAAATTTTCCAGTTTCCCGGCTTGCAGAAGAGTTCTCACATTCCAGGCTCCAATCCTTAGTCTTTTTTTTTCTGTTGTTTTGACTGCATGATGTTTCCTTCAGCAGTATCCCCCTCCCGGACATCTGAATGGGGGGATAATTTACGTCTGGAGTATTTTACAGTGGAAAGACTCACCATGTCATATTTGCAGCTTTACTATGGATAAATAGGTGTGGTAGCTTTCCGTTTCTTTCCACACCCCACTCTCTCTTTTGCATCTTAAAATCTTAAAAGATCTTAAGAAGGTCCCGAGGGGCCCCAACTTGGAGGTGAGGAGGTTAAATATCAGTTCCATCAGGGATTTTGACCAGATCAAAGATCCGGAAATCCCAATTAGCATCTGCCCCCCCCCTAAATGAACATAATATATATTTATAATTCCACGGCGCGATAGGCCTAGAAGCCCTTGACCTACCATCCGGCTGCTGGTGTGTTAATCACAGAGGTAGATGGTCATCAGCCAATATAGGAATGAAATTTGTTAGCCTGTCGGGTCCCGTCGCTGTAGCTGGTTTTCTCAACCTGGAGCCGCTATTTATTGCGGCTATCCAAGTTCATTACGATGTTGGGGGTTATACCCGTACAATACTGGGCGAAATTACATGAGAAAACTTCTTCTTCCACAGAGTAATGAACCAGTGCAAGTCCCATAGCTCTGCACCAAGGCATGATGACTTAAAGTATTTGGCTGCGGCGCGGCGCGGGACTAAACTCTTACTCATACGAGTTCACACTTCTTTTGACCACACAAGGACGTGGAAGACTTCTTTGGATGAATGATATGTTGAATGCCACCTCCGAAATAACACGAAATTTTAAGACAAGACACGCCATTTATGCCTACTCATAAGCTACACTATACTGAACATATCGGATATATGTAATGGTGATTATGATGGTCAGATGGTATGCGAGGTTTCACTTAGCCTAGAGTCCCGCGCCGTAGCCGAGTGGATAAGGTAAGGAACCTTAGCGCAGAGCTACAGGAATTGCGCTTGTTCGAGTCCCCACGGGAAAGACTTTTCTCAAGAAATTTCTGATAGTATGGTACCGGTGCCCACCCAGCATCGTGAGGCATTTGAATAGCTACAATAAGTAGCGACTCCGGGTTGAGAAGACCAGCTATAACGTCTGGGGGACCGACATGCTGACCACATGTCACCGCTACACTGGCTAGATGATCGTCTCTCTGTGATTAATGCATGTGGATGTGAGGCCGGCAGCCGCCTGGTAGGCCCGGGGCCTTCTAGGCCTGCAGCGCTTGGAATTTTTAGCCTAAAAGTTTGTTGACAATCGGGATTTGCGCGGTAAAATACAAAATTTAATTTAATTTAATTGTGGTTACATTTTTCGATGGAGGGCAACCAAAGACAAAACATGCAAACGGCGTCAATTCGACACACCACCTGTATGGCCTAGGGATTGTCATACCCATGCGGCTATGAATCGGATTCAAAGATACCTCCGTATCCTGAGCCAATGTTTTCAAATCTGTTTCTGTATAATTTTTCTCCCTCAAATTATTATATTAATCTCTCACCTCTTTTTTTTTGGCCTACCTATTGGGCGCTTTCGTTATCGTTTTCCTACAAGAAGTTCCCATGCCCTATTTTCATTTCCCATTCGTGTCACACGATCTTCCCATCGCTGTCTATGATACTGTTCTTATTGTGACTGATTTCCCATAAATTACTTACTTACTTACTTACTTACTTACTCACTGGCACTATCGAACCCGTAGGTTCATGGCCGCGCGGACATAAGCTCTCCATACATCCCTATCCTGAGCTAATGCTTTCCAATCATTCCCTGTATAATCTACTTCCCTCAAATCATAGTTAATGTTGTTCTCCCACCTCATTCTTGGTCTACCAACTGGGCGTTTTTCCTTCTGGCTTTCCTACAAGAAGTTTCCATGCACGTCTTTCATTCCCCATACGCGCAACATGTCCTGCCCATCGCAGTCTACGAGACTTAACTGTTCTTATTATATCTGGCTTCCTATAAAGACCATGTAGTTCATTGTTATGTAGTCTTCTCCATTCACCTGTCTGTTCATCTCTCTTTGGTCCAAAAATTTTCCTAAGAACTTTATTCTCAAATACTCGTAATCTCCTTTCCTCCCTTAAAGTAAGAGTCCATGTTTCGCACCCATATAATATAACTGGTAGAATAATAGTTTTATATATTTTCAGCTTAACGTTTTTTGAAAGGAGTTGGGACATCAAGAGTCTCTGCAATGCATAATAGCATGCATTTCCAGAATTGAGCCTATGTTTAATTTCTTTGTGCATCTCATTCCTATTTGTGATTATTGTTCCTAGGTATTTGAATTCAGCCACTTCCTCAAAATTTCCCTCATTTGTCATTAGCTGTCCATTTCCATTATATACTGAATTTCTACGTGTGACCATATATTTAGTTTTACTGATATTTACTTCCAGTCCTAATTTCTTAGTGTTACTCAATAGTGTGTGCGTGTTGGCCTTTAGTATCTCCTCGCTATCGGCCAGTAGTACTACATCATCAGCATAAACTAACAGCTTATTAATACCATTGAGTTGTAAGCCTTCCTCATTCTCTAAAGATTTAATGGCATGCTCTAGTACAAAATTAAATAGTAGAGGAGATAGTGCATCTCCTTGCTTCAACCCATTCTGGATTTCAAAAGTGTCTGAAAACTGTTTGCCTACACGCACCCTACTCTTTGAGCCATTTAGACACATTCGTATAAGTCTAACTAACTTTTTAGGAATTCCGAACTCCAGCAGGATACTATATAACTTCTCCCTCTTAATTGAATCATATGCTTTTTTGAAGTCTACATATAGTTGATGTACAGTACCATTATATTCCCATTTCTTTTCTAAAATCTGTCTTATACTAAAAATCTGATCTGTTGTAGACCTGTTTCTTCTAAATGCACATTGATGATCTCCTAGAATGTCATCAATATAGGGAGTAAGTCTGCTTACTAATATATTTGTTAGAATTTTGTACGAAGTTGAAAGTAATGAGATGCCCCTGTAGTTGTTGCAATCAGTTTTATCTCCTTTCTTATAAATTGGTACGATAATTGATTCCTTCCATTCATCTGGAAGAGCTTCTTTTTCCCAAATCATACTAAGCAACCAGCGTATCTTGTCCATCAATTTTTCTCCCCTGATTTTATCAGTTCTGCTGGGATCTCATCTGAACCTGATGCTTTATACATCTTCAATTTTTCAATCGCCATTTCAACCTCTAATGCACTTGGCTCTGCGACTAGCATTTCTGCTGTCTGTAACTTATCCTCCTCAATGTCCTGTTCTGTATGTACATTTAATAGCTGATTAAAGTAACTTTTCCATCTATTTAATATACTCCTGGAATCTGCAATCATATCCCCATTTTCATTCCGAATTATGTTTGTTCTAGCCTGAAACCCTTTCTTCTCTATACTAATTCCCTGATATAATTCTCTAATGTTCCTATTTTTTGCATTCATTTCAAGATCATTAATCTTCTCTCTCAAATATTCCCTCTTTTTACTCTTTAGTAACTTGGTGGTTTCCCGTCTAACACTACCCAATTGCTCTAAATTTACCTCATTTGGCTCGTGTAACCATTTCATTTTTGCTAGCTTTCTTTTCTTTACAATGTCGGCACATTCCTCATCAAACCATTTCTTGTTTTGCCTCTTTTTTAAACAACCAATGCTTTCTGATGCTGACAATTTAATAGTATCTCTTATAGCCTCCCATTCTTTATTTATATCAGTTTCTTCTTCGTTTGCCACATTGTCATCTGAAGATTCCAGTACTTCAAATCTATTAGCAATTTTGATTTGGTATTCTTGCCGCATTTCATCATTTTTCAAGTTTTTTAATTCATATTTTACAGAATCATCTTTAGCGTTTGTTCCTCTCATAAGCGATAGCCGTTGTCTGATTTTCACTCTGACCAGATGATGATCCGAATTGCAGTCTGTCCCTCTAACTGATCTAACATCAATGATGCTACTGTGCCAGCGTTTATCCACTAATACATGATCTATCTGGTTCCGAGTTTCTCCATCTGGGGACGTCCAGGTGTATTTATGAATATCCTTATGCTGAAATGTTGTGCTCTTAACAATGAGATTCTTTGATGTGGCAAATGTGACTAATCTAACCCCGTTGTCGTTACTATCTTCATGAAGACTGAATTTGCCTATTGTTGGTTTTGAATATATCTTCCCGTCCCACTTTTGCATTAAAATCTCCTAAGACAATTTTCATATGATATCGTGAAAGGCTATCAAATAAGCATTCTAATTCTTCATAGAACTCATCCTTGATCTTGTCATCTTTATCTTCTGTGGGGGCATGTACATTTACAATTATAAAATCATGTCGTTTACCCTTTAGAATTATGTATGATATCCTATCACTAACAAACTTAATATCTCGGATAGCGGATAGGATCCTCCTTCTGACTAAAAAACCCGTTCCAAATGCAGGTCTTTCTGCACCCCCATAGTATAATGCAAAGCTTCCTGATTCCTGACTACCTACTCCTGGCCACCTAACTTCCTGTAAAGCGACTATATCCAAGGGCGATTTATCTAATTCCCGCGTTAATATCTCTAGTGCCCCGCTATTGTATAAAGTCCTAACATTCCATGTTCCTAGGAACATGTCCCTGTGTTTGAGCCTTTGGCATGGGTTCCCTGAAGTAGTCCCCGCCCGGAGAACCGAATGGGGGACTATTTGACCTCCGGAAAATTTTACCCCAGATGAACCCATGTCCGCATTTCTTGACGGTTGTATTTTTACGGTGAAAGATCGTCACTCTTTCGCCCAAGGTACTTTTTTCGTCTGGCTTATCACCTTCGACCAGTCCGGCATGGGTAACCCTATCGGCAGCAATGCTACCGCCGGCATAGCTCTCAGGATCATTTAAGCACGCAAGCCACTCCACCACGACAAGGTAATAATACCATGGAGTTGAGGGATGTAGATTATACAAGGGATAATTGGAAATAATGTATAAAACAATATTAAAACCAATAGTCATGTTTGGAAGTGAAACATGGACATTATCAGAAAAAAGATAAGTACATATTAAATACATAGGAAAGAAAAACATTAAGGAAGAGATATATAGCAGTACAGGAACAAGATATATGGAGAATTAGAACAAACCAGGAATTGAAAGAATTATATAGGGATTTAAATCTGGTAGGAGATATTAGAAGAAAGAGAGTGGAATGGGTAGGACATGTGTAGCGAATGGAGAAAGAAAGAGGTGCAAGAAAGATTTTATAAGGAAAACCGGAAGGAAGAAGAAAGGTGGAAGACAGAAACTGAGATGGTTAAATAAGATTGAGCAAGACTTAAGACAACTGAAGGGGAAAAAAATGGAGGCAGAAAGATAGCAATAGAGAAGAATGGGCAGATGTTATGAAGGAGGCCAAGGCTCTTAGAGGACCGTGACGCCAAAGGAAGAAGCAGAAGAATGGAAATCATTAGGTCAGGATAGGGATGTATGGACAGCTTGTGTCCGCGCGGCCATTAACCTATGGATTCGATAGAGTTAGTTAGTTTAGAGTTTAATCCAAGTTTAATGGCCTGGGACAAAGAAATATACCTAGAAAGGGATAAGTTAAACTTGAGAGAGAGAGAGAGAGAGAGAGAGAGAGAGAGAGAGAGAGAGGGGAGAGAGAGAGAGAGAGGAAGGAGAGGGAGAGAGAGAGGAGAGAGAGAGGAGAGAGAGAGAGAGAGAGAGGAAGGAGAGGGAGAGAGAGGAAGGAGAGAGAGAGAGAGAGAGAGAATACATTGTAATTATGAGAAAGAACTAATAAAAGAGAATCAAATTCACAAACTCTGAAGTGTCATATATAACGGAACAACTAATTCTACGGTAGATCAATTTTTTTTTTCAGTTGGAACTAATAAAAAGCAATTGAGTGCTATTTTCTCACAAGAAAACAGCAGAAAAGAATGCAGGTGAGGGTAGTGAACCTACCCTCTTGTTCAGGGTGAACGCTATAATATAGATGTTTTTGAAAACATTTTTGGATGTTATAAATAATTCTATAGTTGGAGGTATTCTTAAAACCCGGAAATATGGAGTCGGTAAATTTGTCAGAAGATTTACAGCTTTGTTGAGGGTTCCGAACAGTTTTTGTGGCAAGCCGTCACAGGTAAGTTTTGACAGACAGGCGTGCACGAGCAATTTTCTACATCCTCGAGTTTAGGGGGTAGTGGCACCTCAATGATTGATATATTAGTCATTATATCAAAAAACAGAGCATTCTCAACGCTTCTGCCATATTTTAAGTTAAAAAAATAACATTCACCAATTAACTTACCTGTGTTCCCCAGATTAATTGCAACCTATCTATAATTATGTACTTCAGGCCATTTGTAAGAGAAGACATTACATCCTTAACTTCATCGGGTAAAATAAATTATATATTTTCTGGTTGCGTGGAAGATAAGGCCTTAAGACTTTAACTCTGCCAGTTTAAATAAAAGTTTTTATTATTATTATTATTATTATTATTATTATTATATTATTGTTATTATTATTATTATTATTATTGTTATCATCATCATCATCATAATAATCATGTACACTTAGCGACAAAAAGAATGACCCGCTTCAAAAAGCAGAGTACCTGTTATGGTCCACTGCGCATGCTCGAAAAGCCATAGCTGTGGTTCACGATGTAACACATTGTTAAATGTTTTAAATACGCTGTGTTTGGTTTTAATGGTTTTGAATAGTTAAAGAACAGTGAAGGAGACATGTTTCTAGATATTTACGAGTATTCGAATAATGAAATATTACTCAAATTGCGACATTTTAAATAAAGTTCAACTCTCGTTCAAAAGTAAACAACGCAACTAGTATCCGACATACGAGTAGCGTAGGTCGTTAAACTACTTACAACGAGATGAAATGTATGTGAAAGCCAGGGTTCGAATCCTCCGACAATTTTTTTATTCATTTGTATTTTTGCAAATACATCCTATAACGTTTAATTCCTACCACGTAATCTACGTCCACTTTACACTATCTTAAGTAATATTCCTTCATTCGTAAACTCTGTAACACTATTTAGCTACCGGTATTAATTTAATTGTGTGTGCAGTACCACGTTTTAATAATAATGCTATAAATTTATGTAATAAAATATAATGTAGCTTCATATATCAGAAGTTTATTTATTTATTTCATATTAGTGAGGAAAAAAGTTTCAACCTTCAATTAAAGTATTTAGTTTATATATATATATATATATATATCAAGTCCAGCATAATAATAATCCATACATGATGGGCAATTATAAAAAAATTGCAATAATTATTACTACTACTATTATTATTATTATTATTATTATTATTATTATTATTATTATTATTATTATTATTATTAATAATAATAATAATGGGATGTATCAAATGATATGAAGAATGTAATTACCTAGGGATCAAAATTAATTAAAAATGTACTCAAGAAAATGACAAAATATAGAACTCAAAATGTCAGATAGGTAATAACAATGTTAAACGGAGTTTTATGGGATAAGAACGTAAGTATAGATACCAAGTTAGAAATTTAAAAAAATTCATAATTCGAAGCACGCTAACATACGGTGCAGAAACTTGGCAGAATAAAATTTTGAGTTTAAAGATTATGTCTACTGAAATGGATTGTTTCAGACGCTCGACTAGACATTCTAAATTGGGGGTAAAAAATCAGAAATACAATCATCACACAACATTAAATTTTGTGAGATATAACTAGAATGGTATGGTATATAAGTAGGATGACTGAGAAAAGATTATCCAGACGAATTTTGGAATGGATTCCACCTAGAAAAGGAAAGAGAGGTCGACCTAGATTTAAATGGATGGATGATGTAAGAAGAGGTATGAGGGAGCTAGGTCAGGGAGAATTGGAATGAGAAGATTGAGACTAATGGAGAAAGAAGATAAACATTTAAAACGCTTTGGGCATAGGAATATGTTTTATTACACTGTAAACCTGTTTATAAATAAATAAATACTATTAATAATAAAAATAATAATACTACCAAACAGTTAGTACGTTTTTTTCTTTAAGAATGGACATGCAGAATAAAATAGAAAGCATTTTAGCAATTTAAAAAATTAACCTCACCGGGAATCGAATCTGTGACCTCTTGCATACGAATCAAGCCACTAAACACTGAACTAAGCTTTCGCTTTGTTGTTCATTTTAGAAAGAATGCTCTTCAAAGGAAGAAGGGAAACGTATTGTAGGTCTACTTCGCAATTAGTTTACTCATGTGAATCGCGCGTTACAACTTGAAATATTCGAGATCAAGAGTCGACCTATTATTTTTGTCGCTAAGTGTACATATTAATAAGTTTAGGTTATTTTTGTGAACCTATTCCTAAGTTTCGTCCCGCGCCGTAACCGATTGATTAAGGCAAGAAGCCTTGACGCAGAGCTACGGGACTTACACTGGTTCGAGTCCCCAGAGGGGAAGAAATTTTCTCATGGAATTTCGGCAAGTGTGGGACCGATGCGCACCCAGCATCGTGAGGCATTTAGGTAGCTACAATAATTAGCAAATCCAGGTTGAAAAGACCAGCTATAACTGTTCCTAAAAACATAGTCTTAATAGATTATTCTACAATATCCCCTAATTTTTTTGAGCAGTGTATATAAAACTGTTATTCTCCCAGTAATATCATATGAATGCGAAACATGAACTCTTACTTTACGGGAGGAAAGAAGATTACGTGTATTTGAAAACAAAGTTCTTAGGAAAAATTTTGGGCCAAAAAGAGATGAACAGACAGGTGAATGGAGAAAAGTAAATAATAGTGAGCTTCATAATATGTATAAGAAGCCAGATATAATAAGAACAGTTAAGTCTCGTAGACTGCGATGGGCAGAACATGTGGCACATATGATGGTTGAGGTGCATGGAAGCTTCTTGTAGGAAAACCAGAGAGAAAACGCCCAGTTGGTGGACCTAGAATGAGGTGGGAGAATAACATTATCGATGATTTGAGGGAAGTAGATTATACGGTAGATGATTGGAAAACTTTAGCTCAGGATAGGGATGTATGGAGAGCTTATGTCCGCGCGGCCATGAACATACGGGTTCGATAGAGCCAGTGAGTTACAGATCTAAGGAATTAAATTTGTATGGGCATGTACGACGAATACAAGAAGAAAAGTTACCAAGGAAAACATTGGAATTGTGTCCACCTGGAAGAATATAGAAAGGAAGACCCCGAAACTCATGGATACAAGAAATAAGAATGGAATGAGAACAAGATGATTGGAAGACAGTGGATGGAGAGGGACGAGTGAAAAAGGAAAATAAAACTTTAGACCAGAAATACGTGTAAACTTTGAAAATCTGTATATAGATAGATCTTAATATTGCCCAACTCCTATGGAATGCGGAGTTTCATGGAAGCGGTTCATGGATGTTAACTCTCCATACATCCATGCGTTTTTTAATCATTCCCTGTAAGTTATTACAATTCTCCTTAAACTCCAAGCGCGACAGGCCTAGAAGGCCCTTGGCCTTAGATATGGCTGCTGGCCTCACATCCACACGTGTTAATCACAGAGGTAGACGATCAGCTAGCCAGTGTTGGGGTGACATGTGGTCAGCATGTCGGGTCTCCCAGCCCTTATAGTTGGGTTTCTCTCAACCTGGAGTCGCTACTTATTGCAGCTACCTAAATGCCTCTCGATGCTGAGTGGGCACAATGGAGACTCGAACCAGCGCAAGTCCCGTAGTTCTGCGCCAAGGTTTCTTGCCTTAACCACTCGACTACGACGCGGGACGTTATTACAATTCACCTCCCCCAAATGCATAGTTTATGTTATTCTCCCATTTACCTGCTGAACGTCTTCCGTCTAATTTTCTTTTCAAGCCACTCTTTCATTCTCCATTCGTGGCACATATCCTGCACATCGAAGTCTGTGAGACTTAACTGTTCGTATTACATCTGGTTTTCCATGAACACCACGTAGCTCACTATTAGTTATTTTCTTCATTCACTTGTTTGTTCGTCTCTCTTTAGTCCAAATAATTTCCCTAAGAACTTTATTCTCAAATAAAATACTCATAGCTTAGATGGTTAAGACAACACACCACAAACCGACCGGTGGGTCATGATTTTTAAACTGACCCAAACCTTCTGGTGGAACCATAGCCCTGGTTTCGACTCAGCCTCTAACTAAACGAGTATCAGACGTTTGTTCTGGAGGTAAAGGCGGCTATGTAACATAAAAGAATATTGTATTAGTGAATGTCGAGTTAAAATATTATATCAGTTATTAAGTAAAATAAGTGGCGTCACATAAATACTAAGTACAATATCAGTAAGGCCGCATATGCAAATGTAAACCCGCTCCCTATCCTTTTTATTTAAATGTAACAACTTGAAATCATTTTATGTAGAAATAATGTATAATACAAAACTTATATTAATGAATGTAGAAATAACATACGTACTCTTAGCCAACGTTAATTATATCAATGTAACTAACTAACTAACTGGCACTATCGAACCCGTAGATTCATGGCCGCGGGGACGTACGCTCTCCATATATCCCTATCCTGAGTCAATGTTTTCCAATCATCCCCTGTATAATCTACTTCACTCAAATCATACTTAATGCTATTCTCCCAACTCATTCTTGGTCTACCAACTGGGCGTTTTTCCCTCTGGTTTTCCTACAAGAAGCTTCCATGCACATCTTTCATTCCCCATTCGTGCCACATGTCCTGCTCATCGCAGTCTAAGAGACTTAACTGTTCTCATTATGTCTGGCTTCCTATAAAGGCCATGTAATTCACTGTTATGCGGTCTTCTCCATTCACCTGTCAGTTCATCTCTCTTTGGACCAAAAATTTTCCTAAGAACTTTATTCTCAAATACTCGTAATCTCCTTTTCTCCCTTAAAGTAAGAGTCCATGTTTCGCATCCATATAATATAACTGGTAGAATAACAGTTTTATATATTTTCAGTTTAACGTTTTTTGAAAGGATAAGAGTCTCTTGTAATGCATAACAACATGCATTTCCAGAATTGAGCCTATGTTTAATTTCCTTGTGCATCTCATTCCTGTTTGTGATTATTGTTCCTAGGTATTTGAATTCAGCCACTTCCTCAAACTTTCAATCATTTGTCATTAGCTGTCAATTTCCATTATATAATTATTTTTATTGTGTGACCATATATTTAGTTTTATTGATATTTACTTCCAGTCCCAATGCCTTAGTGTTACTCAGTAGTGTGTGCGTGTTGGCCTTTAAAAGTATATCAATGTACACAGATTTATTAGTCATAAGAGGTAAGGTAAAGTACATGACTGTGGAAGAGTAAATAGTTTTAATAAATTTTCAAATGTTGCATGAATTAGACTTTAAACTCTTCTGAGTGATATCTGGAATATTCTATGATTTAAAATGACTGATGTAATTTTATGTATAAATATGGGGTAGTCGTTTAACTAAATCAGACAGACTTAAACATCTTCAACGACCCCCGTATCTGTCTCATTAAAGTTTTCTTTAAAATAGATAAATCGTCGACTCGTTATTTAGTTAGCTGTTTCCTGAGTTCAGACTTAGATTTGAACCGTGAACTTATTCAATCCAATAAATCATTCCTTTGAACATTTTCATAAAAACCTAACTTCAAGACACAATTCCTAAACCTTAAACTTTTTCCAATACTTTAGAAAAATCCTATCTAATTATCTACCAGAAATTACTCCCTTCACGTCTACGCAGATGTCCCTCTCATTACAGCTGTAACGCAGGGATGACAACCGGCTGACATGAAGTGCCGATTGTCTAGAAAAAGTGGGAGCCTTAACCTCCTACTAACCCAAGGGTCTCTTATAGCCTGTAGTGGGATCCCTTGACCTTATTTATTCTCCCATATCTTTCTTGGTCTTCTTATTGGGCGCTCCCTCTTTATCTCTTATTATTAAGATCCTATTTTCGAATTCCCCAATTCATTCTTGGTCTATCTACTGGCGATTTCCCTCTCATTCCTTATTCTTATGATCTTATTTTTATTTTTCCTTAATTTTTGTCCGTCGTCATGGTGCAGAGGAGTTCCTACCTTCCAATCCGGCGACCCGGGACGGATTCCTAGCGGGGTAGGAGGTAAATATTCTTTGCGTTTGTAAAAAAAATATATATATTAAAAATATAACTACAGTAATTCACTGGCACTTCGAACCCCGAAGTTCATGGTCGATCTCCATATATTCACGGTAAAAGGTAAACAATTTAAAAACACTAAAAACAGGAATGATAGTAAGAGAACATATTTTACGCACATGAAGGATCATGGACAAAATTATAGTTTTACAAATATTACTTAAATTCTTAAACACTTAGTAGTGCATGCTTTGTCATATTTATGGAAGTAAATCTCTTCTCTGGAGTAATGGCCTCCTCAATGAAAAAAGAAACACTTTTCATGTCACAAGAAATACAATAGGTGAACCACAATTCCAGTTTTAAAAGTAGTATTTCCTATTTTATTTAGTAAAGTTGGAAGAAACAGATGGGCATGTTGAACACACAGAATTATACAAGCCAAGGTCAGTTTTAAGTGTTAAATGTAAATTAGGTCTCCCTAGAGTTACGTAACGTACGCAAGCCAATAAATGAAGACCCCATTCGAATAAGAATGTAACGCTCTTTTTCTAAGGAGCGCTTTAACATTACTGGTGTGTAAAATAAAATGTATGCTATGATTAGAAAATGAACATAATCAGTGGATTGTTAACGCTAAACCTTAATATTACAACCACTATTTAATAATCTGTAAAATTGTAAAGTGATCCCACCACAGGCCTCAGGAGGCCGCTGTGGTTGTAGGGAGTTAAGGCTCCCAATTTTGTCTGGACAATCAGCACTTGATGTCAGCCGGGTTGTCAGCCCTGCATGACGGCCGCCTTTACCCCTACAACAAGCGGCTGATAGTCATATCCGTTAGAGGCTGCATCGACCCCAGCTCCATAGTGTCGCCAGAAGGTTTGGGTCGATTTAAAAATCCTTATCCACCGGGACTTTAACCCTCGACCTGTAGGCTACTGTTTCCAGAAAAAAAATAATTGTTTAAAAATCAAACACTCTAATTGTTTTATTAGTATCACGTAAATTTCAATTTTATATAGTTGTCATGGAAACGATAAAAATTATAAAACGAGGTCATGATTTAAATTTTTTTACTCTATACTTCTTCATGTCCCGCGCCGTAGCCGAGTGATTAAGACGAGAAGCTTTGGCGCAGAGCTGCGGGTTCGAGTCACATGAGGGAAGAAATTTTCTCATGGAATTTCGGCCAGTATAGGACCGGTGTTCACCCAGAATCGTGAGGCATTTGGGTAGCTATGTATAAAAAGTAGCAACTCCAGGTTGAGAATACCAGCTATAACGGCAGGGGAACCCGACATGCTGACCACATGTCACCCCTACACTGGCTAGATGATCGTATACCTCTGTGATTAACACATGTGGATGTGAGGTCAGCATCCGGCTGGTAGGCCACTGACCTAGGCCTGTCGCGCTTGATGAAATAGACACTTTAACATCTAGATCATATCACGATTAGAAAGGTTGTCGTAATCAGTAGGTTTTGTATATCTAGTCAAATTGTGTGTGTTCACGCGTTAACGTGTAATATTACCCCTTAAATTGGATAAGTAGGCTACGCTATAAGATACATTGGTTTAATTTATTTGATTTTTATAAAACAATAAAAAAAACGAATGAGTAGAAATGGCTTAAATTTGTGTTGAATTACACAATATGCAGAAATAAATTAGTTATACATGATTTTGTTTTCACTGCGGGCAACACATTTAAATAACTGACACGAGAAATTTACTTTAACCCAATTTAAGGGTTAATGGTATTAGAAAATGGTCATTATGATTAAATGAGTCCTGGTAATGAGATTTCAATCCAGCATTTGCCTTTAAAACAGAAAAATCACCAAAAACGTCGGGATGGTGGGCACTGGGATTTGATCTCGGACCTCCCCTGTTGATTTTGCAATTGATTGTAAGAATTTGTAACTAAGAATCAGAGATTTAATATTAACATATTCCCATCATTTGAACAGCATGTGGGATCACTGTTATACCGATGTAATTTTTGTTTATCAAACCTTAATCTCTTATCTTCGATGTTTCATTCCATAATTAAGTTATAGTTTTCCTTTTAAAAACCATTATCTCTTATCTGCGATGTTTTATTCCATAACTAACTTAAAAGTTGATATATCAAGTTCATAATGAATGGAATATTAACTGGTGATATATAATTGCTTTTTGTTACAAAAAGAAAGATATAGGAAGTAAAAAGAATATTTGTTTTGGAAAATTACCGAAATGGACAAAAAACTGACGAGTTAAGATAATTGGCTGGATAGGATACTTGTGGAAGGCTGTGAGATGCAAAACAAAAGAAAGTGTCGACAAGGGTTTTCGTGCAGGCAAGCCCAGTTATGACTATGACCTTTGAGTTGATCTTTCCAAAATATAATTAAAAAAACGTAGTGCGTTGATTACATAAACAGTGTGTCTGTATTCACGGTCAAGGTCATCATGATCTGTTACTGATTCACTTTCTATGTGAGGAAGGTCTTACATTACTCTCGTCTACTTTAAACACACCTTCTCTTTTTAATACTCAGCGGTTGTCCAAAACATCTCCACATAATATATTCACTTATTTCGTAAATGTATCATTACAGTAATACTTTATGATTTAAAAAAATGCTTGAAAAAAATAGTGTCATGTACTCTAATATTCACAAAAAACGGACGCAACTTCAGCTAATATATGAATAATTATGGCAAACATAATACATTTACAAATGAACAAACAAGGGCAAACAATTAGAAATTATATTGACATAAATAAAACAAACTCAAGGCGCAACAGCCGGTAGCTGGCCTCACATCCACATGTGTTAATCACAAAGGTAGACGGTCATGCAGCTAGTGTAGGGGTGGCATGTATAATATGTTCATATCACGAATATTTCATTCTCTTCTTCTTCTTCATCATCATCCAGGAATTAAGCCTGTTGGCTCGTTCGGTTTCATGAAAGCTAGAATTGTTAAAATTGTTCAGACCATCTTCAATGTGGGCGTCCAACATTTCTCCTTCCGTGTGGTTTATAATTAAGCAATAATTTTGGAAATGTTTCTTCTGGCATTCTATCAACACGTTCTTTCCAGGCATTCCTATACGAATATTTCACTATACAGCTAAATAAGCTCGCCACTAATCGCTGGGGTCTCGAGACCATGTCACTCCATGAACATAGCGGTGGAAATATCATTAACTTTGAATCGCAAACACATTTTTTCTCAAGAAAAGTCACAGAATTTTACTGGTGCGTTATTTTATAATGTCGGTGATTATTGGTCTATTTTAACACAGTACATGGGGAACATGTGAAATGATTAACTTTGATATTTATTATTTAATAAGTATAACATGCGGTTACAATTTAACCAATTCTCCTTACGTAATATTGTAGAAATTACCTTTTTGTCTTATTTATATTTTATTTATGATGAAATTAGAAATGAGGTCAAGTAGGTTTACAAGGAATTTTCACAAATGAATCTTCATAATTATTTACCTGTCCACGAGTTTTCTTTTATTCTGCATTGAAAACAGTGGTGGCGTATCCTATATGGCCAATGATTCACTGAACCCTCAAGAAAAATTAGTTTTGTTACACATAGTGAATTATAATGGCAAACAGTATATTTGTATTTTATTTAGCAAGTTCCTTAAAAATCCCAGGCAGTTTGAATTAGCTATTTCATTTCTGCCGCGGAAATCTCGAGCAGGCAAACTTTAGAACCGAAAAGGTTCATTTTCTCCGTATGAACCTCCTGAAATCAGTTTTTAGGTTTGAAAGAGCAGCGAATTGTTGATTATACTACAGCATTTGATAGTGTAAGAAATAAATTATGGAACATACTAGAAATGAAAGGAATTCCTCACCACCTTATAAGAGCCATTCAGAGTTTATATATAGAAACAAATTTTAAAATAGACTGCGGAGATAGAATTAGGAAACAAAACATAGAAATAAACCAGGGAGTAAGACAAGGGTGTCCATTGTCACTAGTATATTTAATTTATACTTGGACCATGTCATAAATAAATGGGAAGAACAAATTAATATAAATAGTGTATTGACAACTCTGCTTTTTGCAGACGATCAAGTAATAATGACAGCATCAGAAAATGCTTTACAACAATTCCTTTATACTTTAAATAATATCTCTCTAAAATACAATTTAAGAATATTTACATCTAAAACAGAAATATTAGCTCTGAAAGGAAAATGTGCAATAAGAACAAAAATAATGATAACAATGTAATTATAGACCAGTTCAGAATTTTAATTATTTGGGATGCCATTTAGGCAATGACAAAAATTTAGATAAACACACTAAAATACAACGATTCAATTATCTATGTGGCACTTAAACGCACTTTATTGAATAAGACTAGAAAAGAAACTATTTTGAAGTTTTACAAAGTATTGACAGCTCCATCTCTTATCTATGGATGTGAAACCTGGACATTAACAAAGGCAGATAGTAAACAAATAGAGGCTGCTGAAATGAAGATGTTGAAAGCAATAGCAGGATACCAAAGAACCGTTAAAAAGAAAAATGAAGATATAAGAACAGAACTTAATATATTTAATCTCTGTGAAAGAATAAAATATTATCAAAATGCTTATCTTCAGCACGTATTACGAATGAATGAACAGCGCATATAAAGAAGAATGTATAATTATAAACCAAAAGGGAGAAGAATGTTGGGAAGACCATTGAAAAGATGGAAGGACCAATTCGACCTATAATGATATCGGAACAGGCCATTGGGCAATTTAACGAGCCAATACGGAAATTCCGTGTTGTATATAATGTAATGGCAGAAGAAAAATAGTCATTATTCCAGTGGTATTAGTATAGCGTGATTTATAAATCCTTACGCTTCCTATTTTGTCTTATCTGTAGATGCTTTTAACATCTAGGTCACATAGCGTCTATTTATTTATTTATTTATTTGTGTGTAATGGTACCATCATCATCAGCAGAAGCATTAAGGATTATACCTTAAGATCTGTCCAGATCTCATGCTAGAATTGGTCTGTCCATCTTTTACTGGGTCTTCCTAGATTTCTTCATCCTATCTGTTTCGGAATTCTATTGTTTTCCATTCTATTGATGTGATCCATCCATTCATCTCTGTATTGTGCAATTCTATATAATAGTTTGAATATATTTAGTTCACTTCGTATATTTTCATTTCGTTTTCCATCTGTTATTATTGTATATCAAACCACACTCCTCAGAAACCTCATTTCTGACGATTATATTCTTCGTTCCAGGTTTCTGGTTAAGACCCAGTGTTCTGATCTATATAGTAATGTTTTATAAAAGTTTAAAAGTGTCTTCTTTCTAGTTCTTTTGAGACTTCGTTTTATGGTGCCACACATATAATTAAATGTATTTATTTTGTTTTTAATGTCTTCATTTTTTTCTATATGACACATTGTATCCCAGGTAATTAAAATTGCTCAACTGTTCTATTATTTTATTCCTTAATTGGATTTTTACTCTTAGAGGCTCATACCCTCGAAAAGCTAAAACTTTTGTTTTATTAATGGTACTATAAAATGTTGAATATGACGAAAAGGGTCCTCGTAGTGAAATTTCAACTCAAGCATTTGTTTTGACGATTGAAGAAAATCTGGAAAAAAAAAAAAAAAAAAAAAAAATCTTTGTGAGGTTGGTCGGTAGTGGGGTTTGAACCCGGGTTCTGCCGAATACGAGTCTCAAACGAAACAACTTGATCAACTTGCTCGGTCTCTGCATCGTATTAAATTAAAGACAATTTTTGAGAATACTCTAGAACCCGGAATCACTCAACATTATACTCTAGTGAACCCCCTGTTAGTTACGGCAGGTACCACCACTGGATTGAAAGGAGTTTTAACTGTACGCCTATTTCTTTCATCTTTCAAAACATCCCTCAGTGTATTCTTTATTCACGGGTATTTTCGGTTGCTTTTTGTAAATAGTGGTATTATCTGGTAAATGTTTTGTTAGGTTTTTTCTTGCAATTTAAACATTCGAGTAGGGGACCAACTTATACATTTAACAATGAGTCTGTCTCTATGGTCTCGAGCTGCCTTGTCACTCTATGGGTCCATGTTCGATCCTCAGGCAGGACAAGTTTTGTGGGTAAGATTTTTCGGGGTTTTTCCCTACCTGTAAGACAAATTTCAGGAAACTTTATGGCCCAAAATCCCCGAACACCATCTGGTCATCATTATCATTAAAATCATTCATCTAATTAGATTAAGATTATATTAAAGCCTCTCCTGGCGCATCATTACCACCATCACCACCTTTCATATCATCGGGGCATCCATAACCACGCCTTCTAGGCGCCCCAACCTCAGATGTGGGTTACAAGTACACCATGTAAGGAGAGAATACCAAAAATGCCGTAATGACAACCTGGTGGTATTGATTAAACAATATTTAACAATAAAAACATATTTCAAATTAAACCATAGTTTAACGAAATAAAAAAAACTTAGGTCTTCACAAATTCTTGCATTTTGTGTTATATTCAAACAATATCCATACACAGTGACTCGGCTGATGTCCAACCTGTAGGCCTATTCATCCTCCAGCAGGTACAGTATTAAAGCATCATTTTTTATGTGACGCTGTCAATATCTTAATGATTTATTTGCGTCACAGATGATATTTATAAGAGTGGAAGATTGGAGTGATTCAGACGAGAGATTCAGCTTCTCTATGAATTAATCGTACGGGAAACTTTATCCAAAAATTATCGTATGTGAACCTTTTAGTGCGCGGTGTTATATGGTAATTTCTCATAAATTTCCACAAATTTAATGTACATTATAAATAGAATCCGATAGTTCGAGTATTTATTTTGCCTAAAACAGCCAGGAAAATATACACTTAAAATTCAGGAAACAGTAAAAATTAACATTTAAATTAACAAAACTGGCACACAATTAAATGAAAATAGATATTTAAAAATTACTCGGGGTGCCAGAGACAATAACAGGTAAGGGACTCGGTAACCCGTTTTCATGAGATGTTTTCTCGCCATATACCTACAAAATTTAAATATGTTTAACTGGAGTGAAATTATCTGTATAGGTTTATATATTATGGAAATATCGTTTATGAAAATTTATTTTATATTTACTAAATAAAAAAATTAATTAACTTTATTAATACGCCGTAGCGTAGTGGTTAAGGCACTGAGCTACAAGCCGGAGGGTCGAGGGTTCAAGTCCCGTTGGGGTCAGGATTTTTAAACTGACCCAAACCCTCTGGCGGCACTATGGCCCTGGGGTCGACTCAGCCTTTAACGGAAATGAGTACCAGACGCTTGTTCTGGGGTAAAGGCGGCCGTCACGCAGGGCTGACAACCCGGCTGACATAAAGTGCCGATTGTCTAGAAAAAGTGGGAGCCTTAACATCCTACTACCCCAAGGGTCTCCGGGTCTGTTGTGGGATCACTTTACTTTACTTTACTTTACTTTACTTTACTATTAATATCGTCTTTATTATTATTATTATTGTTACTTACTTACTCACTGGCACTATCGAACCCGAAGGTTCATGGCCGCGCGGACATAAGCTCTCCATACATCCCTATCCTGAGCTAATGCTTTCCAATCATTTCCTGTATAATCTACTTCCCTCAAATCATAGTTAATGTTGTTCTCCCACCACATTCTTGGTCTACCAACTGGGCGTTTTCCTTCTGGCTTTCCTACAAGAAGTTTCCATGCACGTCTTTCACTCCCCATACGCGCAACATGTCCTGCCCATCGCAGTCTATGGGACTTAACTGTTCTTATTATATCTGGCTTCCTATAAACACACTTGGTACCTTTAAGTCACGCTTATACAGTTACCTGTTGTCTAATAATTAATTTTTCTCTATTTATTTAATTTTATACTATGTCATTAATCTTTTCCTGTTTTTATATATATTGTACATATTATATATTTAATTCGTTAAATTTAGAGTAAATCAAAATACATTATAAATATTAATTGTATTGTATTCATAACTTGTAATCGTTTATATATATATATATATATATATATATATATATATATATATATATATATTATTGTAATTTAGATTTAAGACTATTTTTTGTTTGTATTTTTTTTAAACCTGGTTGAGTGGTAGACAAGGCCTTAAGGCCTTAACTCTGCCAGGTAAAATAAAGCTATTATTATTATTATTATTATAAAGACCATGTAGTTCATTGTATTATTATTGTTATCTTTATTATTATCTTTATGATTATATTATTAATGCATCGAGATTAGTATATTTAATCTTCCTTCCCTCAATTAATTGTAATATGCAAATAATAGCAAAATGTCCATAAAATAAAAAAGCAAAAAAAAAAAACTTCCAAACTGCCAAAACAAGTCAAAATAGGAAAACATGCTAAATAAAAACTCCCCATTTTGTTTGCAAATGTACGGAAACATATTTATAGATATTTGATTCTTCTAGGCTATATAGCCACCCAAACAAAATTGTATTTTGTCTAACTTCAGTATTCTAGTTAAATAATAACTTTTGTTGAAATTCCACAAAACGAGAATTATAAAGTGTTTGTAACGTTAAATATACAAATCAGACATGGTGAATTAGATACAAATATTAACCCTGATCACTTATAATGTAGGATGGTGCTAAGAATTATTATTTATTCGGCAATTAGTTACTAATACTCATTTTCTTGTTATTATCCTGTTGCCCTAAAATTAGGATCAAGTACAAAAAATATTTTTAATAGTATCCTGTTACTTTAAATATCTCATAGGACGGCATGTTATTAAAAAACTATTCATTCATAGTGTTCTGCTCAAGAGTAGGTCTTTCACTGCAAACTCAGCATTCTCCACTCTTTCCTTAACTCAGCTTTCCTTTTTGTATCTGCATACAAACCAATTATTTTAATATTGTCTATCATCTGATGTATTTTTCTGCCTCTAACTTTCTTTCCGTTGACAATTTCTTCTAAGGCATCCTTCAGTAGGCAATTCCTTCTTAGCCAGTGACCAATCCAATTTCTTTTCCTCTTCATTATGGGTTCCAGCATTGTTCTTCTTCCACCCACTCTGTCTAGCACATATTTATTTCTTACTTCGTCTGTCCATTGTATACGTTCCATTCTTCTCCATATCCACATCTCAAAAGCTTCCAGCCGCTTTTCCTCATTCCGTTGTAATGTCCAAGTCTCTGCACCATACAATGCTACACTCCACACAAAACACTTCACTAGCCTCTTCCTTAATTCTTTTGCCAAAGGTCCGCAGAAAATGTTTCTCTTCTTGTTGAAAGCTTCTTTTGCCATTGCTATCCTCTGCTTTACTTCTTGACCGCAGTTCATGTTACTACTGATAGTATAACATAAGTATTTGAAGCTCTCCACTTGTTCAATGGCCTCATCTTTAATCCTCATGTTTATTTTCCTTGGTTTCTTTCCTACAATCATGACCTTCGTCTTATTTATATTTATCTTCATCCCATAATCCTCGCACTTATCATTTAGCTCCATCAGCATGTTCCTCAGTGTCATTGCATCTTCTGCTAGCAAAGCCATTTCATCAGCAAATCTTATGCACTTTATTCTTCTACCTCCCATGTTTACGCCTCCCGTATTGCTGAAACAGTTCTTCATTAGGTCTTCCAGGTAGATGTTGGAAAGAGTAGGTGATAGAGAACATCCTTGCCTTACCCCCCTTCCAATTTCTCTTCCCTCTAATATTTGTTCTCCTATCTTCACTTTCATTCGCTGTTTCATATAAAGACTACTTATGAGCCTCCTCTCCTTCCAGTTCACGCCAATTTTCTTCAAGATCTCCAGGAGTTTATTCCAGTTCACTCTGTCAAAGACCTTTTCCAGGTCAACAAATACTGCATAAACGTCTTTATTTTTTTTTCTATATATCTTTCTCCTATTGTTCGTATCAATCCAATTGCATCTCATGTACCCTTTCCCTTCCTGAAGCCAAACTCTTCTTCTTCCAATTCGCTTTCCATCGTAGGAACATAAACGTCGATTCAGTATTCGCAGGAGAATCTTTGCAGAGTGTGATATCAAGCTAATAGTCCTGAACTCCTTACATTTCTTTGAATTGTTTTTCTTCGATATTGGTATTAACACTGTCTCAGTCAATTCTTCGGGTCATTCACCTTCTTTATATATCTTGTTGCATAAACGCAGAATTTCCTTCTTTCCTTCACCCAAGCATTTAACCAATTCAATGGGGATTCCATCTACCCCTGTTGCTTTCTCATTTTTCATTTCCTTAATTGCTAGATCAACTTCTTCCTTCAGAATTGAAAATCCTTTTTAATCTTCTGATACGTCTTCTTCATTTTCTATATCCAAGTTAGCCGGACGATTTCTTGTCTCATATAGCTCTTCTACATATTTTTCCCATGTATTCATAATTCCCTGTTTGTCTGTTATTTCTTCATTATTTTCGTCCTCAATCGGCTACATAGTTTTTACTGCTCTTCTTTCCATAGTCCAAGCTTTTAACTTCCTGGTACATTAAATCATATTTTCCCTTCCTCTCAAGATTTTATAGTTTTTCACATTTCTGCTTCATCCATTCTTCCCTTGCCTTGTCAGTTTCTCTTCTAAGTTCGTTGTTTAGTTTCCTGTAGTTTTGGCTTCTTCTGTATTGCTATTTTTCCATTTTATTCTCTCTTCCATCTTCTCTAACATTTAAAAACATAAAAACTATTAATGATGGGAAAATAAATAATATGTAACCTTTAGTATATTGATGTTTATCATTACATTTGAAATACTTACATTATCATGATAAACTTATATTGTTAAAAAATAATTCGTTTATCAAAGTTTATTCTTCAGTCAGTTAAATAAGAATTTTCTAGATAAAATTAAAATTTTATAGCGAAGAGAATTGTATTTTCTGAATTTTCAATGACAAAAATAATTCAGAATTTATTGGATTGAGGCCTGCGGCGATAGTCGAATGGTTTAAGGCACCATGGTTTGGTGCAGAGCTACTGGACTTGTGCTAATTGAGGTCGCCATGGGGGACATTTTTTCTCATAGAATTTCGGTCTGTATGGGACCTATGCCAATCCAGCATCGTGAGTAATTTGGGAAGCTACGATAAGCAACGGCTCCAGGTTGAGAAAGCTACTTATATCGGCTGAATACTCGACATGCTGCCTACTGTATGTCACCCCTATACTGTACTCCTGAAAGATAACTAGGGCTACGATGTCTATGTTAAGATTGCAACATAGTATAATAAGAAGTTAGACTTATGACTGTCTTTTGTTTTGATTTCACACATATTGTACAGCTGAATTGTATAATGAGAAGTTAGACTTTTGACTGTCTTTTATCTTGTTTGACACACAAACAGCTGAATAATATATATTATCAACATTTCAATCTTATCTTTTATTACATATAAATCTTAGCTCTAATTATAACACATCTCTGTGATTAACAAACATGTGAATGTGAGATCAGCAGTCGACTGAGCAAGTTATGGACCTTCTAGGTCGGTCGCGTCATGAATTTTTATCTGGATTAAATAAATAGATTCATACTTAATTTTTACAATAAGTCCTATTTTCTCTCATTTAAATAACGTTAATTATCTAGTGTTTAAAATATTTTAAAAAAATCAAAAATTTGATTAGGAGGAAGAATAGTTTTATAAATTAGCTATTTTAATTTATGCTCGTTAATATAATCAACTTACCCTTAAACGCAAACGATTCTTCTATGAAATGCTCCACTTCTCTGAAAGAAAAAAAAATCCTATATAGTTTAGATTTAAAATTAACGAAAGAAATATAGCCATAGCTATAAAAAAACACTGAGAAATTGATCTCAATTAACAACATTTGAGAAAACTCAAAAACTCGGGCTCAAATTCTTTAAGGCTTAATTGGTCTAGGAGTTTTTCGCAGATGTCAAATATTTAATTTTTATTAAAATTCCGTTTCATCACTATCACTTAGCTTAATCAGAATCAGTTATCAGAAAACTGATGGATATTCACGCCAAAAGACACAGAAAGGGTTTTAAACAATAACAGTTTATTTCAAAACTAAAGAAGAAAGTTCTAACAGAAAAAAAAAAAATAGAATTGGAACGGACAATCAATCGTGAATTACATTGAATAGATATTTTTTTTAACGCGAGTATTCTACTCCTACGTATTTCATTCTGTACCTTATGCTTTGAAGTAAGTTGTGTTACGAGTTTTTTTTTTTTCTGGAAAGTATTTTAAATTCCACAGTATTATGTTACTAGCACATCAGTTTTTCTTTACTAAACACAGAGCATGTTAGAGAGTATACCCGAAAGTAATTTGCTACTAGAACTTCAAAGGACGAAATAACTTAATCGTACTCACCAAGTATCAAAAACAGGATCAAAACTAATACATTTTAACTGGAAATATTATAAATTATCTGATAGGCCGTTCCGCGCCGTAGCCGAATGGTTAAGGCAGGAAGCCTTGGCGCAGAGCTACGGGACTTGCGCTGGTTCGAGTATCCATGGGGGAAGACATTTTCTCATGGTATTTCGGCCAGTATGGGACCGGTGCCCACCCAGCATCGTGATGCATTTGGGTAGCTACAATAAGTAGCGGCTCCAGGTTGAGAAAACCAGCTATAACGGCTAGGGGACTCGACATGCTGACCACATGTCACCCCTACACTGGCTGATTATCATCTACCTCTGTGATTGACACATGTGGATGTGAGGCCAGCAGCCGGATGGTAGGCTGAGGGCCTTGTAGGCCTGTCGCGCCAGGAGTTTTTATCTGATAGGCCATAGAAGATTAAGATTGTTCGTGTTACGATTAAAAATAATATTATACCTGCGTGAATGTTTATTAGCATACATTTAATAGATATATGTATATGCGTAAGTGTGTGCGCGCGCGCAACAAAATAAATAAATTAATAAATATGTATATACATATATATATTTATTTAACGCCCAGTTGGTAGACCAAGAATGAGGTGGGAGAACAACATTAACTATGATTTGAGGGAAGTAGATTATACAGGGAATGATTGGAAAGCATTAGCTCTGGATAGGGATGTATGGAGAGCTTATATCCGCGCGGCCATGAACCTACGGGTTCGATAGTGCCAGTGAGTAAGTAAGTAAGTATATATATTTATTTATTAGTCTACAAAAACAAGGGACCAGCGGTCGGATTCATTACGATTTATGGAATTTGTTCGTATAGTGAATTTTGAACTGCTACATACTGTATAAACACATTAAGCAATCCAGTTTTGTAATTTTTTTTATTTTCGGTACTTACGAATGTTGTCAAGGAACGTAATAATGTATTATATAGCGTAATGCTTAATATTAATGCTACTTTGCTTACGGTTCCCATAACGGGGTATATGGCATAGTTGTGCAAGTCAGTTTTATACAAAACAAGTAGTAAAGTACTTGTTTGTAAGGAAGGACACTGTATTTCAGATACATTAACAATCACATATGATGACTATTTAACTCATGCCCCAAATGGGAGTCAATGACCAATCACATTTCAATGATTTTTTATTTACAACCAATCACAGTCGTGTTTCGCCTCGAATTTATCAACCGAAGTTCATCATATTAGGGAAAGCCCCTCCTTTTTAACATTCTGAATAGGTCAAATCATTATTTTGCATTGACTGACTCTCTAATAAAAACGGCTACCAGATTGTATATATCGTGAATGAATGTCAGCAGATAGCGCATGCGAGAGATAATATAAAAACGTTTGTTGCAATTGATTATACCATAAAAAAAAGAAACCACTGTTTGCACTTTCTTAAACGAATTATTTTCCAGGAAATGACGTTGCAGAAAAATATAATTGACATATTTACGTCATAGGACATCAGAAATTAATTAATACGTATAATGTTGGTTATAAATTTCTTCACTAGGGTGCATTCTTACAATATTGCGATCCTTTGGCAATAAATAATATTATCTGGTTGCAGTGATGAACAAAAGAAGCAAATGAAGCATACCAATCGTTTCTCATTTGTTTTCAAACATCGCCGTTTACATTGAATATATAAATATATTACATAACTATAGTTAAATAATGATATGTGAGTAAACAGCTTAATTTTATTCGTTAAATAGTCCTAACAAACGCCACTCTTGATTTCCAAATTCTCTAGATAAATTGGAAATCACTCGTGGCATTAAGTAAAGTAAAGTGATCCCACAACAGGCCTCAGGAGGCCCTTGGGGTAGTAGGAGGTTAAGGCTCCCACTTTTTCTAGACAATCGGCACTTTATGTCAGCCGGGTTGTCAGCCCTGCGTGACGGCCGCCTTTACCCCCAGAACAAGCGTCTTTACTTATGATTAATATCTCCATAATTATTATCAGCATTAAGCTAACTTGATTCTTTGTACATTGACAAATAAAACACTGTTTTGTTTCTCAAAATGAAGAAAAATGACATACACTACGCCATATACCCCTTCAATTATCCTAATATAATACAATTTATATCATCTGTTCTGCAAAAAAGAGCATACAATACTATTGTATAAAGTGTTTTTACAAAATCTCGGAAATTTAAAAGACTGGATTATATCTCTTCTTTTCAAAGTCTTCCTCTATTCCGTAAAACTCACTCACTATACTCGTATCGTGAATAATGCATATAGTATCACTACATTTTGCAAGAAGACTTGCAGTTGATTTAGTAATAAATAAAGAAAGCCGGCCAGTAGGCCAAGAGATTTCATAACCTGTCGCGCAATGAAGGAAATGCAGTAACAGCTGGAATGAGTGAAGACTGATCAATGATAGCGTAAGAATAGATTCCAGAAGTGAGAAACGAAGATGGGAAATCAATTACAGCATGGAAGTAGGATATAAAGGAAACTGTGGAGAGCGGGCACATAAGGACAATGATCGAACAGAATAATTTTATGCAGAATGAAAAATGTAAAACTGAAAGCATGATGTGTCAACGGCCATAACATGTTGTAAATACCAGTTCTCATTCGATCACCGCAGTCAAGCAACATTGGGCGTGGTTAGTATTTGGATGGGAACACCACGTGTTGGAAACTTTTAGTCTCCCGTCGTAGCCGAGTGGTTTAGGCAAGAGGCCTTGCCGCACAGCTCTGGGATTTGCGCTGGTTCGGGTCTCCATGGGGGAAGGAATTTCGACGAGTATGGGACCGGTGCCCACCCACTATCGTAAGGAATTTGGGCAGCTACAATAAGCAGCGGCTCCATGTTGAAAAAAAAACACCTATGAAGGTTGGGGGCCCGACATGCTGACAAAATGCCACCCCTACACTGGTTAGATGATCGTCTACCTCTGTAATTAACACATAGATGTGAGACCAGCAGCCGGCTTGTAGGCGAAGGGCCTTCAAGGCCTGTCGTGCAATAGGGTTTGTTTTTGAATGCACGATGTATAGATCAGAAAAAAAAGTGCATATTTTGAAAATTGATTAAATGAGAATTAAGTTCAGGAACAAATTATACTAAATAATTATGACTAAGAACACTGAGGAACAAAGTAAGAAAAGATACGCAGTTAATATTTTACTCAACGATGGCATTACAAGTGGCGATGTATAGAAGTGAGGCCTGGGTTCTGAAGGAAAAAGAAAAATGTAAAATTCAGAAAGCGGAAATTAGAATACTACAGGCTGTGAAAGGTTATGCAAATCAAAAATATTACAAATGAGAATATTAGAGATGAACTAAAAATACAACCACTTCTTCAACAAATAGAATAACACAGGGACAACTGGATAGAACATCTGCAAAGAATGACAGAGGATAGGATACCAAAGATGGTACTGATGTATAATCCTGGAGAACGAAGATCGGTTGAAAGATTGAAAGATTGAAAGAGCAGCAATTTGGAACCGGAACAGGCTAGCAAAAAGCCTAAACCGTGACGAAGAAGAAGAATAAAATAATAAGGTAAATAGTTAAAAAATTAAATTAAAAAAATTATGAATTTAAAATAAGTATCATTTGCAAAACATGGACTCTAACTTTAAGGGAGTAAAGGAGATTACGAGTATTTGAAAATAAAGTTCTTAGCAAATCGCGTGGACCAAAAAGAGAAGAACAGACAGGTGAATGGAGAAGACTGCATAACAGTGAGCTACATGGTCTTCATAGGAAGCCAAATATAATAATAACTGTTAAGTCTCGTAGACTGCCATTAATAGGACATGTGGCACGAATGGATGATGAAAGAGTTGCATGGAAGCTACTTATAGGAAAACCAGAGGGAAAACCCCCAGTTTAGACCGAGAATAAGGTGGCAAAATAACATTAATCATGATACGAGGGAAGTAGATTATACAGGGGGTGATTGGAAACTATTAGCTCAGGACAGGGATGTATGGAGAGCTCATGTATGCGCGGCCACGAATTTACGTATTCGATAGAGCCAGTGAGTTAGTTAGTTAGTATCATATCCAACCTTTCATTCTCCTTAGTTTTGAGGTCCTGAATTATATCTGTAATATCTGTGTGATTTATAATTCTTTTAATTTCATCATTAGTCGCGTATATCTGTCTACTTGAAGAATTTTCTAATTATTTTGCGAATTCTTTACAACATGAGACGCGAAAAATGTTTGTAAGTTCCAATCTTACACCATGCGCATGCGCCAACAAACGCGAAGCTGTTTACACTGTGAAATCACGGGATGCAGCCAACATATACATGCACGATATTTAACGAACCCAACAGCTTACTTACTTAATACAGGCTTTCCACTTCACTGCAGTTCGCCCCAATTCCTACTTTCCAGAGATTCCTATCTTCCCATTGTCCTTCTTCCATACCCGTCTTCATCGTGGCATCATATATTCCCTCATACCATATTCTTCTACTTCTCCCCCTCTTCCTTCTACCTGGTATCATCCAACCTAACGCCTGTCTTCCAACATCCGTTGTACATTTCCATACCTCTGTAAAGTTCTCTTTGTTATCCTAACGATAACAGTTTCTTGAACATCCATTTCTTGTCTGATATAGCCTATGTATTTCTAATATGTTGTAACCTGGATACTCTCATACTTCTCCGTAATCCATCCATTTCTGTCGCCAAGATTCTTATCTACATCCTTTAATTTATGGTCCAGCATTCTGATCCATACGTAAGTATACTTTCTATTATTGTCTGTATAATCTATTCTTTTGTTTATCTGGTCAAAATTTCTATTCTATAAAAGACCATTCAGGGATCTAATCGCTTTCCTTGCACAATTTACTCTATTAATAATATCTCTTTCACAAGTACCAGATTTATCTATTATAGAACCAAGATATTTAAATTCTTTAACACATTTAATTATCATATTATTTAGGCTATTTGTAATCCAACCTCAGTGGTCCACGTTCCGAGGGGTGGGCAACGAGAAGTACGGAATAGCCTATGGTGATGTACGGTGGGGACTAGTTTCTCCGTGACCACTACGATAGCCGAGAAGGCCCGATAGGAATCTCGAAAACCGGCAAATGAGGCTCTGGTTAGGTCCCCCACATGCGGGAGTTGGCGAAGGGTTGACGACCCATTCCATAAAAAATAACTGTAACGTTTCCTGCAAAGAGAGATAAAGCCGAACAGCTAACCTAATGCTTTTTAAATACTCTAACCTGTGAATGACCAACCTAAAAGCTAACCTAACACAATTTAAACACTCTAACCCGTGAAAGAATGCAACGCCCAAGAATAAATAGTGAGTTCTGAATTTCTGAAGTATATGTGTGCAGTTAATTAGTACATACTCTATGTTGGCTGCACTAGAACAGTCTTTGTTGTTGTATAGAATATTCGTCAAAATGAATATGGCTTCCACGTCTTCATGCTTCGTATGTAGTTAAATAACGTAGAAAAATATGTTGAAATAATCGTTAGAAAAAATTTAAAAATCATTGTAAATGGTGGGAAATAGTTTGAAAAATGAAACCCTAAAAATAAAATTTGACAGGAGTTTATAAAGGAATTGAAAAGGTAGCGTAACAGGTTGTAAAGAATAGCCATCTATTTTTTTTTTTTGTAATTTACGGATTAGATTTACAGCAGCGTCCCAGGAGCTTGCAGCATAAATAGCAGAGCTTCTGATGAGTTCGTTATATAGGCCTATTATACAATATATTCAGGATAGGGGATGTATGGAGAACTTACATCGGTGCAGTCATTAACACCCGTGTTTGATAGTGTTCGATATGTGAATGAGTGGTACACGAATAGAATTAACACAGAATTAACAAGTTAGTGGGCCCAATGCCAAGTTGTGTACGAATGAATGGAGTAAATTCTCTCCTCATCCGACGCTGTTCGGAATCGAATTGTGGACGCTTAGATCTTTGTCAGACGGAGTCTGAGCTATCTCTCTCACAAAGATAATATAATAAGTTGCTATTAATAAAAATCGATGATCCAAAGTTAAATATCGGAGCAATAAAATAATAATATCTTTAAAATAACGCCACTTGATGATATCAGCACGCTCTAGTGGCAGCAAGTGATGACAAATTAATGTTTAATTGAGCAAACATTAGATTTTGGCACACTGACATTAGGTCGAACTAGTGCGTCTAAAATTCGCTTCCGGCAACACAATTACGCAACTTTGTTCTTATAACTAGTATTACCAAAGCCAAATATGCATTTGTGTGAAAGAGGGAGTCCATTAGGGCACTGGAGCAATCATTTCTGTCATTTATTTTTTAAAAAAAGTAATATATGAGGGAGTCCATTACGGCATTCAAGTAGGGCCTAATTCTTTTCTATCGTTTATTGAAAAAATAAGTAGTTGAACTATTTAGATCTACTGCGACATCCGATGACATTAATTCAGCATAAATCTATAATTTTATTATGTGTGTTATTTGGAATATGAGCACAATTTTCTTCCAATTTTACTTTTTCATATAGGCTTTAACATCTAAATTCATTTTGAATGTAATGTTTTTGTAGTATGTAGACTGTCCATTTCTCAAGTCTTTTCTATAAAAGTTTATCGGTTTGATTTTAATAATTACATTGACTTCAAACACTTTTGGATATTTCCAGTTGTTTTCACTGTTGGTCAGCGAATATTTTTTACTTATTTGTAGACTTTTATTCGGCCTCGGTGGTCTAAGGATTAAGTTCCTTGCCTCTAGTCCTCAGTGTCATGGGTTCAAGCCGCCAGGGTCGGTGGATTTTTTATAAAAAAATCCAAGGGACAATTCCTCCGGAATGGACTTTAAAATGAAGATTCCAAGTCTGATGAATTTGAATTCGGAAAATAATAGTATGCCTAAATTAGAGCATCAGAATACATTTAATCGGTTTTTCCATTCAAAGTAATATCTTAATTGCCTCCTAGGTGTCTCTTTGAGGCGATGAACTAACCATCTTTGCAACACATTGATATCTGTAACGAAATAATCCTAATTAATTTTGTTGAATTGAATAACTTAAGCAACTCAATATATGCTAACACATAGAAGTACCTTATATGATAGAAATGGACAATTAATAAAAATATGGGAAATTTTAAAGAAGTGGATGGATTCAAATACCTAGGAACAATAATTAGAAATAGGAATGAGATGCAAAAAAATTAGACATGGGCTCAATTCTGGAAATGCATGCTATTATGCATTACAGGGACTCTTGTCGTCCCAACTTGTCTCAAAAATCGTTTACTGAAACTTATTACAAAACAACTTCAATGGTGGTTGAGTAAGAATTTTAATTGTTATTTACTGTTATAGTAAATTAACCTTTAATTTATGTTAACGATACAATGTCTTATTTACTCAAAATTGTTATATGGGGAGAACTATATATATATGGTATGAGAAGAAAAATAAATGCCTGGACGGGATTCGAACACGGCATTTATTTTTCTTATCATACCATATTAAGCTTGCATTGCTCAATGTTAAACATTTAATTATAACATATATTAGCCTACCAGCCGGCTGCTGGCCTCACATCCACATGTGTCAATCACAGAGAGGTAGGGGTGACATGTGGTCAGCATGTCGAGTCCCCCCCCCCCGTTCTCAACCTGGAGCCGCTACTTATTGTAGCTACCCAAATGCATCACGATGCATCACGACCGGTCCCATACTGGCCGAAATACCATGAGAAAAATTTCTTCCCCCATGGAGACTCGAACCAGCGCAAGTCCCGTAGCTCTGCGCCAAGGCTCCCTGCCTTAACCAGTCAGCTACGGCGCGGGACAAATATATATATATATATATATATATTTCCACAGTATTAGAACTATGTTATTAAATTTTAGGGATCCATAATTTTCTGCCATTGTGTAAAATTTGGAAATCATATGTTCTGCATCTCGAAATGTCAATGACCACTCCATAATTACTCCAATATTCTTTCAATCTAAATTTTGAAACAAATTATATATGAAATTAATTAGATAACGTAACAGCAGAGATGACCACGTGGAAGACCAAGGAAAAGATCTCTGTATTGTCATAATACTTATCACTATTGCTGTAATTATCATAATCATTATTCTATGGAACTTGCGCT
The DNA here is from genome assembly GCA_030220185.1 of Diploptera punctata. Lineage (NCBI taxonomy): Eukaryota > Metazoa > Arthropoda > Insecta > Blattodea > Blaberidae > Diploptera > Diploptera punctata. The sequence continues at coordinate 1,414,183 of JASPKZ010009372.1, read as the reverse complement.
GGTTCGAGTCTCCATGGGGGAAGAAATTTTCTCATGGGACTATGGGACCATCGTGAGAAATTTGAGTAGCTACAATAAATAGCGACTCCAGGTTGAGAAAACTAACTATAAATGCTGGGGGATTCGACATGCTGACCACATGTCACCCTTACACTGACAGGATGATCGTCTACATCTGTGATTAACACATGTAGTTGTGAGGCCAGCAGTCGGCTGGTAGGCCAAGGTCCTTCTAGGAATTATTATTATTATTATTATTATTATTATTATTATTATTATTATTATTATTATTATTATTATTATTATATTAAGATTTAGACAGAATGGACAATACAAGATTACCCAAAAAGATCAACCCCTACAAACCACATGGAAAAAGATCTTCGGGACGATGGACTTGAGATCGGAACAGGTCGCATTGACCTAATCCTGGAAAGGAGGAAGAAGAAGATAATATTAAGATAATGGAAGAAAGTTGGATAGATGGAGTGAGGAGAAGTATGGAAATTAGAGATTTGAGGGAAGAAGATGCTTTAGACAGGAACCTCTGGCGACAAATCACTTTGGTTGAAGGAGAAACAGTGTATTGTGGAATATTCCTAATAAAAAATATTATCATTTTAATTGCTCTATCACGGCCCGGATTCTGACATTATATGTTCTATGTCCCTGTATCGGAGAAAATGCCGGTAAATCATATTTATGACAGCCACATTATAAAAAATCGATTTTTATAGTCTTATGTAATTTTTGTGTTTTAGGTCTTTTTAGAGTCATGTGTCATTTCTAGGTCAATATTTTCATCACTAAAAGTTTTTATAAACGAAATCTACTCTCTGCATTATATTTTATCATATTTACGCTGATTATTGAAAAAAGAGAATAGAAAAATAATACTGTATGACAATTTTTTCTCTTGCGACAGATTTTGCAAAATGAAATTTATAATTGGATACAAAAATGAGACTGATTCCATGTTACTCGAACGCGGTTATGATATCGTCATTAGCAATAACGTAAAGGAAATTCATTGTAAATCCAGTCACAATATTTTAGTACTGGTACTGTTAAAAATGGAAATACATTATTACACGCTTTATATTAGCTTAACCTATATCTATGTAACTGAATCTTTTAACGCGATTTTCACCCACTTAAAATCATTGGATCGACTTGAAACTTTGCATACTTGTAAAAGACCCGTGACAATATAATACTTTCACGTTTTGTTTCTAAAATCATGGCCAGAATCAACAGGAAAAAAAGTGTCTTTGTATCTATGTAACGCAATTTTTGAACACGATTTTCACCCACTTAGAAACACTGGATCGACTTGAAACTTTGTATACTTGTAAAGGACCCGTGACAATACAATAATTTCATATTTTGTTTCTAGAATCCTGGCCAGAATCATCAGAAAATCAAAAAAATGAAAACTGGTATAATAGGTTGCGGACTTTTTAGTCATTCGTTGTAAGAGCTCAGTTGGTAGAGCGGTACACTCTAGTGGTATATAATTTCTGTAATCCATAGATCGCTGGTTCAAATCCGGCTGGTATTTTTTTAGAAGAGTAGGCCTATTACTTTCAGCTCATACTACAATAGAATCGAATTTAAAGATATTTACATTTTTATCTTATTCTGTTAAATATTAAAACTAAAAAATAAAAAATAGTTTTAAAAAACTAAAACATCACGCTTTATTAGAAAACCGAACTAAAAAAATGAAAAATAATTTTAATTTCCAACATGCTTGGGATAAATAATTTTACCATCCAAAGCGTGGGGTGCTTTTTATGATCTTTACATTTTCTTCTTAGAGACTTTACTTTTACCAATATCTGTTTATTATCAAATATATTAATTGATAAATAGCACCCCACGCTTTTGATGGTAAAGTTATTTATCCCAAGCATGTTGGAAATTAAAATTATTTTTCATTTTTTTAGTTCGGTTTTCTAATAAAGCGTGATGTTTTAGTTTTTTAAAACTATTATTTATTTTTTTAACCAAATCTTTCCAATAATAAGGTTGGATTGATGCTGTATTTATTATTCTGACAATTTTGAAATGGTCATAACAGTTAATTCTCTTAAATCAGAGGACGCGAAGTCTATTCAAAATGCCCAATAATTGTGTTCAAACAGGGGCTGTACGATAAAACAGCGTACATCAAGTCACATTTGGGTCAATATCACCAGCTATAGCGTAACTTCAGAAAAAAAGGGGGGATGATTCTAGTGGATTCAGTTATGCAGAATTTTAACAGTGGTATCGGTGGTCGTGTTTTACACATCAAACAAGAATTCACCCCTAGTGATTTAGTAAATCTCAAGTATATAGTGTGTCACGTATTGTTTCTGTGGATGTGGAGAGAACCATCTACATCTACAAAAGTATTCTGGCAGAAAATAGGCGGTCATTTACTTTCGGTCAACTCCGTATGTTCACAATGATGTACTGCGATGCTGAATAGATGCTGCTAAGCTTATTTTTTTCATGAAACATCTAAATAAAATTATTTGCTAATACAATCCAACATTTAAAGCTCTAAAATATATTTTCTTCATTAGAAGCTCCAATGAGGAAAATTATGCTGTGAGACAGTAGATGTTTAATTAATTACTCAATATCTAATCAATTCATTATTTTTTATTCTTGTTTTCTGCTTTGTAATAATTACTAAGTATGCATGCCTACTAATTCTATATTTTTTCTTAATTTATAACTTTTGTATAGTAGTTTAATGAATAATTTTATTTTTTTATAAATATAAGTCATTTCATTAAATGTGTCATTTTATACGCCATTTTTCAAGCATCTGTAGGTCATTGGAATCCGGGTAAAACGTAAAGTGATCCCACTACAGACCTTAGGAGGTCCTTGAAGTAGTAAGAGGTTAAGGTTCTCACTTTTCTAGTCAATCGGCATTTAATGTCAGCCGAGTTGTCAGCCCTGCATGACTGCCGCCTTTACCCCAAAAACAAGCGTCTGCTATTTCCGTTAGAGTCTGAGTCGACCCCAGGGCCATAGTGGCGCCAGCACGTTTGGGTCAGTTTCAAAATCCTGACCCCACCGGGACTCGAACCCTCGACCATCCGGCTTATAGTGTAGTACCTTAACCATTTCGCTACGGAGTGCCTATCAGAATCCGGGACCTGTTAATAATTAGTTCTTTGAACCTAATAATGCCTAATGATAAATATATTCTGACTTTTACACGTAATATGCTAGCTAATATTAATGTTTTATAACATATTAAAATTGTAGAATTGTGTTAAAGCACCCAGTAGCTAGGCCAAGTATGAGGTGGGAGAATAACATTAACCATGATTTACGGGAAGTAAATTATATAGGGGATGATTGGAAAATATTAGTTCAGGTTAGGGATATATGGAGAGATTATGTCCTACGGGTTCGATAGTGCCAATGGGTTAGTTTTAATTGTGTTCAATGTTTTCTCTTTCTTTCTTTCTTTTTCTTTCTTTCTTTCTTCTTTTCTTCTTTCTTTTTTTCTTTCTTTTTGTGGTGTTGTATAGGCCTATTTGTGCTTTTAGAGTAGAACAGAAGACACGTGACCTTAACTCTGCCAAAGTAAAAAAAAAAAAACATTATGGGACAGAGAATAATTTATAAAATTGAGTAAATTAGTTCGAGTGAAAAGTCTGTAAACGGAATAAGGTGGAACGGTATTGCGATAGTCCCTCTTCCGGACATAAGAGATTATATTGAACATGTTAAAATATTATTTGATTTAGTATATTGCACGTATAATGTACAAATGTCTATAGCATAAAACAAAAAGATAAATTAATACAAACAAACAGAACGTGTGTTACAGTATCTATAATTGTCAACAATCTAGTTGTGGAGGATTACTCACGTTCATAGTGTTAATTAAATAAAGTTAATGCGCAAGATTTACTGTCGAATGACATCAGACGTGTTATTTGCAATACTGGCATCTGGGTCAGTTTGTTTTATAGATAATATTCATTTAGCCAGCGTTCGTTCACCCCAAGACCTTCAGCATCAAGTATCATACGGGCAACATTTCGCCATTCGCAATGCTAATTTCTCGCCAACTTCCAACAATAATAATCTTGTTTGTATCATGGCCTCCTTTTGTGCATTCCTCGACCCCGACAAAAATTCAAACATCTGCAAACATACAGAGTGCATCAAAATACGAAGAAAGATTATCGTCATTGACTATAGAACATTCTTTTTACGTATTTATGATTCTATCTCAACAACAACAACGATAATAGATAATAATCGGTTGATTAATGTCTTTGACATCGTCCGATTCCTAATAGCCAATTTTGTCGGTCCATCCAATCTCTTGATTGTAGAGGTTTCTCCTTCATGTATGAAGGACTCCAGGAAATTTTAGGTCTTCTTCTGCCTCGTTTTCCTTCAAGTTTCCATTCCAAAACACATTTTGGTAGCCGATCCTCTTCCATTCGCTGGACATGTCCGTACCATCTTAATTGTTGAGTTTTAATATAATCTAAAATAGTGTCTTCAATATTCATTTTCTCCCTTATAAGTGAGTTTCTAATTTTTTCTCTTCTTGAAATTCTTGCTGCCCTACATATAAAATCCATTTCCGTTGCCAAAAGATACTTATTACTTGTTTTTGTTTTTAATGGCCAAAGTTCAGCTCCATAAGTAATGATGCTTTTAAAAATTGTATGATAGGCCATATATTCATTTTATATTTTTACTTATAGTTTTTATCCTACAATATTCCATTGTGGCAAGCAATTGCAAGTTTTCGTTTATTATCTCTATTTCATCTTGATAATTTCCATTTTTATTTATTTTAATTCATAAATATGTGATCTCATTACAACATTTAATTGTTTCTCCAATCTCCAAAATTAAATCTTGTTCTAGTTCACCAATTGATAAGTATGCTTTCTTCATATTCAAAATTAATCCCCAAGTATAATAATAATAGTCCCGCGCCGTAGCCGAGTGGTTAAGGCAGGAAGACTTGGCGCAGAGCTACGGGACTTGCGCGCTGGTTCGAGTCTCCATGGGGGAAGAAATTTTCTCATGGTATTTCAGCTAGTATATGGGACCGGTGCCCACCCAGCATCGTGATGCATTTAGGTAGCTACAATAAGTAGCGGCTCCAGGTTGAGAAAACCAGCTATAACGGCTGGGGGACTCGACATGCTGACCACATGTCACCCCTACACTGGCTGATTATCATCTACCTCTGTGATTGACACATGTGAATGTGAGGCCAGCAGCCGGTTGATAGGCTAAGGGCCTTGTAGGCCTCTCGCGCCAGGAGTTATAATAATAATAATAATAATAATAATAATAATAATAATAATAATAATAATAATAACATCCCCCTTATCATGAAAAGGTTTACCAAGTTTCCTGTGTCCTATGTTTTAAATTCTTATTTTCATACAAATCTTTCTATCTTCCAGTCCATTCTTTTAATCATTTTTCATTATTTCCTCTCTTTAAGGTCTGCAGCTAGATGGTTATTGATCTATCTCTACATCTCCTCTCTAGAATACAATCCAGAACTCTTCTTGACTGAACTTTCATATTCTATTCCTTTTACATGACCATATCAAACAATTAAAAAAATGTAGAACCGAATTTACTTTATTTTTATGTTGCTTAATCACTTAATTTCTTATTCTGTCAAGTTTAGTATGTCGTAATGAATCTATTTCTAGTGCTAAATAGTTGTGTTGTTTATATCAGGTTCTTCTAAAACACGTCCATGAGATTATAGTTTTGAAGAAATTGATTCCAGAGACCCATTGAAGTGCAAGTTGTTACGAGGATATTTTCGTATTACACTTTGGGCATATTGCAAATGTCTTCTTGCCGTCTATAATGAGGAGTACAAATAAATAATTGTTATAATTTTATCTACAGTGCTAGAAAAAAAAAGAACAGTAAATGATGATAATCTCTTTAATTTAACCCAAATGTCACAGAACTCAATGCTTAAAATAAAGTAATAATTTCGACCCAAGATGATGTAATTCCATTATGAAAATTAAGTTAGAGAACATAATCAGATTATTGTTAAATTCAAAAATGAAATTACAAGACATGTATCCAACAAAGAGTAAATAAATAAATATCTTAAAACAAAAGGAAACTAGTTTCACAATCCTTACATAGCATAGTGTATTATTCGTAAGATAATGAGAAAGAGGTACATCCAAATATACTTCATAAGCGAGTTATTTATAAGTTATGTTCACAGTATCATAAAGTTTCAGTAATTTGATGACGTTTATTTGTATTATCTCCAATGTTTCAGTTTACGACTTCGTAACTTTCTTCTTTATGGTATCCAAGTACTAATTCACCGCTTATATGATAAAAGATGAACACTTTCATCTACAAAATAACGCGATTTGGGTTAACCATCATTTTAGTAACTAAAAATAATATAATCAACCTGCAGGAAGAAGAAGACCAGGACATCCACTCAAAAGACTTTTGGATGGCGTTTCTCTTGAGGCCGAAACAGGTCAACAAATGGCCTAAATTCGTGAATGTACTATGATGATGATGATGAAAATAATATATATATATAATTGTTTATTTATTTATTGTCCCATATTTACTCCCAATTTTATTTTAAAATTATGTAATTTTTCATTCCGTCTCGCGCCATAGCCAAATGGTTAAGGAATGGTCATTTGGTGCAGAGCTACGGAACTTACGCTGGTTCGAATCCCCATGTGGGAAGAGATTTTCTCATGGAATCTCGGCCAGTGTGGGACCGGACCAAATACAACATCGTGAGAAATTAGAGTGGTTAGAATAATGAATTGTTCAAGGTTGAGAAAACTAGGTATAACGGTTGCGAGATCTAATATGCTGACCACATGTCACCCCTACGTTATCTGCATGATCATCTACCTTGTGATTAACACATGTGGATGTGAGCCCGGTAGCAAGCTGGTAGGCCAATGGCCTTCTAGGCCTGTCGCGCCATTGGATTTTTATTTTTATTTATTTTTTCCTGCATTCAGTTTAGATGTATATGTCTACAACATAAATGCAAATACTAATATTAATAATATTAACAATGTCAATGTTTTTTTTATTTGCCCGAGCATGAGCTATTGATCATTTGGGTATCATTTGGAAGTGTAAATAGATATATATACACTATGTGTAAATAATGACAAAATGAAAAAAAAAAAAAAAAAAAAAAAAGGCAACAGGTCTAGAAGGCCAAGCCGGATGCTGGTCTCATTTCCACACATATTAATCACTGAGGTAGACGATCATCCAGCCAGTGTAGGGGCGACATGTGGTCAGAATATCGGGCCCCTCAGCCGTTATAGCTGGTTTTCTCAATGTGGAACGCTACTTATTGTAGATATTCCATTTCCTCACGATGCTGAGTGATCAGCGGTCCCATACTTACTTACTTACTTACTCACTGGCACTATCAAACCCGAAGGTTCATGGCCGCGCGGACATAAGCTCTCCATACATCCCTATCCTGAGCTAATGCTTTCCAATCATTCCCTGTATAATCTACTTCCCTCAAATCATAGTTAATGTTGTTCTCCCACCTCATTCTTGGCCTACCAACTGGGCGTTTTCCCTCTGGCTTTCCTACAAGAAGCTTCCATGCACGTCTTTCATTCCCCATACGTGCAACATGTCCTGCCCATCGCAGTCTACGAGACTTAACTGTTCTTATTATATCTGGCTTCCTATAAAGACCATGTAGTTCATTGTTATGTAGTCTTCTCCATTCACCTGTCTGTTCATCTCTCTTTGGTCCAAAAATTTTCCTAAGAACTTTATTCTCAAATACTCGTAATCTCCTTTCCTCCCTTAAAGTAAGAGTCCATGTTTCGCACCCATATAATATAACTGGTAGAATAATAGTTTTATATATCTTCAGCTTAACGTTTTTTGAAAGGAGTTGGGACATCAAAAGTCTCTGCAATGCATAATAGCATGCATTTCCAGAATTGAGCCTATGTTTAATTTCTTTGTGCATCTCATTCCTATTTGTGATTATTGTTCCTAGGTATTTGAATTCAGCCACTTCCTCAAAATTTCCCTCATTTGTCATTAGCTGTCCATTTCCATTATATACTGAATTTCTACGTGTGACCATATATTTAGTTTTAGTGATATTTACTTCCAGTCCTAATTTCTTAGTGTTACTCAATAGTGTGTGCGTGTTGGCCTTTAGTATCTCCTCGCTATCGGCCAGTAGTACTACACATCATCAGCATAAACTAACAGCTTATTAATACCATTCAGTTGTAATCCTTCCTCATTCTCTAAAGATTTAATGGCATGCTGTAGTACAAAATTAAATAGTAGAGGAGATAGTGCATCTCCTTGCTTCAACCCATTCTGGATTTCAAAAGTGTCTGAAAACTGTTTGCCTACACGCACCCTACTCTTTGAGCCATTTAGACACATTCGTATAAGTCTAACCAACTTTTTAGGAATTCCGAACTCCAGCAGGATATACTATATAACTTCTCCCTCTTAATTGAATCATATGCTTTTTTGAAGTCTACATATAGTTGATGCACAGTACCATTATATTCCCATTTCTTCTCTAAAATCTGTCTTATACTGAAAATCTGATCTGTTGTAGACCTGTTTCTTCTAAATGCACATTGATGATCTCCTACAATGTCATCAATATAGGGAGTAAGTCTGCTTACTAATATATTTGTTAGAATTTTGTACGAAGTTGAAAGTAATGAGATGCCCCTGTAGTTGTTGCAATCAGTTTTATCTCCTTTCTTATAAATTGGTACGATAATTGATTCCTTCCATTCATCTGGAAGAGCTTCTTTTTCCCAAATCATACTAAGCAACACAGCGTATCTTGTCCATCAATATTTCTCCCCCTGATTTTTTATCAGTTATGCTGGGATCTCATCTGAACCTGATGCTTTATACATCTTCAATTTTTCAATCGCCATTTCAACCTCTAATGCACTTGGCTCTGCGACTAGCGTTTCTGCTGTCTGTAACTTATCCTCCTCAATGTCCTGTTCTGTATGTACATTTAATAGCTGATTAAAGTAACCTTTCCATCTATTTAATATACTCCTAGAATCTGCAATCATATCCCCATTTTCATTCCGAATTATGTTTGTTCTAGCCTGAAACCCCTTCTTCTCTATACTAATTCCCTGATATAATTCTCTAATGTTCCTATTTTTTGCATTCATTTCAAGATCATTAATCTTCTCTCTCAAATATTCCCTCTTTTTACTCTTTAGTAACTTAGTGGTTTCACGTCTAACACTACCCAATTGCTCTAAATTTACCTCATTTGGCTCGTGTAACCATTTCATTTTTGCTAGCTTTCTTTTCTTTACAATGTCGGCACATTCCTCATCAAACCATTTCTTGTTTTGCCTCTTTTTTAAACAACCAATGCTTTCTGATGCTGACAATTTAATAGTAACTCTTATAGCCTCTCATTCTTTATTTATATCAGTTTCTTCTTCGTTTGCCACATTGTCATCTGAAGATTCCAGTACTTCAAATCTATTAGCTATTTTGATTTGGTATTCTTGCTGCATTTCATCATTTTTCAAGTTTTTTAATTCATATTTTACTGAATCATCTTTAGCGTTTCGTTCCTCTCATAAGCGATAGCCGTTGTCTGATTTTCACTCTGACCAGATGATGATCCGAATTGCAGTCTGTCCCTCTAACTGATCTAACATCAATGATGCTACTGTGCCAGCGTTTATCCACTAATACATGATCTATCTGGTTCCGAGTTTCTCCATCTGGGGACGTCCAGGTGTATTTATGAATATCCTTATGCTGAAATGTTGTGCTCTTAAGAATGAGATTCTTTGATGTGGCAAATGTGACTAATCTAACCCCGTTGTCGTTACTATCTTCATGAAGACTGAATTTGCCTATTGTTGGTTTGAATATATCTTTCCCGCCCCACTTTTGCATTAAAATCTCCTAAGACAATTTTCATGTGATATCGTGAAAGGCTATCAAATAAGCATTCTAATTCTTCATAGAACTCATCCTTGATCTTGTCATCTTTATCTTCTGTGGGGGCATGTACATTTACAATTATAAAATCATGTCGTTTACCCTTTAGAATTATGTATGATATCCTATCACTAACAAATTTAATATCTCGGATAGCGGATAGGATCCTCCTTCTGACTAAAAACCCGTTCCAAATGCAGGTCTTTCTGCACCCCCATAGTATAATGCAAAGCTTCCTGATTCCTGACTACCTTCTCCTGGCCACCTAACTTCCTGTAAAGCGACTATATCCAAGGGCGATTTATCCAATTCCCGCGTTAATATCTCTAGTGCCCCGCCTATTGTATAAAGTCCTAACATTCCATGTTCCTAGGAACATGTCCCTGTGTTTGAGCCTTTGGCATGGGTTCCCTGAAGTAGTCCCCGCCCGGAGAACCGAATGGGGGACTATTTGACCTCCGGAAAATTTTACCCCAGATGAACCCATGTCCGCATTTCTTGACGGTTGTATTTTTACGGTGAAAGATCGTCACTCTTTCGCCCAAGGTACTTTTTTCGTCTGACTTATCACCTTCGACCAGTCCGGCATGGGTAACCCTATCGGCAGCAATGCTACCGCCGGCATAGCTCTCAGGATCATTTAAGCACGCAAGCCACTCCACCACGACAAGGTAAAGATACCATGGAGGGATCAGCGGTCCCATACTGGTCAAAATCCTATGAGAAAAAGTCTTACCCATGGAAACTCGAACCAGCGCAAGTCCCGTAATAAATTACAAGAATTATTCGTAACAACGTTAAATGAGACTATGACGCTAATTTATTTTACATATTTTTAATTTAAACTGGGAGAAATATCCCTCCGGTATTACTAAGTATTCAACAAATTATAGACTCAATGCGATAAGGGAAATAATAAAGAAAATAATGCACAGTTGTAAAATGTAGGCCTATGTTTTTTTTTTCTCTTGGTTTGATTTTTGCTAATGTATATAAATTTGACAACTCATGTCTTTGTCCACTTAAGAGGTGTTTTAACACTATTCAGAAATTTTCTATTCACACTTCTTGCGATATTTTTCTGGTCATTATTCGTTGGCGTAAGTAGAGCAAAAATGACTGTCAGGGAGTGAGACACGTATTGTTCGCGTCCGTAATAATTGTTGGTTGCCACTGCGAAAATATGTTATTCACTTTGTTTTGTCTTGTCGACAATCGTGTTCCTCAGGGGAGGATTATATATAATTATTAACTATTATAGGTCCTCCTCTGTGGTCTCGAGGTAGCGCGCTGCCTTGTCACACAGCGGGCCCGGGTTCGATTCCCGGTCGGGACAGATCGCTGGGCGAGGTTCTTTTTTTCGGGGTTTTCCCCTACCTGTAAGACAAATGTCAGGAAATGGCCTCTTAAAATCATCGGCCATACAATCCTTATCATTTCAGCGGTGTGGAAAGCAACGGGAAGCTGCCGCACCTATAATTCCCTAGTAAAACTGCAAAGCATAGCATGAAAATGCTATGATTGCATGAAAGACCTGCCCTCGGGCAGAACACTGTAGAATAGACCTATTATAGTTACTATGTTGGAGTCACTGGATCCAAGGATTGAAGTGTGACCATGTGAAACTTGAAATAGCGAAGTAAATGGACAAAATATGATATTTATTTAGCCTCCTCAATCTTGTTATTTGTAGCTATTTCAAATTCTATCACTGAAAGATTATTTTCATGTTATAATTTCGTAACTTATAGATTGGTTCTATCAACCCCCTGTTGATTGCATAGAAATTATGGCCTTCTAATAAATATTTAAATGCTTTAACTCACTTAATTCTGTGTAATTATTATTTCAACCAGCGAATCACAGCCTTCTAGTTTTGTGGAAATTTCTTACCACTGCATTGGTTTCAAATCGAGAATGGCAACAAACCCAATCTTCCCTGATATGTTCTGCATCGGTCTCAAACTTTCGAAAGTATCCAAAGAAAACATCCCCACCACATAATGGTGCTACATAAAGTAGAAGGATGAGGAAAAGATAGAAGGATTAAACGATGGAGATTGGAATGACAGATATGGAGGAGAGTGTCAGTATATTAATTGGGCGCAGGAAGGTGTTATGAAATATTGTAAAACCTACTAAATAAATAAATAAAATGAGAAAAAGATGGCAATTAAAAAATATCTTCAATACGGTATATGTCTTTAAAATAATCCAAGTAACGATGATATGTGCATTTTTCAATTATATCATTACATCATGATATATGCAACTTCATTTTTAATTATCAGTAATTAGACTTAATGTTATCATATCACTGCCATTATATTTTTATCTTCTTCCCATAATAAATTAATCAGAGGCAACCATGTATTATTTATTGTAATTTTTCTGATTAAAGCAATTCTCACGTTTTTAAAAATGGTACAAACTTTAATTCTTTTAATGTCATTTCAACATTTTTGGTGCTCTGTCCTGGCATTGGCGTAATTGTAACCCACTTTCTTGTGAGGTTGGGGACGCCTGGAAGGCGGGTTACGCAGCATCAGGTTGATGATAGTCTATGGATCCACTATATATTTTATAAACTTACTCTCTTTGCTAAAGGAATATTTACATTCATCCATCCATAATAATTCTGCCCGAGGGCAGATCTTTCACAGCAGTCATAGCATGTTCATGCTATGCTTTGCAGCTTTATTAGGGAATTATATGCGTGGTAGCTTCCCATTGCTTTCCACACCGGTGAAGGATGATGATGATAATGATAAGGATGATGATGATGGCCGGATAATTTTCGGGGACCGTTGGGCCCTAAGCTTCCTGACATTTGTCTTACAGGTGAGGAAAAACCCCGAAAAAACCTCACACAGGAAATTATAAGTATAATAATAAAGAATGTATGAATCTTAGAGAAGAGTCCTTAATCCTAAATTTAATCTATGGCGAATATGAAGGATGATGAATATCATGGCCAAATGATGTTCGGGGACCATTTAGTTTCTTGACACTTCTCTTACCGGTGAGGAAAAACCCAGAAAAAAAACTCATCCAGGAACCTCTCCCGACCGGAAATCATTGAATCAAAATCTATAGCAAACAGTAACTTGAAGGAGCCAATGACCGACTGAAATGATTATCATTACTGTCTAACAGATGAGAGTACACTTAAAGCTTAATCTATTTTTAGTTTTCTCATCCGGCTTCCGTTTTTATTCACTTTATAAATGATATAATTATATAACTGTATAAATGAAATATATTTCACAACAATCCGACAAGAATAAAAGGTTCTTGACCTATCAACCGGTTACTGACTCGAATTCATATGTGTCATTCATCCACCAGTACAAGGGTGACATATGGTCAACATATCGAGTCCCCTAACATAGCCTATATCATCGTTTCTCAACCTGTGGTTCGCGAACCCCCAGAGGGTTCGCAAAATATTTGAAGGGGTTCGCCAAAACTTTTCCGTAATGGTGGGTTTCGAGGTTAGGCCTATTATTGTTTCCTTCATTTCTGCAGAATTGCCATAATAAATTTAATTAACCCTATAAACTTACTTGTTACATATGTGTAACATAGAGAATTTATCACATTATTTCTACAATAAATTAATATTTACCGCAAATGCCTGATTTACAGAGTTATGTACCAACGCTAGGAATACATTTGATTTTGCTACAATGGAAATTTAATCTGCCCAGCTTCTTTGTGTTCTAACAACATTAATAACAGTACCGCGAAAGCCGTTTTCTTCATAGGCTATGCCTATTTAAAATCAACCTTCTCACTGAATTCCAAGAAGAGGTGAGTAATTACAATGACTATTTAACTCATGCCCCAAATGGGAGTCAATGACCAATCACGTTTCAATGATTTCTGTTTTACAACCAATCAGAGTCGTGTTTCACGAAATATTTATCAGTGTTATAATTACCATATTAAAGAAAGCTCCTCCTTTTTAATATTCTGAACAGGTCTGGCCATTATTTCGCAGTGACTGAGCCTGTGAGAAATACGGCTACCATATTGTATATATAGTGCATGAATGTCAACACATATATAAAAACATTTGTAGCAATTCATTATACCACCAAAAAAAGAAACCACTGTTTGCACTTTCTTTAATGTATTTTTTTCCCCAGGTAATAATCCAGAAAAATATAATTGTCATATTTACATCATACGACATCAGAAATGTATTAATATACAGTTTGATGTGTTTCATTTTTTATCCACTAGAGAGCATTCTTACAATATTGCGTTCCTTTGGCAATAAATAATGTGATCAGGTTGCAGTGATAAACAAAGGAAGCAGATGAAGCGCACCTATCGTTTCTAATTTGTTTTCAAACATCGCCGTTTACATTAAATATATAAATATTTTAAAATAACTATAGTTAAATAATGATTTGTAAGTAAACAGCTTAATTTTATTCGTTAAATAGTCCTAACAAATTCCACTCTTGATTTCCAAATTCTCTAGATAAATTCACGACTCACGAAGTATCGATAATTTGGAAATCACTCGTGGCATTACTTATGAAAACTTGTATTTATTATTGCAACTAGGCCTACATGTTGTGTAACTTTTAAGCCGTAACTAGAGTAACTTTAGATTTTAACCGTTAAGGGTTAAGTTACTTTAAGGTAATTAAACTTTTCTTGGAATTAAATTTTATGCATGTCTAATGTATGTATATTTATAAATCTGTGGTTCACCGAATTCAGATCGTTTTGGAAGAGGTTCACGAGTCGAAAAGGGTTGGAAACCGCTGGCCTATATAGTTGATTTTCTCAATCTAGAGCGGTTTTCTATAGTTCTATCAACATTTATCACGATGCTGGTGGTGTACCGATCCCATATACATCATGACGCGAAACGCCTAGAAGGCCGTTTGCCTACTCGCCGACTGCTGGTCTCACATCCATATGTGTTAGATATTCATACACCCAGTATGACCTATATGTCATTTTTTGTCTCCATGGCGCGACAAGGACTAGAAGGCCACATGGGTTAATCACAGAGGTACACATTTGAAATTAATACTGTATAAATGTTTCATTTCCCCTCATCATAGCCGAGTGGTCTAAGGAATCATATCTTGGCGCAAAACGGTGAGACATGCGTTGGTTCGAGTCACAATGGGAAAGAATTTTTGTCACGAAATTTCGGTCATATTATAACCGATGATCACCAAGCATGTTGAGAAATTTGGGTAGCTATAATAAATAATCGGCTCCAGACTGAGGGACTCACCCTTATTCTGGCTGGATGATCATCCACATCTGAAAATGGAACATATTGGTGGTGAGGCCAGCAGTCGGTCGCGTGTTTTAACAGCGAGGAGTCCTCTCAATCCTTCTGAACGGCAGAGTACATGGAAATAGACTACATTTTTGTTGATGTATTCAATTTCTCCAATAGCCTACAGTCTCTTTATTGTATAATTGGCGTCGAAAAAAAAGCATTTATTTATTTAAATAATAAATTTCACATACTGTAGACCACATTTTGTGAATCTTTATTTTATAAGGTTGAATCCATCCATAGTAATGTTGCCCAAGGGCAGGTCTTTCACTGCGATCATAGCATTTTCATGCTATGCTTTGCAGCTTTACTAGGGAATTATAGGTGTGGTAGCTTCCCGTTGCTTTCCACAATAAGGTTGAATAGTAAGCTGAATGTTAAAGAAACTTATTAATATGTCAACTGTTCCAGTTTTGTTGTCAATAAACATTTTTATTATACGTTTTTAGCAATTAATATTGGAAGAAGGGATTCAAATAAAGCAAGTGAAACAAACTAAATATTTGGGAATAATTATGGATAAGATTGAAGATATAGGCAAAGAGAAAATAAAGCATAGAACTGAATTGAGTAGCAAAATAATATCATCGTTAAATTCCATATGGTGTGAAAAGCATATTTGGAAACACAAAAAATATATTCATAAAACATTAGTGGAATCTGTTGCAATGTATTATTACCAAAGTTAAGATGGAAGGAAAACATGAAGATAGTAATGCAAGCAAGAGGGTTAAGCATTGAAGAGGCCCAAGATCGTAGGCTTTGGAGGTTTGGCACGGGAAGATGGCAGCAGTTGTAAAACACTAGTGGAATCTGTTGCAATGTATTATTACCAAAGTTAACATGGAAGGAAAACATGAAGATAGTAATGCAAGCAAGGGGGTTAAGCATTGAAGAGGCCCAAGATCGTAGGCTTTGGAGGTTTGGCACGGGAAGATGGCAGCAGTTGTAAAACACTAGTGGAATCTGTTGCAATGTAACATCATACCAGTTAAGGCAAATAATTGAATCATCAGAAATGAGATTTCTCCGATTTGTATTAGGTTATAAATTACAAAATCACAAAAGGAACGTAGATATTAGAGAAGAATTAAATATAGAGTCAATTACATATATAGTTTAAAAATACAAAACAAACTGAAACGATCACATCCAACGAATGCCGGACTCCAGGATATCGAAAGCTGCTCTACACTACTCGTATAATCCAAAAGGCCTTTGATGAGGTGGCGTGAACTACTACTCTGGGACGAAACAGGCCAAAAGTATTAATCGTTAATGCTGATTATGATGGTGTAGGCCTATATTATTTTTATTCTAGTGCGACTACTTGTTGGTCTATGCGTAGGTGGTGATATTCGAATGGACCTGAAGGAACTAAATATGAAAGACAAATGGAGAGCCTTAGTGAACTTACGGGTTTCATAAACTGATTCTATCCTGAACACAAATTATGCTCATTTTACATTTTGCCAATTTTCCACCGTTGTTGTCTCGATGTAGCGTGCTGCCTTGTCACGCACCGGACCCGGGTTCGATCCCCGGTCGGGACAAGTTTCCTGGGTGATGGTTCTTTTGGGGGTTTTCTTCACCTGTAAGACAAATGTCAGGAAACTTTAAGGCCCGAACAGTCCCCGAACATCATCTGGCCAACTTTATCGTCATTAACATATTCATTAAGTTTATAATAAGGCCTCTCCATGCGTATTATTACCCATCATATATCATCGGGGCAGCATAACTCCGTCTTACAGGCTCCCCAACCTCAGAAATAGATTACAATAACGCCATGTCAGGAGAGAATATCAGAATGTCGGAAATGACATTGGACAATATATATATATATATATATATATATATATATATATGTTAGTTTGCTATTCTGTTTTAGAAATTAACTTGTCAGATTGGCACTGCATCACCAATGCATAAATAATCTGCCGAACTAGATTTTGCACTTTTTTTATTTCATAACTACTTTTAAGAGCAATGACTTATTTGGGATTTCACACAACCGATACATTGAAGGTCATGTCTGGGTTTTAAGCAACACTTGCTCAATTACAAGGCAACTATTGAGTATGCATATTTTAGTAAAGAATTGCTGCTTTACATATAATTTATCTGCCTGACTTTAGTCCTTTTAATTTTAAATAGCCTACAGCAAAATTCACTACCTGTTATATTTCATCTTTACAGTTTTAGCATATTGTAACTAAGTGTAAAAACATAGTATAGGCCTATTAAACGAAGCATCTCTCTCTCTCTCTCTCTCTCTCTCTCTCTCTCTCTCTCTCTCTCTCTCTCTCTCTCTCTCTCTCTCTATATATATATATATATATATATATATATATACAACACTACTCAAAAAAATTAGAGGAACACATGTAACCAAAGCCACAAAATAAATATAGTAACAATTTAATTTTTGATAGATGTTTTGAATTCCAGTATTGTTTAAAATCAGATTGAAGATCTTCTGGGTTTTATTAATTTTTCTCTGAATATGTTAGTGAAATTCCAAGAGTTGCTGAAACCAAAGTGAGTTCGTATTGATTTATTTTTTTAAAAACAGGTTTGAAGAATAATCTGTGGTAGGAAATTATTTTTGTGTTCCCTGAAGCTAATAAGAGCAATGAGACATCTGAATGAAACATCAGTTGCACGAGCGGTTGCATTGATTGAAGATGGTCGTTCCATGTCTCTAGGATTCTTGATGTCAGCCCTTCCGTCATCCATAGGCTGTGGAGACGATATAGAGAGACACATGGATACAAGAGGAGATCCGGGCAAGGTCGTAAGAAGAAGACTACAAACGTACAGGATAGATTTCTTGTCTTATCAGCTTTGCGCAGAAGAAAATCTACAGCCGGAGATCAAAATCATTTAGCACAGCAACTGGGACGGTAATTTCCGATCAGATTGTAAAAAATAGACTGAGAAATGCAAGGTTGAGGACTAGAATCCCCTTTAAAGCCCCTCGTTTAACACGTCGCACAAAGAAGCCCGGCTGCGATTTCTCAGAATCATGTCAACTGGCAGCTCCGCCAATGGAAGGATGTTTTATTCACGGACGAATCAAGATTTCGACTAACAGGTTCTGATGGTCGTACGCGTGTGTGGAGACGTCCTGGTGAACGTTTTGATCCAGCCACAATTATTGAACGTGACAGATTTGGAGGTGGTTCGGTTATGATTTGGGCTGAGATTACTATTGAATCTCGAAGAGCTTGTCGTTGTCCCACAGCGCATGAATGCTGATATTTACATTAATTATGTTATCCTCCAACATATTGTACCCTTTGCTTATGGTATGGATTCCAATTTCCTTCTAATGCAAGATAATGCTAGATGTCATACAGCACAGGCTACCAGAGATATCCTGCAAGAATGCCAAATTCGGGTGTGATGGACTGGCCTGCATGCAGTCCGGACCTTAATCCGATCGAGCATATGTGGGATAAGTTGGAAAAACTTGTTCGTAAGCATCCTGCTGTACCTCTGAACCTTGAAGAACTTTCATATATACTCACCGAGGAATGGGAGAGAATATCACATGTTTCTGTAAGAAGGCTTCTGCGAAGCATGCCTCGTAGGTGTAATGCGGTCATTCAGGCTCACGGAGGACACACTAAGTATTGAGTGTTGAAATAACCATTGAAACATTGATTCCAAAAATTGTAAATCTCAAATTTCCACTTTGTTTTCTGTTACAAATGATAACTTGTTCGTATTGCTAATACTGTACAAGAAAATATAGTTTGAATGTCTATTCTAATTTTACATAAATCTTCAATTTATAATTTAAAAGATCAAACATTAAATTGTTTCAATATTCATTCTCGTGTTTTGGTTTAAACATGTGTTGCTCTAATTTTTTTGAGTAGTGTCTGTATATATATATATATATATATATATGCCCACCGCTGTGGTCTCGAGGTAGCGTGCTGCCTTGTCACGCAGCGGCCCGCGTTCGATTCACGGTCGGACAGGCTCCTTGAGGTTTTTTTCGGGGTTTTTCCTCATCTGTAAGACAAATGTCAGGAAGCTCACGGCCCAACGGTCCCCAAAAATCATCCGGCCATCATCATCATCTCCTTATCATTATCATCATCATCATACTTCATCGGTGTGGAAAGCAACGGGAAGCTACCACACCTATAATTCCCTAACAAAACTGAAAAACATAGCATTAAAATGCTATGATTGCAGTGAAAGAGCTACCCTCGGGCTGAATTACTATGGATGGTATATATATATATATATATATATATATATATCCATCCATAGTAATATATAACATCGATAAAGCGTCACTCTTATAAAGTAAAAATATTCTCTTTAATTTGTTTGCTTGTTATAGCTGGTTACCAGGTGGCAGTGAAAACCGAGTTTTCGCTACATCTAGTAATAATGAAGAATATATATATATATATATATATATATATATATATATATATATATAAGAAGGATAAATTTTTGTATTCGATTTGACCGGTGGTGTAATGGATAGCACCCTGGGGTACCAACCCAGAGGTCCGGGTTAAAATTCCGTCCAGGCATTTATTTTTATTATGTCATATATCACAAACAGGAACATCAACACACACACACATTCATCACCTTTACCCTCCTATCTGGACAGAACACGGTACAAATTATCTATATAGCATTGTCTGCGAAAATATGGAGCATTAGAATGAATCAGGAATTGAAAGAATTATATAGAGAGTTAGATCTGGTAGGAGATGTTAGAAAAAATAAACTGGGTAGGACATGTGTTGCGAATGGAGCAAGAAAGATTTTAGAAGGTAACCGGAAGGAAGAAGAAAGGTTGGAAACAGAAACTAAGATGATTAGATAAGGTTAAGGAAGACTTAAGGCGAAAAGATGGAGACAGAAAGCTAGTAATACGAGTAGAAAAGAATGACAGTTGTCATGAAGGAGGCCAAGGTTCTCAGAGGACCGCAGAGCCAAAGGAAAAAGAAGATAGTCTGCGAAAATGGTACAAAAATACAAACACATGGAATCTTCTTGGAAGAAAACCAGAAGTAAAACTCCCAGTAGCTAACCCAAGAATAGATGGAAGAATAACAACCATGATTTGAGAGGATGAATTGTACAGAGAATTATTGAAAAGTGTTAGTTCAGAACATTATTAATTGATTTTATTAAACACAATGTGTACATTTAGAGTTTTAACCAGTCTTTTGTAATAACATTATTATTATTATCTTCTTCTTCTTCACTTCCTGGTTTAGGCAAGAGTTGCCTGTTCCGTCTTCACTAATAGATCTAAGACCATCTCTTCCGAGGACGTCCGACATCTCTTCTTCCTCTTGGAAAATATTATTATTGCTATTATTATTATTATTATTATTATTATTATTATTATTATTATTATTATTATTATTATTATTATTAAATAATAATCTAAACTGCAAGGCCAATACACCTGAATGTCTACATTATCCTTGACCTACCAGCAGGTTGCTGACCTCAAATCAACATTATGTCAATTATAGAGGTGGATGATCATCCTGCCAGTATAGGGGTGACATGTGATCAGCATATTGGTTTCCCAATAGTTATACCTTGTTTTATCAACCAGAAGCCGCTACTTATTGTTGCTACCCATTTGCCTCACGATGCTGAGAGGGTACAGATCCCATATAGGCCGAAATTTCATTAGAATTTTTTTTCCCCATGGCAACTCATTTTCGGTCATTTTCAGCCATGGCATGATACATTGATCACTCGGGACAGAAAACTAATAATAATAATAATAATAATAATAATAATAATAATAATAATAATAATAATAATAATAATAATAATAATAATAATAATAATAATAATAATAATAATAATAATAATAATAATAATAATAATAATAATAATAATAACAACAACAACAACAACAACAACAATAATAATAATAATAATAATAATAATAATAATAATAATAATAATAGAGAAACCTGGAATGTCGAAAAGACAAACCTGGGGCATTTGAAAAAAAAAATAATAATAATATTGAGAAGTCCAGTAGATGCGGAGAAGAAAAGTTGAGAGGTCATGTCCGCGCAGCCATGATCATCCGGTTTCGATAGTGGCAGTGAGTGTTATGACCTGCGCTCAAATTTAACAGTTATTATGTTAATATTACCTTCTTCTTCTTCTTCCTCTACGCATGAAAGCTGGCAGCTTGTTGCGTGTTCATTCACTACAGGTCCGGGGTATGGTTACTTATTTTAGTTGGGGAACCAAATTTCGAAGTTTAGGAGGTACAAAAGTGGTTCCTAATCTCCCTCCCCAGGAAAGACCCACTTTTTACTCCTTTGGATGGATTACCTTTATTGTATTATTTCTTCTGTTCAAAATCACGTCAGCTTTTCATGTTAGATGTGTTGCCATTTCATTTCTAAATAAATCAAAGTAAATTGTGTTGAAATTTCGCCGCTGTCAAGTGAATACTGATTGATTTACGACAGCATTATTTTGCATGCTTCCGACTTTGTGTTGTCTGCTTTGAGTTACCTTGTCAAAAGTTTTACACTTGATGGCCCTCAACCCGAAGACACCCCATCACACTCGGAACATCTCAAAGGAAGCCGATGACAAATAACTTGTTTAGGGGATGTTCACAATTAATTATCGGCATTTCTTGTAAAGTTACAGTATTAACAAATCCCTAAAATTAATAAAGAGAAAAATATATTGTTTTTTCAGTTAAATACCTTCTTCTTTTGCGTGATTAAACAATAAAGGAAATCGAACAATCTACTTACACGATTATTTTAAAAAATTGTTATACCTGGTGTTGATTCTCTGTTCACAATTTTCATTTCTTTCTGTCTAACCAGTCCTTTTCTTTCATCAATATCTGGTTATGTCCTTTCAACTGTGTTTTGGTTTTTCCCGATCTCTTTGTACCTGGTGGTAGGTATCCATTGTAAGTTATTATTCGAGGTCTTGTTTGCCGATTCTAATTGTGTGTCCACGTGGTGTGTCCATACCACATTAACTATCACTTCTATAAATGTTCAATATAGGGCTTGGAACGGCGTTTATTCAGCCTTCTAAGGACAATATTGAGGAGCTGCTTGATATGAGAAGTAGCGAAATACGGTTAAGAAATCTAAGGTTGAAGATCTGCGCCATGCTAACTTTGATATTCTCTTTATTGTCTTCTGCTATCCAGTGAGAGCAACCAGATCGCTCGACCTTGGATCTTCGGAGCTGTCGTGCCATGCAAATATTATTTATACGTATTTGCATCACAGTCCCGCGCCGTAGTCAAATGGTTAAGGCAAGATGCATTGGCGCAGAGCTATGGGACTTGCGCTAGTTCGAGTATCCATGCGGGAAGAAAATTTCTCATCGAATTTCGGCCAGTATTGGACCGGTGTCTACCCAGCATCGTGAGGTATTTGGATAGCTACAAAAAGTAGTGGCTCAAAGGTTGAGAAAACCAAGTGTAAATGCTGGGGAATTCGACATGCTGACCACACGTCCCCCCTACTCTGGCTGGATGATCGTCTACCTCTGCGATTGACACATGTGCATATGAGGCAAATAGCCGGCTGGTAGTCAAGGGCCTTCTAGATCTGTCGCACTATGGAGTTTAGTTTTTATTTGCAACATAGCTACTTACAATAGTGTAATACAACTAAATATATGGTAACACATAAAAAAAAGTAAAGTGATCCCACTACAGGCCTCGGGAGGGAGGCCCTTGGGGTAGTGGGAGGTTAAGGCTCCCACTTTTCTAGACAATCGGCACTTGATGTCAGCTGTGTTGTCAGCCCTGCGTGACGGCCGCCTTTACCCCCAGAACAAGCTTCTGGTACTCATTTCCTTTAGAGGCTGAGTCGACCCCAGAGCCATAGTGCCGCCAGAAGGTTTGGGTCAGTTTAAAAATCCTGACCCCACCGGGACTCGAACCCTCAACCCTCCGGCTTGTAGAGCAGTGCCTTAACCACTATGCTACAGCGTGCCCCGGTCGCCTATTCATTCTTGTAAAAGAGATTCAACAGGTTCTATGCGCTTCTGTTATCAAGATGTTTATTTAAAGGTGGAGATAAACAAATGCAACTATTTACTAACTTTTAATAAAAAAAATGAAATCAACTCATTTAATTGTTACATCTTTTTTTCAGATTCTGAAAGGAGAACGACATTATCATAAGTAATGCCACGAGTGGTTTCCAAATTATCGATAAATTCACGACTCACTAAGTGAGAAGTGAATTTATCTAGAGAATTTGGAAATCAAGAGTGGCATTTGTTAGGACTATTTAACGAACAAAATTAAGCTGATTACTCACAAATCATTGTTTAACTATAGTTACTTCAAAATATTTATATATTTAATGTAAACGGCGATGTTTGAAAACAAATCAGAAATGTGAGGTTATGTTCATTCACTGCACCTTGATCATATTATTTATTGCCAAATAAGATCGCAATATTGTAAGAGTGCACCCAAGTGGAGAAATAATGAAACACATCAAACTATATATCATAATATTACGGGTTATTCATTTATTTTTTTTAGTAAACAACTCAGTAAAATCAAGGAATCTTTTCATTATTTGCTATATTCAATGTATTTGTTGGAGAAAAATAATGCTTTGACCTGTTCACAACATTAAAAAGGAGGAGCTTTCTTTATCACAAAAGCAGGAGCTGATAAAGAGAAATCGATAAAGAGCGAGGTGAAACACGACTGTCATTGGTTGTAAAACAACATTCATTGAAACGTGATTGGTCATTGTGCAGCATTTGTGGCATGAGTTAAGTAGTCTGCGTAACATATCAAGTGAAATTTAGTGTTTCCCATTTTATAACTAAACGTGATGGTATGTTTTCAATTATTTCTTATTCAATTTTTTATTTTTTTATTTAATTTTTTTACATATTAAAGACATAACCAAACTTATTATACATAGACGAAAATATTGGAAAGGTCATATAGAAAGAATGGAAGACAACTGACATGCAAAAAGAGCTAAAGAAGATGGACCAATGGACGGGAGAAGAACGAGAGCAAGACGAGCCAAGAGATGGATAGACAGTGGATGCACATCCATGCGTCTTTGTCCGTGGAGCGATTTTGGAAAGAAACGGGATGAAAATCCTACAAATTATGATTAAGAAGAGAAGAAGATTAATTTTATAGTTAGAACAATATGTTCAACAACGACCAGCCTCATAGTCTAGTAGTCAGAGTTTCTGACTATAGTTCATCAGGCCCCGGGTTCGATTTCCGGTCAAACCGTAGGAATTTTTCCTTAAAGGGAATTATTCCTGTGGTTACCGATGTTCTGGAATTTAGATTAAGAACTCTCCTGGCGCTTCATTATCATTTATCGTCCATCATATCATCGAAGTAACATAACTCCGGCTTGCAGGCGCCCCAACTTCAGAAATGGGTTAACAATTACGCCAATGCCAGGAGATAATAGCAGACATGTCGAAATGACAACCTGCGGCATTGAATAAACTAACTAACTCACTGGCTCTATCGAACCGCGGATATAAGTTCTCCACACATCCCTATCCTGAGCTAAAGTTTTCCAATCATCCCGTGCATTGTCTACTTCCCCCAAATCATGGATAATGTTATTCTCCCACCTCATTCTTGGTCTACCAAATGGATGTTTTCCCCCTGGTTTTTCTACAAGAAGCTTCCATGCACCTCTTTCATTCCTCATTCGTGCCAGGTGTCCTGCCCATCGCAGTCTATGAGACTTAACAGTTCTTATTATACCTGGCTTCCTACAAAGACCATGTAGTTCACTGTTGTGTAGTCTTCTCCATTCACCTGTCTGTTCATTTCTTTTTGGCCCAAAAAAATTGCTGAGAACTTTGTTCTCAAATACCAGTAATCTTCTTGCCTCCCTCAAAGTAAGAGATCATGTTTCGCATTTATATAATATAACTGGGAGAATAACAGTTTTTGGGCATTGCATAAAAATAATCCTTCAACAATGTTTGTAAGTTATTTTCGAATATGATTTTTTTTATTCAATGCCACCAGTTTGTCGTTTCGACATTTTCTGATGTTCTCTCCTAGCATTGGCGTATTGTAACGTACTTCTGAGGTTGGGGCGCCTGGAAGGCGGTGTTAGGCTGTCCCAATGATATGAAAGTTGATGATGATGATGATGATGATAATGCACTTCTGATTAATCTGATGAGGAGAATATGATAATGATGACTATTTAACTCATGCCCCAAATGGTAGTCAATGACCAATCATGTTTCAATGATTTTTGTTTTACAACCAATGACAATTGTGTTTCGCCTCGCTTTTTATTGATTTGTCTTTTATCAGCTCCTGCTTTTGTGATAAAGAAAGCTCCTCCTTTTTAATATTCTGAACAGCTAGAGCATTATTTTGCGCCAACAAATACATGAATATAGCAAATAATGAACAGATTCCGTGATTTTACTGAGTTGTTTACTAAAAAAAATGAATAACCTATAATGTTATAATATGCAGTTTGATGTGTTTCATTATTTGTCCACTAGGGTGCATTCTTACAATATTGCGATCACATTGGGCAATAAATAGTATGATCAAGTTGCAGTGAATATACATAACCTCAATTTTCTGATTTGTTTTCAAACATCGCCGTTTACATTAAATATATAAATATTTTAAAATACTGGTAACTATATTTAAATAATTATTTGTGAGTAAACAGCTTAATTTTATATGTTAAATGGTCCAAACAAATGCCACTCTTAATTTCAAAATAATCTAGATAAATTCAGGAGTCACTTTCGTGAATTTATCGATAATTTGCAAATCACTCGTGGCGTTACTTATGATAATGTTTCGGGACCGTTTGGGCCTTAAAGTATTGTAACATTTATTTTACAGGTGAGGAAAACCTCTAAAGAATTTTTAATATTAAAATAATCATAAGTAATGCCACGAGTGATTTCCAAATTATCGATAAATTCACGACTCACGAAGTGAGGAGTGAATTTATCTAGAGAATTTGGAAATCAAGAGTGGCATTTGTTAGGACTATTTAACGAATAAAATTAAGCTGTTTACTCACAAATCATTATTTAACTATAGTTATTTTAAAATATTTATATATTTAATGTAAACGGCGATGTTTGAAAACAAATGAGAAACGATAGGTACGCTTCATCTGCTTCTTTTGTTTATCACTGCAACCAGATCATACTATTTATTGCCAAAGGAACGCAATATTGTAAGAATGCTCTCTAGTGGAGAAAAAAATGAAACACATCGAACTGTATATTAATTCATATCTGATGTCGTATGATGTAAATATGACAATTATATTTTTCTGGATTGTTACCTGGGAAAAAATAAATTTAAGAAAGTGCACACAGTGGTTTCTTTTTATGGTGGTATAATCAATTGCTACAAATGTTTTTATATTAACTCCCGCATGCGGCATGTGTTGACATTCATGCACTATATATACAATCTGGTAGCCGTATTTCTTATAGGCTCAGTCACTGCAAAATAATGGTCAGACCTGTTCAGAATATTAAAAAGGAGGAGGTTTCTTTAATATGGTAATTATAACACTGATAAATATTTCGTGAAACACGACTCTGATTGGTTGTAAAACAGAAATCATTGAAACGTGATTGACCATTGAGTCCCATTTGGGGCATGAGTTAAATAGTCATTGTAATTATATATAATTAAATATGGAAATAAAAATAATTTTGTTCACTTTTCAGTCAGTTCGGTTTAATGTATTATATTCGTAACTAATCCCTATACAGTTATAGGTTGCGCAATATCCCATCATAATATATTCTAAAGAATTATCTAACAATGCGCTGAGGGGATTCTTTATTTATCTCAAGTGATGATAACGTTTGTGTGATGCAACAAAATGAGGTTACAATTTTCAGAATAACTCGCTTAAGTCTTGCAGTGCTGCCCATCCAGTCACTGATGTAACGCAACAATTTAAGATATGATCAACCACATAGTCTTGTGGTCAGAGCTTTCGATTACAATTATTCATGGGGTCTTCAGTTTTATTCCCGGTGAGAACACAGTAACGTTTCTTTAAAGGTCACACATGTTCTGTTTTTCAGGTTAAGTTTAGATATAAAAACTCTTATAATGTTTCATTATAATCTATCACCTATCATATTGGTGATAACATATATCTGCCTTCCAGGTGTCTACCCTGGTTCGGGTCTCCGTGGGGGAAGAAATTATCTCACGGAATTGCGGCCGGTGTCTTAGCCGAGTGGTTAAGGCAGGAAGCCTTGGCGCAGAGCTACGGGACTTGTGCTGGTTCGAGTCTCCATGGGGGAAGAAATTTTCTCATGGTATTTCGGCCAGTATGGGACCGATGCCCACCCAGCATCGCGAGGCATTTGGGTAGCTACAATAAGTAGTGGTTCCAGGTTGAGAAAACCAGCTATGACGGCTAGGAGACCCGACATGCTGACCATATGTCACCTCTACATTAGCTCGATGATAGTCTATCTCTGCGATTAACACATGTGGATGTGAGGCCAGCAGCCGTATGATAGGCCAATGGCCTTCTAAGCTGTCGCGCTAGGAGTTCAGGTGCCCTAGCCTTAGAAATGAAGACAACCTGGTGGCTAAAAAAATGCTATAAAATTAAAAAGTACACTATTTTGATGACTGCCTATATCCATCCTTAGTAATTTTGCCCGAGGGCAGGTCTTTCACTGCAATTATAACATTTTCATGCTATGCTTCGCAGATTAACTAGGGAAATTATAGGTGTGGTATCTTCCCGTTGCTTTCCACAACGGTGAAGGATAATGACGATGATAACGATGGCCGGATGATTTTCGGGGACCGTTGGGCCCTAAGCTTCCTGACATTTGTCTTACAGGTGAGGAAATATCCCGAAAAAACCTCAGGAGCCTGTCCCTACAAGGAATCGAACCCAGGCCTGCTGCGACAAGGCAGCACGCTACCTCGAGACCACAGCGGTGGACACTGCCTATATAATTTATAAAAATAACAATTCATACAAAAAATATCAGTAAGAACCTGTATGACGTAGAATCAGATTAACATTCAAATAATAATGCTATATCATCAGTATTGGTCTTTCATCATAGGCTACTCGATCATGCAAATCATAAAATTAGTAGATACATGTTCGAAGATAGAAACGATTGCTTTATCACTCAAATCAAACAAATTGTTGACAGATTTAAAGTATTTAACGGCAATATCGCTGATGTTGAGTTTTATTGAATTCTGTTAAATTGTATAATTTTCTGGTTATAAATTATGTATATTCGAAGATATAAATTATTGCTCTACCATTTAAATAAAATGAAGTTTTGACGAGTTTAAAATACTTCACTGCAATATCGCTTTTATATATATATATATATATATATATATATATATATATATATATATATATACTGTAAATATAACTCCAAGCCCGACAGGCCTACCACTCGGCTGCTGGCCTCACATCCACATGTGTTAATCACAGAGGTAGACGAACATAAACCAGTGTGGGGGTGACATGTGGTCAGCACGTCGATCCCCAACCCAGGTCTTATCAACCTGGAGTCGCTACTTATTGTATCTACCCAAATGCATCAGGATGCTCAGTGGGCAACGGTCCCATACTGGCCGAAATTTCATGAGAAAATGTCTTCCCCCATGGGGAAGTCGCTTAGCTCTGCGCCAAAGCATCTTGCCTTAACCACTCGACTACGGCGTGGGTATATATATATATATATATATATATATATATATATATATATATATATATATATATGTAATCCGAATTTCCCTCCATATTGTTTTAGTTTCAAATATAAACTAAATATTTCATTAAATCTAAATTATTTAAATATAGGCCCATAATTCGAGATAAAGATGTAATATATATATAAACATATGGAATACCGACTTAAATTATTCAGAAATTTATTTGCAATCCAATGATCATATTAATGAATCAATTTTATTAATTATATAAAAGTTAAGTTCCTTTTTTTATAAATGACTAAGACAACTCCTTTTGTTAAATTTCGGTTAATCCAATACAGACGGCTCCAGAAAGTCTAGAAGACGTATGGTATACATGAATTCCAGGTATCTGAATACAATAGGAACCTATAGATACCAAACTCTTTGTTAATAGAAATGTGTCAGAACGTCTATTTGAAAAGAGATTAGAATGTCAAGTCAGAATAATGTTTATGAATGACGAATTTGACAAAAAGTTTACAATTGGAGTTTCACCATGAAGTTTCAAATTAAAATTTGGACACATATATCAGTTAAAAGATAACTACGAATAACATATTAAAATTAATTGACACTAACGGTTTTTAATTAAGTTGCTAGGCCCTAAATAGAAACCCAATAGGCCTAACTACAAACAAACTTGGCAACATTGTCAGTAAGTAGCGCGAGATAGACACGCCTATTATTAGCTGCGTCACAAACAGAAACAAAGAAAATTCACACCTTTTATATATATATATATATATATATATATATATGTCCACCTATATTTAAACCAATAGGAATAAATTGTAACCCCTTCTGCTGTAGTGATCTGAACGATTGAAGGAATACTGAGGTTTTCAATATATAAAACGGAGACGAGTAAAACACAAGCCTCTCAGATAGCGAAGGGAGGACATCGATTGTTTCATTTTAAACTGCGGGAAAATAACGACCGTTATAGTTCAAATCGAAAATTGTAACTCTTAATCGAGGAAGACGAACATAGGGCAAGTTCAAATAGCTCTACAAATTACGTTAAGTTCTCTAATAAGTAAAATATTTTGAACAAAACATCGTAATAAATCTATATTTAAGGATACTGAGTCGTATTTTTTTAGATTACAGTATTAATAAAAATAATTCTTCAGTATTCCATAGATAAGCCATATCGCTATACACATCGTATCATCAAGTGCTTTCATTTCATTAAAATATAGTGACTATTATACTAAATAAATCGAGTGATTTATAAACTACAATTATTGATAAAACTATCGCTGCCCGTACAAAGTTCCTTCGTTATTTCCTGTGATAAGTGATCCTCATCGCTCACCGAAACCGTCCCTTAATAATACCCTTTTTTTCTTCAATGTATATGTACACATATACATATCGGTTGTTTAATGTCTTTCAAATCGTCCGATTCCTAATAGCCAATTTTGTAGTCCAACAATCTCCTGGTTGTAGATAAGCCGGACAGATTAAAAGGAAGACGAGCAAGCTACAGAAAATAACTCTGTTAATTGGAACATGGAATGTACACTGTGTAACAAATAAAATGAAAATTCTTAAACAAATCGAAAATATCGCTGATTATTATTAAAAAAATGAAAAGTAAATGGTAAAGTGATCCTATTACAGGGCTTAGGAGGCTCATGGGGCAGTAGGAGATAAATGCTTCCACCTTACTATACAATCGACACATGTCAGCCGTGTTGTGAATCCTGCATTACCTCCAGAACAAACGTCTGGTACTCGTTTTCATAGATGCTGAGTTCACCCTAGGATCATTGTGCCACCAGAAGGTTTAAAGAAGTTTAAAAATCCAGACCTCAGTGAGACTCGAACTTCCTACCTTCCGGCTTGTACCTACGGCGTTCCTACTCTATAAAAAAGTGAATACAATAAAATATCTAGGATCATTCTTATTCTTTCTATATTTTTCTTAGTTTAACCTCTCACTTCGTAGGTATTTGATACACCGAGTCCCGCGTCGTAGTCGAGTTGGCAAGATGTCTTGGCGCAGAGCTACATGACTTACGCTGGTTTGGGTCATGGAATTTCGGCCAGTATGGGACCGGTGCCTATCCAGTATCGTGAGGAATTTGTTGGTTGGCTACAATAAGTAGCGGCTACAGGCTGAGAAAACCAGATATATATATATATATATATATGCCTACTTTCTTGACGTCATGACATGAAGCGCCTCCCCAGATGAGCAATCAGCTCAATGCCAAGCCACCTCTGAGACAACATGATTATTTAAGGGACACTCCATTCATATTAAACACATGATATGGATGATTTCGGTGGCCAGATGATGTTCGAGAGTATTTACTCTCTGATACACATAAATTAGATACCCGATCCCATCAGAACATTGTCATTTATATCCCTCCTCATCGCACTACTTATTACTC
This sequence comes from Diploptera punctata, assembly GCA_030220185.1. Taxonomy (NCBI): domain Eukaryota; kingdom Metazoa; phylum Arthropoda; class Insecta; order Blattodea; family Blaberidae; genus Diploptera; species Diploptera punctata. The sequence goes on along the minus strand of JASPKZ010009372.1, from coordinate 1,382,673 downwards.
GAAATCTTTTACAGTTTCTCTTGCTTGAACATGCAATTCTCTTCCACTCCATGTCAGAGACTGCCAAACTTTACCATCTTTCAGAAACAAATTGGAAATAATATTATTAACAGAAACATCTCACTATTATTACTTTTTTAGCTGTTAATAATTTGTTTTTTTTATTATTTAATGAAAATAGTATTAAGATTTGTCAATATATTTACCTAATGTCTTATATATAAGCGATAGATACATTCATTACAGTTTATTACTTTCTTTGCATATATATTTTTTTCTTTTCTTTTATGTATAGTAGATTCGAGCTGTTATTCCTTTGAATATACATTCTTTCATTAGTTTAATTTTAACTGTATTTAATTTTATTGTATTATTAGACATTATTTTCATTATTGTTCAGTTTGACAGATAATGAATTGTTTAGTATGTACTATTATTGTGATTGTTATATTCTGATGTAATATATGTTTGTCCTGGTGAGTGGAAGAGAAGGCAACATGGTCCTAACTCTACCAGGCTAAATAAATCTATTCTATTCTATTCTATTCTAAAATTTCCTGACAATTGTCTTGAAGGTGGGGAAAAACCCCTCATCCAGGAAACTTATACCCTCTACATCTGATGTTACCCAGCAGTAAACTAGGATTATTATTAAGAGATCAAAATCACACATTTGAAGAAATTAAATATCGACTTAAAGCAGGAAATTCATTTCCTCCTATCTTCTCGGAATCTCATAGAATCTGATGCTAGGCCTACAATTATTTATAAAACGATAACTTTGCATTTAGAGAAAGCTTATGACTCAATTCCGAGGAACAAATTATGGGAAGTATTGGAGAAATACAATATTGACAGAAACCTAATAGAAATGATTAAACAAACCTATAAAGATAATTCCGCTTATGTTAAAATGGGAAATATAATGTCTAATCCTATAAACACCTCAAAGGGATTGAAACAAGGGTGCAGTCTATCACCAATTTTATTTAATATTTATGTAGAATTTATATTAACGAAATGGAAACAAAGCTGCAAAGGTATGGGGATCCCAATAGGCAATAGATTTTTGCTGACATTACAATTTGCCGATGATCAACTGGTTCTAGCGCAAGACAATTTTGATATGGAATTCATGATAAAAAGATTGAAAAGCACATATGAATCATGGGGTCTCACAGTAAATTTACAAAAAACAGAATATCTGGCAATAAATAGCAATGAAAGAGAAAACTTAGTATTGGAAGATGGAATCCAAATAAAGCAAGTGAAACAAACTAAATATTTGGGAATGATTATGGATAACATCGAAGGTATAGGCAAAGAGAACATAAAACATAGAATTGAATTGAGTAGCAAAATAATATCATCATTAAATTCCATATGGTGGGATAAGCATATTTGGAAAGACACAAAAAAATATATTGGTAAAACATTGGTGGAATCTGTTGCAATGTACGGAAGTGAGGTATGGACAATCAATAAGTACTACAAGAATAGACTAATAGCTCTAGAAATGGATTATTTACGAAGAAGTGCCAGAAAGTCTAAATTAGAACGTGTAAGGAAATTAGAAACAAAATGGAAGCAGAAGAAAGCATAATTGAAAGAATTGAGGAAAAGGAATTAAAGTGGTTAGGACATGTTTTAAGAATGGAAGATGAGCGATGGCCGAAGCAACTATATGAATGGCATCCTAACAGAAAGAAGAAAAGAGGAAGACCAAGGTTAACATGGAAGGAAAACATGAAGACAGTAATGCAAGCTAGAGGGCTAAGCATCGAAGATGCCCAAGACCGTAGGCTTTGGAGGTTTGGCACGGGAAGACGGCAGCAGCTGTAAAAACCCGAAGATAGATAGAGATAACTTTGCATATTGTTCTATAGCGTACGGGTGAGGGATATGTTCTTGTTTATTAAGGAAAGGAAACTAGCTAATATTATTCGAAAATAGGATCGCCTACTAACAAGAGAACCATCAGCCATTGAACGCCGAAACCTACATTGAAATTTTGTCCGACAGGCGTTGTGCGGCCGTGACTAAAAAAAAAATCTGCCATTTTTAACTGTAAGCACTACAATTCAGCGCTAAATTTCTCATTTTAATTATGGGGATGTAATAAAACTCGTGAATTGGTAAGATCGGATAACCTTCACTACCTGGCGTCCACGCAGTGTCACGTCTCACTAAACTCTGTTCTTACTCAAGTAGGGAGTCCAACTGCTACATACAATAGGTTATCATTGATGGATTCTAGTTTAGAATTCTGTGCCTTACAGCTAAAAAGAACAGATTTTTTGTCACGCTTCTCTGGGAGAAATTTCAAGGTAGTTTTCGGCATGCAATGGTTCACAGTTCCTTTGTTAGTTATGAGTAAGGGGCGGATTTCTATGACCTAAACATGGAAAATATGCATGCATTTATGACCTAAAAAAGGATTAAATATGACCTAAAAAGATAAAAAAATGACCTTATAAATGAATGGATTATTTACCCATACTATATTAATTAATTGTTTATTCATATACATTTTCAATTGTATCATAAAACGAAGGAAATCATCTTCTATTGTCCAGTGCAAACGTTTGCTACCTGTTAACAGAAGGGGCACGCCGTAGCGTAGTGGTTAAGGCACTGAGCTACAAGCCAGAGGTTCGAGGGTTTAAGTCCCGTTGGGGTCAGGATTTTTAAACTGACCCAAACCCTCTGGCGGCACTATGGCCCTGGGGTCGACTCACCCTCTAACGGAAATGAGTACCAGACGCTTGTTCTGGGGGTAAAGGCGGCCGTCACGCAGGGCTGACAACCCGGCTGACATAAAGTGCCGATTGTCTAGAAAAAGTGGGAGCCTTTAACCTCCTACTACCCCAAGGGCCTCCGGGCCTGTTGTGGGATCACTTTACTTTACTTTACTTTACTTTACCTGTTAACAGAAACCTTCCAAACAAGTGTACTGTGAAACTGACGATTTTTATACAGATACAATGTTGGTTATTTCCAATCGCCTGATGACTAGGCTATTAAAAAACCCCAAAATATGACTTTATCATAAGTAATGCCACGAGTGATTTCCAAATTATCGATAAATTCACGACTCACGAAGTGAGGAGTGAATTTATCTAGAGAATTTGGAAATCAAGAGTGGCATTTGTTAGGACTATTTAACGAATAAAATAAAGCTGTTTACTCACAAATCATTATTTAACTACAGTTATTTAAAAATATTTTTATATTTAAAGTAAACGGTGATGTTTGAAAACTAATGAGAAACGATAGGTAGCCTACGCTTCTACTGCTTCTTTTGTTTATCACTGCAACCAGATCATACTATTTATTGCCAAAGGAACGCAATATTGTAAGAATGCTCTCTAGTGGAGAAAAAATGAAACACATCAATCTGTATATTAATTCATTTTTGATGTCGTATACATTTAAGAAAGTGCAAACAGTGGTTTCTTTTTTTGGTGGTATAATCAATTGCTACAAATGTTGACATGTAAGCACTATTATATACAATCTGGTAGCCGTATTTGTTATAGGCTCAGTCACTGCAAAATAACGGTCAGACCTGTTCAGAATATTAAAAAGGAGGAGCTTTGCTTAATATATGATAATCCTAACGTTGATAATTATTTCGTGAAACACGTCTCTGATTGGTTGTAATACAGAAATCATTGAAACGTGATTGGTCATTGACTCCCATTTGGGGCATGAGTTAAATAGTCATAGAAATAGGCAGAAATATGACTAAAGATCTGAAAAAGTGAGAAATATCACTTTTAAAACAAATAAAAACCACTTACTCTTAATAATAAGGCAAATATAATGAAGCTTGGAATATAGGCTTTGGTAAAAATATGGCATGCCATAGGAATCCGCCCCTTAGTTATGAGTAATCCAATTTCTTTCTTTCTTTTATTTTTCTTGTTTAAAATATATATTTTACATCCACTGTTAAATAGGAATCAAAAGTACTTAAAAACAAGTTCTTTTAAAAAATCGATGACTAGGAAGTAAGTAGAATAGCATCAAAAGTTTAAAAAGTCGGACATTTTGCGAACTACCTAATCTATTTATTTCACTTGTTACCCATAAAAAATCCCTTGCCTACTAGCCGACTGCTGGAATCACATCCTCATGTTGTAAAACACAGAGGTAGATGATCATCTAGCCAATGTAGGGATGATATGTGGTCAGGATATTGGGTCCCCCAGCCGTTATAGCTGGTCTTCTCAACCTGGAGTCGCTACTTATTATAGCTACCCAAATGTCTCACGTGCTGGGTGGGCACCGGTCCCATACTGGCTGAAATTCCATGAGAAAATTTCTTCCCCCATGGAGACTCGAACCAGCGCAAGTCCCGTAGCTCTGCGCCAAGGCTTCTTGCCTTAACCACTCGACTACGGCGCGGGACCACTTGTCACTCATACCGTTCTGAAATGTCATGAATGACCAATGTCAAGTATTTTTTTCTAGGTAATTGTTTACGTAGTTTTTATCAGTGTTAATTGATAGGAAGTAACTTTTTAATTTAATTACTTGAACAATTAATAATTTCAGGTTACTGATAAAACAGCAGATTATCAAGGCCATCGGGTTCTTTATGACATTTCTGGTATTCTCTCCTGACATTGGTGGAATTGTAACCCTTTACTTAAGTTGGGGCGCCTGGAAGACGCAGTTAGGTTATACCGATGATATGATAGGTCCATTCATAGTAATTCTGCCCGAAGGCAGGTCCTTCACTGCAATCATAGCATTTTCATTCTATGCTTGCAGCTTTACTAGGGAATTGTAGGTGTGGTAGCTTCCCGTTGCTTTCCCACCGGTGAAGGATGATGATGATGATGATGAAGATAATGATGATGATGATGATGGCCATATGATTTCGGGGACCGTTTGGGCCTTAAAGTTTTCCTGACATTTGTCTTACAGGTGAGGAAAAACCCCGATAAAAACCCCACCCAGAAAAACTGCCCCGACCGGGGATCGAACCCGGGCCCGCTGCGTGACAAGGTAATGATAGGCAATGAATGAAAATGAAGCGCCAGAAGAATTCTTAACCCTATATTTAATATAAATCCAGACTATGGGAGGATGTAGGAATAATTCCCTATAAGAAAAACATTCCTGTTGCATGTCCGTGAATCGAAACTGGGTCCCCATGAACTGTAGCCAGAAACTGATCACTAGCCCATGAGGGCGATCAACTGCAGATTATGGACTAGAATAAATTTCGTTAGCACATTTGTTTAGATAAAATTCCTACGTAAAAATATAGAAAAATGCACGCGTTCTTCTAGATATGAGAACCTCAGAATACAGCACTATACCTTATCCGCTCTTATAGTGATCCTAACATAAACAAACACCAATTGTATCCTTCCGCCATTTACGCCACAATTACTGCCACATTGACAGGGAGTACGTGTGAAGTATATAAGACATGAAATCGTTGAATGGATGAGATTTTTCACTGAACTTGTGAAATATACATTTAAAATAACTGCTTTTTACCATTAGTCATAAAGGTCTGACAGACTTAGGCTTTAAAAATTTACACAGCAACAGAAGATTCGTCACCTTCAGTCATTTTGTTGCATCAGAATGGACGGAAGCATGATTCAAATGTGTCATCCACGTATAATAAACTATTTTAAGTTGTAATTATTCATTAAGTATATTTTAGAATATTCACTATGTTTTGAATATTATTATTTTCATTCACGAAGAATAACAAGTACGAGTATATTCAGAGGACATATTTTTAATTTAATGAAGGGAACTACTTTCTCGCGTACTTATTGCTTCTACATCGTATGTCGGTGTCCATAACCAATGAAAAGCGGGCAGGCCACGTGGTTTTGTATTTATGAGGAACACTTTAAGAGCGGATATCTTTGTCATCAATCTCCTAGGCGCGACAGGCCTAGAAATCCCTTGGCCTGTCATCCGGCTGCGGGCCTCACATTCACATGTGTTAATCAAAGAGGTATACTATAATTCAGCCAGTGTAAGGGTGGCATGTGATCAGCATGTCGGGTCCCCTCAGCAGTTATAGCTGGTTTTCTCGACCTGAAGCTACTCATTGTAGCTGATCAAATTTCTCACGATACTGGGTAGGCACCGGTCTCATACTAGTCTAAATTCCATGAAAAAATTGTTCCTCCCTGGAGACTCGAACCATCGCATGTCCAGTAGCTCTGCGCCAAGGCATCTTGCCTTAATCACTCGACTACGGCGCGGGGTACTAGCTTCTGCATAGGGTTGGAAAAGTGATAATCATAGTGCATTCCAGTATGTTTACTGAAGTTCTGATTCATTCTACTTGCAGAACAGTTCAAAAGTCTATCCCTTGACTGGCATAATACTACAGGGTGTCTCAAACCTTTAGGATAAAAAAATATATATACACATCCTAGTGTAGGAAACTAATTGAAAACCTCCCACGAATAAATATATGTAACCACCAATTTTATGCGACTTTGTTTTAGATGGAAAACTAAGCTCAATTGAGTGGTATATACTCTGCTGGATAAGAAAAGAAATGAAGATATAAGAAAGGAACTAAATATTTTCAAACTTACAGACCGGATAATTAAATATAGGAACGACTGGAAAGAACATATTGATAGAATTCCAGAAGGAAGATTTCCAAAATTATTGTTAAATTATAAACCGCATGGAAGGAGAAATGTTGGTCGTCCACACAGAAGATAGTCTGAACAATTTTAACAATTCTAGCATTCATGAAATCGGAACGAGCCAACAGGCTTAATCACTGGATGATGATGATGATATTGCTTTCTACATAGTTAGCAGTAAGCCAACTACTTATTGAGTAAATTTGGAAATATTACTTAAATAATGGTGAATACTGGTTCCATTTCAACACCTCACCTTCGCAGATATTGGTTGCATCATTTTTCGAGGGAGCTATTAAATTGTCTGTAATGTGTACTTTAGGCGACACATCCTGAAAGTAATGAGATAAGTTTCGGTACGACCGACCCGTTTCTCGTTAACTATGTGTAGAAGCGATTATATTAAAAATGCAGATGCCAATTGCCACAATGTCAGCAGACAAAATTGCGATGTCTCCTCCAATTAATTACTGCCCCCTTCCGAATCACCATGAAATTGATTATAAAATTGCTTTTGAGGTAGGAATTTTCTTGCCTGAAGAGAAAAAAAAAATGTATAAATATATATATATGTCACCCCTTCACTGGCTGGATGATCGTATACCTTTGTGATGTAAGGCCAGCAGCCGACTGGTAGGCCAAGGGCCTTATAGGGCTGTCGCACCATGTTTCGGGCTCAAGGCTAAATTAGAGCCTTTGAGCAAAATTAAATCGGCTTTTCCCATCCAAGTACCATCTTAGTTACCTACTATGTAAATCTTTGGGGTGATGAGGTATCCACCTTTCACTCGCTGACATCTATAGGGAAATACGTGTAACTAAATTTGCCTTAAGAAACTCCCGCAAGTAAGTACCCATGACCAACGTAGTGATGTAAGGGTATAGATAGATATATAGGCATACAGAGAGAGAGAGAGAGAGAGAGAGAGAGAGAGAGAGAGAGAGAGAGAGAGAGAGAGAGAGAGAGAGAGAGAAGACCAAATAAATAAATAAATAAATAATATATTATATATATATATATATGGGGCACGCCGTAGCGTAGTGGTTAAGGCATAGAGCTACAAACCGGAGGGTCGGGGGTTCAAGTCCCGTTGGGGTCAGGTTTTTTAAACTGACCCAAACCCTCTGGCGGCACTATGGCCCTGGGGTCGACTCGGCCTCTAACGGAAATGAGTATCATAAGCTTGTTCTGGGGGTAAAGGCGGCCGTCACGTAGGGCTAACAACCCGGCTGACATAAAAGTGACGATTGTCTAGAAAAAGTGGGAGCATTAACCTCCTCCTACCCCAAGGGCCTCCGGGCCTGTTGTGGGATCACTTTTTACTTTATATATATATATATATATATATATATATATATATATATATATATATCCATCCATAGTAATTCTGCCCGAAGGCAGGTCCTTCGCTGCAATCACAGCACTTTCATGATATGCTTGCAGCTTTACTAGGGAATTGTGTAGGTGTGGTAGCTTCTCGTTGCTTTCCACACCGGTGAAGGATGATAGTGATGATGATGATGATGATGATTATGATAAGGATGATGATGATGATGGCCACATGATTTCGGGGACCGTTTGGGCCTTAAAGTTTTCCTGACATTTGTCTTACAGGTGAGGAAAAACCCCGATAAAAACCTCACCCAGAAAAAACTGCCCCAACCGGGGATCGAACCCGGGCCCGCTGCGTGACAAGGCAGCACGCTACCTCGAGACCACAGCGGTGGACATATATATATATATATATATAGGATAAATTAATGAACGAAAGAAAAAGAAAGGGCGAGAGAAGGAGTAAATGTGAAAGGATGAAAATGAGGCAAGATCAAAGAGTAAAAGAAGGAAATGAGGAAAAGTGGAGAGATAAACTGATAAGGTGATAAGCTGATAATGGTACAGGGGAAGAGAAATAACAAAACCCATGTATTAAAAGGAAAATAATTTTTGCGAGAACGTTAAAAGTAATGGTATTAAGTGCTGTACTTTTGATATAGCATGCCGGCAGCGATTATTAAAATATTATCTAACAACATTTAAAAAATGTGAAATAGATTCATGATAATCTACCGCATGCGGAAGAAAAACAATGTGTTTATACGTGCTTTGGCAGTGTGAGGAATTGAGGTTATAATTTCACGGATATGTTGCAGATTCCCCCACATTACATTAGTTAGCCAATAAGAGAGCATTGTTTTAGTGTAGAACCAATCAGACTTAACGGAGGATTCCCGGTTATAAGTCCATCAGCTGACGTCTAGTGCATTCAAGTCAGTTACCCAAAGACTTCTGTCCAGTGCGCATGTCCTGCACGTGACCGCCTTCATAATTGACAGCCGGTTATTTTTTCAAATTCATTCTTAAATTTTACTTTTTTTTTTCAGAATTATTTACAGTGAATTCGTGTGTATAATTTTTTACTCTTTCTATTCCTTATTTTTATTAAATAATTTTAGATTTTGATATAATTATTATAATTTATATTGACATTAGTTTTGATAATTTTCATTGTTTTCGAGTCGTGTGTGTTAGGAATTAAATTTAAAAATTGTATAATAAATACGAATTTATAAAATATTCCATTTGCGAAAGAAAAACAATTCAAACTGTATTTTCAGATATCAAAACATTAACGTGAATACTTTAGAGTGTCAACTGCAGAAATAATATTTCAGGTAAGGAGAACATATAACCACTATTACATTAGATTGAAGTATATAGTTTATATGGTACTGTTAATTTATAGCAATTTTCATTTAACCTCTCGATTATTATTAAGTTTTGCAATAGCAGGTGGGACATGAATGCTAGGAAACTGGATTCTGTTGGCTAAGGGAAGGGTAATAGAGATCAGTGAAGGACTTTAAAAGAGTGCGTTACATAAGACACATGTTAATTATTGCTAAATTCGTAATACAGTAACATGTTATAATTGAATATATTGTTATAAACATTTCTCGCAGAAGGGGTGTCCTGTCTTCCAGAGAGATTTGAAATTTTCCAACACTTTTTTTATCTCTAATTGTGACTTATCTCATTTTCTTAAATAGACAATATTCTTTGAAATATAGACTTTTCAAATCAATGAATTTATCTATGTATAATAATAATAATAATAATAATAATAATAATAATAATAATAATAATAATAATAATAATAATAATAAAATGTTTACAAATAACATTTGACATTCTATTAAATTACCAGTCAGTCCCATGATAGAAGAGGCACTTATGACAAAACATTGATTGTTAAAAAGTTCCCTTTGATGATAATATTGTTGATTATTAATTTTGAATTTATTTCTCTTCTTTCTTTTCCTTAGTATTTAACCTGTCAATTTTATATACTTTTAAGTGCCCCACACCTCCTGGGCTACAAGAATACAACCTATCAGGAGAGCAATTTAGACTCTGGATCGCATATTTTATTGACCATACAAGAACATGTAGGGCCACCCTCAAGACACCACAAAGACCAAAACACACTATTGACTTATACATTAATACCAAACAAGGTTAACATGATACAGTGAGTATGATGTTAGGGACTATTTGAGCCTTAAACGTTCCAGGCATTTGTCTTACAAGTGAGGAAAAGTTCACGTCTTCCTGCGCCAAATTAATCTACTGTCATTCTCCTCCACATTTCTCTGTCATTCCAATCTCCATCGTCCAATTATTTTTCCCTCCTGCTGCTCAAAACACCATCAAACCACGCTATTTTGGAGGATAATTTATGTGCAAGGGACCTGTCGTGCTGACCACATGTTATTTGTATAGGCTACTATTCTTCTGTTATTGACACATATAGTTATGACCCATTATATTTTCATTTTGAAAATCAAATTTATATTTAAGAAGTTTTATATCGTTAATAGACATATTGACCGCATGGCACATGATCGTCCGTCCACCTGTGCGATAGACACCTGTAGGAATGAAGCCAGCAGTCGGCTAGTAGGAACCCTGTCACGGCACGAAGTTATATGGATAAGCTAACTCATGTATAAAATGCACAGGAATTAACCAAATCAAAATATTACTTTTATAATCAAATTTAATAGAAAAGTGCAAATTTAACTTTCATTTGTATAGTTTAACGGATTGTAGTTTTATTTTTTTAAATAACAGTGATTTAAAAAATAATTATATTTTTGAAACTTAAATGTCTAAAACAAACTATGTTACAATAATAATAATCATCACAGTACATTCACAATTTAGGTAATTTGTTGACCTGTTTCGGCCTCAATAGTAACACCATCCAGAAGTATTTTGAGTGGACGTCCTGGTCTTCTTCCTGCAGGTTGATAGCCTATTAAAATTTATTCTATCTTCTTTTGTTAAATTTATACAGGCCTATGTATTTTTTTTTCTCAGTGTTTACTGTCTTCTACATATTTCGTCGTCCATTGGTAATGTCATCATTACCATTCTCCATTTCCTATTTTGTATCCTCCATCTTCTAATATATTTTCTTTAATTTATGTAATTTATTATTCCTTGCATTCATGTCAATTTTGGCCTTCATCTCACTTCCTCTCAAAATATACCGGTATTTATACGCTTTACTTGACAATCCATGTTCTGCTATTCTCTTACGTAATAAAGACTACAAATTTTAGACTACACCTAAAGAACTTTATATTTAGGCCTATGGTAGGTCTATATGAAATTTAAAAAAATAACTAACTCACTGGCACTATCGATCCCGTAGGTTCACGGTCGCGCGGACATAAGCTCTCCATACATCCCTACCCTGGGCTAATTTTTTCAATCTTCCCCTGTATAATCTACTTCCCTCAAATCATGATTGATAATGATCTCCTACCTCATTCTTGGTCTACCAACTGGGCGTTTTCTCTTTGGTTTTCCTATAAGTAGCTTCAATGTGCCTCTTTCATTCCCGATTTGTGCCACATGTCCTGCCCATCGCAGTCTACGATTAAAAAAGGTAAGACAAGTAATTCCGTGTAACAGCAGCTTGGAAGAGAAAAGGCTGACTCATTCAGTTATCTTTGGCTGGCAAGCAGAAGACTACAGGAATCACGTGGTCAGAGCGAAATTCCCATTCATTTCAGTTTTCAGGATTTCGTTGCTTCTCATATTATTTGGCTACACGTTCTATCATGAAGCTGAATGGACTGTTATTTACACAAAAAAAAGTGTGATCCTAGTTGAAATTCGCATTCGGGATTCGTTTCACCAAGAGGTCAATAAAATACATTATCTAAGGATATAGGCTTGCAGAGGGGAATAGGCTACAGAAATGTTTATATGACATATGTTTATTTATATTTTATTTGGATAAAAACAGAATGATAAATATTTAATGTGTACTTACAGCCGAGCTGTCTAAGCATCATGCCTTGACACAGATATATAGGACGCGCGCTGATTCGAGTTCCCGTTTCGGTCAGAATGGGATTCTGTGCCCATCCAGGTTAGCTATAATAAGTAGCGGCTCTATGTTGAGCTATAATGGCTATGGGAATCGATATGCTGACCACATGTTACTCCTATATTATCTGGATGATGGATGATCGTCTCCTTTGGTATTTCCTCCAATAAACAATAATTCTATCCGAGCATCTCACTTCAGTTGAAAATTTCTATCTAATTCTACACTGATTAAAAAGTTAGGAGTCTTCGATATCATGATATAAAATACATTTATTTTTGTTCAGTGCCACAGGGTTTTGTTACGAGATTTCTAAACATTCTCTTCTGACATTGGGAAAATTGGAACACTTATGAGTTGGGGCGCCTGGAAGGCGGGATTATGTTACCCCGATAATATGATGAATGGTAAACGATAATAAACTTAGGAGAGTCCTTAAACCTGATATTAACCTAAATTCCTGGCCATGGAGACCTCATGAAATACAATCAGAAGCTCTGACCACACGACCATGAGGTTGGTCATAGTAAAGTTTTAATTACTGATTTTCCGATCAAAAAGTGTGTCGAATATTGTAAAAAAGTTAGCCAATAGGTGTTCCTGAGATCCATCATTGTCAGGGGATGAAGAGAAATAAAACTGTTGTTAATGAAATCGTGGAAGGAAAATCTTTCACCCTTACAGTTCTATTCCCATTGATTTTACTTAACATTTCAATCTATAACAACAGGGACAGAAAATTCCATAGTCTTATAGATATCCTATCTCGTTCTGTCTCAAAGAACTGATAAGCGGTTTTTACTTTTATAGCTGGAGTGGAAAAGAATTAGATATTAGTCCATAGATAATCTTAATGATTCGCTGATGTCATTATTAACTTCTTACTCTCTTAAGACAATTGGGTCTTGTTTACATAATTAAATACCAATACAATTCGTCGTAGCATTGTTGATTAAGGCAATATGCTGTAAGTCGGATTACCGAGAGATCGAGTCCCGGTGTGTGTCAGAATTTTTATACTGACCCAATTATTATTATTTAAATAGTTTTTGTTCTTTACTTGTCATCTGTATACCGTGTAGCTTGTATTATCAATAATTAATAATTTATTGTTATATGTATAATGTTCACCGTTGTGGCCTCGAGATAGCGTGCTACCTTGTCACACAGAGGCGCCCGGGTTTGATTCCCGGTCGGGACAAGTTTCCTCGGTGAGGTTTCTTCCGTTTTTTTTCATCACCTGCATGACAAATGTCAGGTAACTTTAAGGCTAAAATGTCCCCGAATATCATCTAGCATTATCATCATCCTTATCACCGGTGTGGAAACCAACGGGAAGCTACCGCACCTGTAATTCCCTAGTAAAACTGCAAAGCATAGCATTAAAATGCTATGATTGCAGTGAAGGACCTGCCCTAGGACAGAACAGTATAGAATAGAATATATATGTATAATTTAACTCTGATGAAGTGGAAGAGAAGACTTTACAATCATAACTCCATCAGGTAAAGTAAATAAACCAAGTAAGCTAAATAAACTAAATCTTCTGGCGGTATTATGACCCTCAGGTCGACTCAGTGTCTAACGGTAATGAGTACCAGACACTTATTCTGGGGGTACAGGCGGCCGTCACGCAGTACTGACAATCCGATTATCTATAAAATTGGAAGCCTTGACCTCATACTATCCCAAGAGCCTCGTAAGGCTTACAGAGCTTTCACTTTACCTTTTTTAACAATATTATGCGGGGTAGGTCGTAGAGAATTTAAAAAAAAGTTTATAAGCTAGAAAGTCGCGGATTCGATGCAGTCAGGATTTTAAAACTGGCCAAAATCTTCTGGCAGTATCATGGCCTGCAATAAACTCACCTCTAACTGTAATGAGTACTAGACTATGTTCTGGGGTTAAAGGCGGCTGTCGCGCAATGCTGATAACCCGGCTGATTGGTGAAAGCTTCAACTTCCTGCTACATCAATGTCCTTCTAAAGCGTGTAATGGGATAATTTATTTTTTACCAATATTGTGTCCTGTGTTCCTTGCTATATATAATTGTTTACTTTTCATTGAACACAATCATGTATGTACTTATAAGAATCAAGTACCAGCTGGTCACTTCAAATTAATCGCAGTCAGATAATCTTATTGTTTAACATACAGCATTGCGTAATTTTAAGATATGTCTTTAACATTCTTCTTCTTAATAAGCTACAGCTTCAATTAGAGAATGATTTGATCTTCTCAAGAGTTCTTTCCACACTTTTCTATTCTGGACATATTTGTTCCAATTTTTTATCTTCATCAATTTTATATCATCTACATCATCTTCCCACCTTTTTTTTTTTGGTCGTCCAACATACATTTATTTAGGGATTAATGGCTTCCATTTGTAGAACATCCTTCCTTCATTCATTATATATATATATATATATATATATATATGATATATGGTATGATAAGAAAAATAAATGCCTGGACGGGATTCGAACCCGGAACTCTGAGTACCTCTGCGTGTTATCCATTACACCACCAGGCGAATCCAATTCAAACACTTATTTTTCTTATATATGTATTATATTCTCCATTATTACTAGATGTCGCGATGTGTATATATATATATATATATATATAGTATGCGTATGTATGTGTGTGTTCAATACAGCTTAATGAGAAATAATGGACCTAACTGTCTTCTGTGACTGAATATATGTGGGTTTATCATTATATATATATAACTTTCTTCATTAGGGGATTGCCACAAGGACAAAGTGATACAATTTTCAAAATTGATTACTATTACATTCAATACTGAGAAGCACTGTCATATACGGAGTCGAAGCATGGGAATTCAACAAAAACTTAGAACAAAAAGTATGTCGATGGAAATGGATACCTTGAGGAGAGCAGCAAGACATTCAAGATTTAAAAAAGAAAAGTAAAAAAAAATCAATACTAGATTATATAACATATAAGCAGTTAAATTGGTATGGGCGTTACGACAATACAAGAAGAAAGGTACCCAGAAAAACATATTGGAATGGTGTCAATCTGGAAGAAGAAAGAAAGACCTTGAAACGCACCTATCTCTATGATTTAACATGTAGATGTAATTAATACACAAGTGATCTTCTTGGTGATATAATATTAAAATATATATGTAGTCAATATGCCCATTTCACCAATTAATGTTTTAAAATGGTCAACAAGTTTCTACAGCCAAGCTGTCATTCTCAAGACCAGATATTGACTGTCAATATCAGTCAATATCTGGTCTTGAGAATGACAGCTTGGCTGTAGAAACTTGTTGACCATTTTAAAACATTAATTGGTGAAATGGGCATATTGACTACATATATATTTTAATGTAGATGTAAGGTTATGGCCGGATAGTAACTAAGGCCCTCCTAGGCCTGTCACGTCATGGAGTTTGGTTTTATAGAATAACATAAAAATTAAAAAGTAATTTGAATCCGGAATTTGCCCTCAAGCACTTGGGAAAAAGAGCGGAAAAACCATATATTATTTGTCAGTACTTTATGGAAGTACAAATCGCTTGTACGTTACCAGAAGCTGACCTCTTTCGGTAATTTATAATATCGTTTGGTAACAATGGCTTGTATTATACAAAAACCTGTTTTAGATAAATCAGAATGATGTAATACGAATTGCAAACTTATATAATATGAAAGATCCTTTCTTCGCGACTGCCATATGTGTGCCCTTGAAAATAGTCAACGACCTTTCGAAAGTGATCTCGTCTTGATACAATACCAAGTGTTATGTTAATGCACTATCTTTATGACAGTAACGTAATTATGCAAATATCATAAAATGCAAATAAATTTGTTTTCAGATTACTATGTCATCAATTTAAGGAGACTCAAAATCACAACTCCCACGCTTCCATGAAGGGATACCAGGTTCGAATTCTGCACTTCCGTGAGATGACAATCTACATTTGTCTGTATAATTCACACAAAATTATTTACCATAATACGTAATAAATACGTTTGACTACCAGTCAACATGTCTGTGTTGACAGGATTAATTTAAATACTGATAAGTAAAATAGGCCTAAAAACCGTAAATAAAAAAAGAGAACTGCGTAGTCTAAGGGAATTCATCAATAATATTTTATGGTCCTATTTTTCTAGTTGTCCCGCGCCGTAGCTCAGTGGTTAAGGCAAAATGCCTCGGCGCAGAGCTACGGGACTTGCGCTGGTTCGAATACCCATTGGGGAACAAATTTTTTCATGTAATTTCGGCCAATATGGTACCCGTGTTCACCCAGCATCGTGAGAAATTTGGGTACCTACAATAAGTAGCTGCTCCAGGTTGAGAAAACCAGCTATAACGGCTGGGGGACCCGACATGCTTACCACATGTCATCTCTACGCTGGGTTAATGATTGTCTGCTTCTATGATAAATACATGTGGGTGTGAGGCCACAGGTGGATGATAGGCCTTGGACCTTCTAGGCCTGTCGTACCGTGGAGTTTAGCTTTAATATTTTAATCAATAATCGAAGTTATAAGTTTGATTTCAAAACTCCACGGCACGACACGACACGACACGACACGACAAGCCTAGAAAGCCATTGGTGTACTAGCCGGCTTCTGGCTTCACATCCAAATATGTTAATCACAGAGGTAGACAATCATCCAGCCAATATAGGGGTGACATGTGGTCAGTATAGATGGTTTTCTCAACCTCTAGTCGCTACTTATTGTAGGTTCCCAAATTTCTCACGATGCTGGGTGGGCACCGGTCCCATATTGGCCGAAATTCCATGAGAAAGTTTATTCTCCCATAAATAATCGAGCCAGCCCAGTCCCGTGGCTCAGCGGTAAGAAATATTACCTTAACCACTCTGCTACGACGCGGGACAGCAGGTTTAACAGTCCATAGATTTATGTTACAGTACCATCAAACATTAAATAGTTACAAAATAAATGTACATTTTAAACATACTCTGCTCAAAAAAATTAGGGGATATTGTAGAATAACCTATTAAGACAATGTGTTTTGGAATAGTATTAGATGCAATCACTTTCTATTACTCCAAGATAATGTTGTTACGTAACCTCGGTACCACACCAGAGGGCAGTGTCTGTACTGTTGATGTGAAAGTGTGGTGTGGGGGTGATGTTTTGTTGCTGTTTTTAAATCCAGTCCAGTTTTCAGTTAGTGAATGACTTGCCTTAGGGACAGTGATGCCTCGACAACGTGATTTACCTGAACCAATGGCTTGGAGGGCCATAGGAAGGACGGAAGCTGGACAGACACAACAAGAGGTGGCACAAGCCATTGGGGTGTCTCAAAGCGTGATTTCCAGACTTTGGAATCTTTTTCAAAGAACATACTGTTCACAGAAGAGCCGGAGAAGGTCGACCAAGGGCAACAACGACAAGGGATGACCGTTACCTCTTGTTAACAGCCCGTCGGAATAGACAGCAGAATGCAACTCAATTGCGAAATACACTTCAAACAGCAACAGGACGCAGGGTGTCAACTCAAACTGTCCCTAATCGACTGCATGGAAGTAGTCTCTATGCCCGTAGGCCCATGGTGTGTACCAGGTTAACTCCACAACACCCGTAGAGATCGCAGAAACTGGGCGGAGGAACTTCGTGGGTGGAGGCATGCTGAATGGAGATCAGTTCTTTTTTCTGATGAGTCGCGATTCAACGTGGAATGTGATAGTCGGCGTGTATTCATCTGGAGAGAAAAAGGGACACGAAACAATCCAGCTTTTGTACGTGAAAGATCCCCACATGGTGGCGGTGGATTGATGGTTTGGGCAGGAGTCAGTAGTGGTGGACGTACGGACCTCTATGTCATCCAAGGTGGTACTTTGACTGCGGTAAGGTATAGAGATGAGATTCTCCGACCTTTTGTCGTGCCTTATGCTGGTGCCATAGGTGATTCTTTTCTTTTTATGGACGATAATGCACGACCCCACAGAGCTGGCTTGGTGGACGACACGCTGGAAGTGGAGGGTATCGAGCGTATACATGCAATAGCCAGCTTCCTCCCCGGACTTAAATCCGATTGAGCATGTGTGGGATGCATTAGGCAGGCGCATTGCAGGCAGACCAGCACCTCCGACAACTGTTCCAGAGCTGCACATTGCTCTTATGGAAGTGGCCACGTATCCCCCAAGAACTCATTGCTAACCTCATTGCATCAATGCCACACAGGTGTGAGGCAGTGCTGGCCGTTCGAGGAGACCATACACCATACTAAAGAAACATTTTCACCCATGTTAATGTTGCTTTGTTTGTTTGCCATATTCCTAATCAGGATCTCTTTGACATCTGGTGTGGTACAGAGGTTACGTAATGACTTCAAACTCTTGTTTACATTCTTTTGGAGTAATAGAAAGTGATTGCATCTAATACTGTTCCTAAAAACATAGTCTTAATAGGTTATTCTACAATATCCCCTAATTTTTTTGAGCAGTGTAGTTATTTTAAATGATGTCCGAACTAACAATATATAGATGACACTTCAAATTATTTAACTTATTAAATTAAGTTTAAATTATTTATAATAATCTTAACCCCTATCCTCCACCTGACCTATTTAATAATTTAAAGCAAATCAAAACAAGATAATTCATAACTTTTCGTAATTTGAATATTCATTAAAAAAACAAAAGTTATTATTGTCAATCGTAGAATGGAAACTAATTTAAATAGGCGATTTTTGTTTTCAAATGTGTTGACGTTATAAGAAAATATATGAACAAGCGAAATGACTCATGAAGTAGGTCTGGCGTTTAAGATACTCATTCGGGAGTTCAGGAATCAAATCCAGATCATTTTAATTAGGAGATTTTCATGGTTGAAATTAGATTTCAAGATTCATTTTGACTTTCATAGTCATTACGTAATTCTTTAAAGTTAGTATCAGTCGTATTTACACAACACAAGAATTTACTGTAGATAAGTACAGCCTAGTAACATACACAGATATTTTCCAGACGCCATATGATCAAAGTCAATTGTCTCAAATAAATAAAATCAAATCAAATTATATTCTGAATCATAGTGAACGCAGTAATCTTATTTAATCTGCATTTAGACTAGAATATCCATTTATAACTTATACTACAATGTGCAGTAAAATAAATAGATAAGTAAATAATAGAAACAAAGTAAATGAAAAGCTAGCTGTACAAAATATTAATTTCAAATGAAATGATTAATTATATCTTCTTTAGTTTAACCTCTCACCGTATAGGTACTTTTATGTGCCACATGCCCCCCGGACCTTACAGTGGCACGACCTGTCGGGAGAGGGATTTTAACTATGGATCACATGCATCTTTTTTTGACCATACAAGGGCATGGAGGACCTCGCTGAATGAGTTGATCAGCTCAGTTCAGGGCCTCTTCCGGGACAACAACATTAAGACGAAATACCACTCACACACATTCATACTAAACGTGGCGAATGTGACAATGATGGTCAGATGATGTTCGGGGATCGTTTGGGCCTTAAAGTTTCCTGACATTTGTCTTACAGTTGAGGAAAAGCTCCACTTAGGAAACTTGTCCCGGCTGGGGATCGAACCCGGACCCGCTGCGTGACAAGGCAGCACACTACCTCTAGACCACAGCAGTGGACGATTAATTAGGGCCTATATATCAATAGACTGTATTAAAAGATTGGTTCGGGTTTTAGGACCCTATCACAGCAATCTTATTTTTAGGTCATTGTATTACCCATCTGTTATTTTATGGAATGAATGGGATGAAATCTCCCTTTGGCCCTATTTTGCCTTAAATTTACATACAGGCTCGGAGTCATGAGGAAGTATATGAGTGTGCCCTATTAGATCACCACAACCATATATTTTAAGCGCCTTTAAATACCTGTAATTTTGCCAACAGCAGGAGCAAACCCTAATTATACGAGTAGTTGCTATACTTTGTCAAATGTGGAAATATTCTAAGAAAATGGCCCAGGTATTCCCTTAGACTGTAAGGTTTGAGCCTCATTTTCGGGTGGTTCCGGATCAAATCCGTGGGTCGTTCAACTTGAACATCTTTTTGTTCCTTGTTTTCTTTAGTCAAGATAAATGCTGCATTGGACTTTTATTACCAAGACTCGTTTAATGACGTGCTTTTTTATTGAGCATTTTATTAAAAATATAGCCTGCTCTTGGTAGGAGAAACCCATTTTTGTTTAGTTTTTTTTCTTTGGCTTCGTTCATGAAGAATGTTCAAATTTACAGTTTCTAAGGCATAGAATTTGTATGTTTACGGTACTTCAGGAGTTTTTATTCATGGTCAACATATGTTTTACTGCCAAACGTCATTCCTAAATGTTCACGTAACTGTTTCATACCAGTCACTTCTCAGGAAGATGGCATCAGAATTAGATGTCGAATATATGAAGTTGATAATTTAACGTGACCGTTAACCACGTGAAGATATTTAGTTATTAAGGCCGAGAAAACTTTAATAATCAGTATGTGCCATCAATTTATATAATCAATTTTGATCCTGAGGGTCCACCGCTGTGATCTCGAGATAGCATGCTGCCTTGTCACGCAGCGGGTCCGGGTTCAAGTCTCGGTCAGAACAAGTTTCCTGGGTACTTTTTTAACCACTGGTCGGCACAAGGGATAGGAGGCCTGACTCTCAACTCGTGGGCCCGGGTTCGTTACTCAACAGAGTTGAATTATTTAACTTCCACCCCGTAGCCGAGTGGTTAAGGCAAGGTGCCCTGGCGCACAACTATGGGACTTGCGCTGGTTCGAGTCCCCATGGAGGAAGAAATTTTCTCTTCGAATTTCGGCCAGTATGGGACCGATGCCCATCCAGCATGATGAGGCATTTGGGTAGCTACACTAAATAGGGCCTCCATGTTGAGAAAACCAACTATAACCGTTAGAGAACCCGACATGCTGATCACATGTCACGCCTACAGTGGCTGGATGATCTCTACTTCAAATTAACACGTGTGGATGTGAGGCCAGCAGCCGGCTGGTAGGCCAAGGCCTTCAAGGTCTATCACGCCATGGGGAATTTGATCCTGAGGTTTATGATTGTGTTTCATGAGTAAGGGTCCATAATAAAATGGGCAGTACACTATCACCTTATTTAGTGCACAGTATTTAGACGCAACTGAAGAACTGAATAAAAAAAATCCTCTTTGACGATATTTTAATTCCAGAGTTTGTTTGAAAGAGGCATAATCGAAATTCATTGTCAGGGTGTCCAACGCAGTCGACAAAATCTTGAAAACGGGAATAATATTTCCGAACACTTCGATAATCTCTCTTGGCTCCGTCTTAGTGACAGATGTAAATTACCCACTTTTACTTCTGAATCCCTACACTCCTAATTACTTGGCGTCCAGATTTGAGAAATTATCTTCTTACCTCAATATTGGCACAGTCTGCTAAAAATCCCTCACCATAGCACTTTCTCTTATTCTATTTCTTTCACAGTAACCTCTCCCCGCTCCTGGAATTTCCTTCCTCAAAATATCAGGGGTTGCCGCATATTTTACACTTTTAATTCACGCTTATACAATTACTTGTTGTTATATAAATAATTAATTTTTCTCGAGAACTAAATTTATTCTATGGGATTAATAGTTTTTTTTTTTTCATTTTTCGATCTTGTACATTGTATATTTCTTTCGTTAAATCTAGATTAAATCAAAATATATTCACCTCTTTTAAAAATCATATTAAAGCACCGTTGAGGTTATGTAATGAGATATTAAATATAAAATGGTACCTGGTAAGTCAGTCATTCTCAACTAAATAATTTAGTTGAGGACGACTGACTTACCAGGTACCAATTTTATATTTAACATCAAAATATACTGTAAATAAAAATTATATATAACGTGATATATATATATATATATAATGTGATATTTTTGTTTATTGTAATTTATATGTAAGCATAATTTTCGTATTTTTTAACCTGATTGAGTGGTAGACAAGGGCTTTTCAGGCCTTATGGTAGAATAAAGCTATTATTATTATTATTATTATAATTGTTATTATTATTATTATTATTATTAGTATTAGTATTAGTATTATCATCATCACCATTATTATTAACTCGGAAATTTGAAAAACCGGGAAATATACTTGAATTCATAAAGCGACATGTATCTATCTTGTATTTCAATGAGAAATGCTTATTCAAGATATAAGGAAGCAGAGTTAGATCCAAAAAAATAAATTTTCGGGTTCAATTCCGGTCGGGGCAAATTTCCTGGATGAGGTTTATTCGGGGGTTTACTTCTCCTAAAAGACAAATTTCAGGAAGCTTTAAGGCCAAACGGTCTCCGAACATCATGTGGCCATCATAATCATCATCATATTGACTTCACTAGATTAAGTTTAGGATTAAGGCCCCATCTGGTGCATCATTGCCATCATCATCACCCAGCATATCATTGAGGAAATGTAACCCTGCCTTCCAGGCGCCCTAACCTCGGAAGTGGGTACAATACACCAATGTCAGGAGAGAATATCAGAACGTCGAAATGACGAACTGGTGACATTGAATAAAAAAATATTACAATTGTAAGAACAGGAGAACATTTAATATACATAAATTAAACATTATTTCTAGCAAGGTGTGTAGGTCTGCTAACAAGTCAGTGGCGGCTAGTAACCATACATTCTCAACTACGTATCATGCATACGGCTCGTTTACAGTTCCATACAATATTTTTCTTATTTCTATTATATTCTTTCAATTATTTTCCTTTTTGATACTCCCTATTAAGAATTATTCGATGCGACGGATAAATTATCTGCCATTTATGCACGGATTATGGATTTGTTGATTTCACGAATCACTTGAAGGTGGAGAAAATATTACGAGTATTTAGGGACATTTTTGGACCAAAGAGAGATGACCAGAACAATTGACGGAGAAGATTAGACCTACTTAACAGTAGGATCTTGATCTTTACAGGAAACCAAATGTAAAAAGAACAATTGAGTCTCGTAGACAACGATGGACAGGATATGTGGCACGAATGGGGAATGACAGAGAGACCTAGAAATTTCTTGTAAGAAAATCAGAATGTAAATGCACAGTAGACAGACCAAGAGTGAGATACGAGAATAACATTAACCATGATTTGAGGGAGATCAATTATACAAAGAATGATCGGAAAATATTCCTCAGGATAATAATAATAATAATACTAATAATTATTATTATTATTATAATAGCTTTATTTTACTGGCAGAGTCAAAGCCTTAAGGTCTTGTCTACCACTAAACCAGATTAGAAAACGTACGAAAATTAGTATTACATTTAAATTACAACAAACAAATTATTATATGGTATATTTACAACACAATATTATTATCTACAATACATGTTGATTTAGTCTAGTTTTAACGAATAAAATATAGAATGTATAAGATAGAAAAAAACTAATGGTATAGAATACATTTAATTCAGAAAAAATGGATTGTTTAACATGAAGTAATTGTATACCTACTCGTAGCCTAAAAATGTCAAATATGCGGCAACCACTTATATCTTGAGGGAGGGAATTCCAGGAGCGGGCAGAGGTTACTACGAAACAAGTAGAATAAGAACATATGCTGTGGAGAGGGATTGTTAGCAGACTTATCTTGTAACCTAGTGTCAATATTGTGGAATGAGGATAACTTTTACAATCTGGGCGCCAGATAACTAGGAGTGTAAGGTTACAGAAGCTAGAAAAGGAGTGAAAGAGAGTGCAATTTGCGTCTGTTGCTAAGACGGAGCCAACAGAGTTAAAGTGTTCGGAAACATGATCACAACGGCGGATGTCGAAGATGAAACGAACGCAAACATTGTGAAAAGCTGTAGTCTCTGCGAAAAGTCAAAGTTTAGGTCATTATATATAACATCACAATAATGTGGCAACACGATTCTGTACAAGGATTTGTTTCAGTGAAACAGAGAGAAATTTCTTTAAACGTCTAAGATAATGTAAAATGGAGAAAGTCCTTTTACAGAAGTTTGACTTGTGTTTCCAAGGTTAAATTTGGGTCTAGAAATAGTCCAAGATCGAGTAATGAAGAAGAATAAGGAATACTTATATCACTTATAGTAATGTTTGTAAGTGTATATATGCCAAAAGTTGTGAGCAATCTTTGTTGTCCCATTAGAATGACTTATTTGTTAGGTTCAGATTTAGACCGAAACTTTAAAACCAGTTAAAGATAGACATGAGATCGTCGTTCATTTTCGTCTAGTTGTTATAGATGGAATCAGGAGCTGAATGTAGGTAAATTTGGAGACCGTCAGCATAGAGTTGATATTGTCTGTCGAACGGATCTGTGCCCCCATAAGATATGCGAACTAAAGCCTATTTCCTTTTCTGCCTCGGCATATCATTTCCATCCCTGGATTCCTATTTCTCTCTTTTTTCTATCTCTCTCTTGCACTCCAGTGTTGTCAACTCAACTCCAACCTTAAATTATTCAATTTTCAAGAGCCATAACAATTGGGGAAGTTTGGCAACATCCCTACTCGATAAGTTATCATTGGCTGCCGTTTGACGTGTGGGAGGAGAGTGCGGTGAAAGGGTGAGAGTATAGACATGTACTTTTCTAAGAACGATATCACTGCTATAGGGGCACAGATCAGTTGGTCCGAGTATAACAGCAATACTTTAGTACAGTTCATACGTCATTGATGTAGATTGAGAAAAGAAGAGATCCGAGAACACTGCCGCCTGCATGTTGTATCAAAACGAAGTAGAGTTTAATTAAACATATTGTTGATGTTCGTGCAGGTATGAATCGAACCAGGATACAGTGTTGTCAGACAGGTATAGGTGCTTGAGATTTATCATAAGTAAGTCGTAGTCTACAATGTCAAAAGCTTTGCTGAAGTCAGGTAAAGTTAAAAAGAATCAATTCACGTCTATCCATGACTTCACGAATAAGCTCAGTAATTTTTAACAAAGTGCGGTTGTACTATTAACATACTTAAACTTTCTAGAACATTAAGGAATTTAACAATTATAATGACTATTTAACTCATGCCCCAAATGGGAGTCAATAACCAATCACGTTTCAATGATTTCTGTTTTACAACCAATCAGAGTCGTGTTTCACGAAATATTTATCAGTGTTATATTTACCATATTAAAGAAAGCTCCTCCTTTTTAATATTCTGAACCCAGATCTGACCATTATTTTGCAGTGACTGAGCCTATGAGAAATACGGCTACCAGATTGTATATATAGTGCATAGATGTCAACACACAGCGCTTGCAGGAGTTAATATAAAAACATTTGTAGCTATTTATTATACCACAAAAAAAAAAGAAATCACTGTTTGCACTTTCTTAAATGTATTTTTTCCCAGATAATAATCCAGAAAAATATAATTGTCATATTTACATCAGAAATGAATTAATATACAGTTTGATGTGTTTCATTTTTTCTCCACTAGAGAGCATTCTTACAATATTGCGTTCCTTTGGCAATAAATAGTATGATCTGGTTGCAGTGATAAACAAAAGAAGCAGATGAAGCGTACCTTACGTTTCTAATTTGTTTTCAAACATCGCCGTTTACATTAAATATATAAATATTTTAAAATAACTATAGTTAAATAATGATTTGTGAGTAAACAGCTTAATTTTATTCGTTAAATAGTCCTGACAAATGCCACTCTTGATTTCCAAATTCTTATAAGTAATGCCACGAGTGATTTCCAAATTATCGATAAATTTACGACTCACTAATTTGAAAATCACTCGTGGCATTACTTATGACAGCTGTCCTATTCCTTTCAGCTCCCTCCTTTTCCTGGTTAAAGAGAATGTTGCGCTGAGCAGGTTAATCCAGTTAATACTTAGTCTTGATAATGGCAGCTTAGCTGTTGAAACGCGTCGTCTGTTTTTAATCTCACGAAGATCACACATATTGGTAATCAAACTAACTTAGTTTTATCTAATTTCCGTGGAAGTATCTTTGCGGTTAAACTCGTCATGTGACATCACATGACGCCCACCGTCTGGTGATTAGTATTTAGGGTAGAACTCGTGGCAATGATTTTTAGTTGTGTTCTTGCGTTTAACGATATAACATTGATTATGTTCTGTTGAAGGGCGAAACACACGTGGGGATCAATTTGGTAAGGTATTTTAGTAACAATAATAAAAACAATAACAATAATAATATATTTATTTTACCTTGCAGAGTTAAGACCTCAAGGCCTTGTCTAGCAATCAATCAGGTTAAAAAATACAATATTAGTAATAACTAAATTACAATATACATAAATGATTACGTGGCATGTTTACCATACAATTACTATCTACAATATATGTTACTTTAGTCCAGATGTAGCAAATAAAATATAAAATGTACAAAATAAAAATAACTATTGATGACACAGAATCAATTTAATTCTGAAAAAAAAATTAACAAGTAATTTTATAAGCGTGACTTAAAAGTGTCAAGGGTGCGGAAACTTCTATATATTGAGAGAGGGAATTGCAGGAGCGGGTAAAGGTTACTGTGAAAGAAGTAGAAGAAGATGTGTTGTGGAGAGGGATTGTTAGCAGACTTATCTTCTAACCTAGTGTTAATATTGTGGAATGAGGATAACTTTTAAAATCTGGACGCCAGATAACTGGGAGTGTAAGAGTACAGAAGCTAGAAAAGAAGTGAAAGAGAATGCAATTTACGTCTGTTGCTAAGACGTAGCCAACAGAGTTGTGAAACACGAACACAACTGTGGTTGTTGAAAATGAAACGAACGCAAGCATTATGAACACTCTGCAGTTTATGCAACAAATCAAAGTTTAGGCAATTATTTAAAAGTCACTATAATGGAAGTGTGGCAACACAAGATTCTGCACAAGTGTTTGTTTTAGAGAAACAAGGAGACATTTCTTTAAACGTATAAGATAATGTGAAATCGAGAAAGTGTTTTTACAGATGTGTTTCACTTGTGTTTGTCAGGTTAAATTTGGGTCTAGATATAGTCCTAGATCGAGTACTGAAGAATAATAATGGATAATTTTATTATTTAGAGTAATGTTTGAAGTATAGATATGCCAAGGGTTGTGAGAAATCTTTGTTTGTACCATTAAGAATATGTTTTTTTTAAGATACAGATTCAGACCGAAACTTGAAGACAAGTTAAAGATAGACATGAGGTCATCATTCATTTTTGTCAAGCTGTTACAGAGGGAGTCCCACGCCGTAGCCGAGTAGTTAAGTTAGGATACCTTGGCGCAGATCTGTGGGACTTGCGCTAGTTCGGATCTCCATGGGGTAAGAAATTTTCTCATGGAAATTTGGCCAGTATGGGACCAGTGCCAACTCAGTATCGTGAGTCATTTGGGTAGCTACAATAAGTAGCGGCCTCAGGTTCAGAAAACCAGCTATAACATCTGGGGGGGGGGGATTCGACATGCTGACAACGTCACCCTTACACTAGCTGAATTAATCGTCTACCTTTGTGAATAACGCATGTGGGTGCGAGGCCAGCAGCCGGTCAAGGGCCTTCTAGGCCTGTCGCGTCTGGAGATGAATGTAGGTAAGTCAGCACACAGATACTAATGACAGTATATAAGTATGGTTGATAATAAGTGATGAAGATTGAGAACACTGTCCTGGGGGACTCCCGCCTGCAGGTTGCGCCAAGACGAAGTAAGAGGTGTTGACGTTCGTGCAGGTATGAATCGAACCAGGATACAGCGTTGTCAGACAGGTGTAGGTGACTTGAAATGTATCGTAAGTCGGGGTCTACCGTGTTAAAAGCTTTGCTGAAATTAAGTAAAGTTTAAAAAATCAATTCACTTCTGTCCATTACTTCACGGGAATATCTTCAGCGATCTTTAACAAAGCTGTGATTGTGCTATGTCCAGACCTAAAATAGGATTGATAATGGAGCAATGAGGTAATTTGGTAGGAGGTATTCAGTCATTTACTGGTGTACAATATGTTCCAATGCTTTAGACAATGTCGGAAGCATGCTTATAGGTCTGAAGTCTTTACAACTAATAAGTGCATTTTTAGGTATAATTTGAACCCTGAACTGTTCCCATATAGTAGGGAAGTTATAAGTTTTAAGGGAAGAGTTAAGAAATATATGAGTTACTATGGGTAGTGTGATGTCAATGATTATATTTAGCATTAAAATCTTGACGTCATATGTGCATTGAACATTGGATTTAATCCGCTTGAGCTTTTTGACATCTGTAGGCGAGATATAGAAGTAAAATTTATCTATTCTCGCAGATGGGAATGGAGATAAGTCTTTAAGAATGTCTACTTTAGTCTTGTCGTCAAGGGTAAAATGTTAATTTAAAAGATGAAGAGTCAGTTTGGGATGTAAATGTCCTAACCCTGCTGCTCGGAGATTTCGCCAAGTGTCCCGCGCACTTACTTCAGGTCCGTGTGGGCGTGTCGAAGTTTGGGATTGCATATAGTTGTGTTTCTAAATTGTTTGTTTAGTTGTTTTGATTTTATTGCTTTTACTGTATTTGAGGTAATCACATACTTTTTAGCGGAATTAACATTAAGTTATATTGTTTTATTTTGCATATCAGATTAGTTAAACTTTAAATTCTAACAAAACACGTTATCGAAACATAAAATACAGGTTCAACAAAACGTAAAGTATACTTTAATGACGATATATAACAACATTTGTTGATTTATCTTTTTTTTTCTCCACAAAATCCCACATTACTCTTTCTCGCTGGTCGTAGAACACACCAAAGTATCTCGTTAGTAAACCTCTCCTTTTGTAACCAGTCGTCTAAATAACTATTATTCGTCGCTTAGGAAAGACATCTGAAGACTTGATAAATGAGGCCAAAATTCATGTTCGATTTGAATAATAGAAAGTGATTAATTTTTAAGAAAGCTTACTAATAAAATTATGCAAGATTACATTTGTAATTAGGCTACATCTGAAGAATGTTGATAAATGAGGCCAAAATGCATGTCCGATTAGAGTAATCATAAGTGATTAATTTTTAAGAAAGCTTATTGATAACAGTATGCAAGATTACATTTCTAATTTTTAAGTTATCTACTGACCAAGTTTATCCGTATTATATTGTATGATAATTTTTTCCATTACATGACGTATTATCTTGATATGATTATTATCTTACGACCATTGGAATATTTGAGTTAAGATCAAATATAAGCCTAATATCCGTGTATATATATATATTTAAGAATGATCTTTGTAATTTTGTTGTAATTCACTGAGTAAACTACTGCTCTCTGAAAGTTTAATATTTCCTGACATGTGGCCACGCTTAATTTCTATAGGGCCTATCAATTCTGATTTATTTTCAGGATAATAAAAAATGTAGATTATATTATTCCACTTCATTAACGGGTACTTTCACGCCACCCTGGCCTTACAGTGGCTCGATCTGTCAGGAGAGTGATTTTAATTATGGCTCATATACATTATTTTTTTGACCACGCAAGGACATGGAGTGCTTCCCCAATGAGTGATCAGCTCAATGTCAGGGCTTCCTCCGAGATAATAAAACATTAAGACGAAACACACCATTCACACATACATTCATACTAAACATGGCAAATGTGATGGTGATTATTATGGCCAGATGATGTTCAGGGACAGTTTGGGCCTTAACGTTTCCTGGCATTTATTTTACGGGCGAGAAAAAATTCCGCAAAAAAAAAAAAACTAACCCAGGAAATTTGTTCCGACCGGGGATCGAACCCGGAATCGGTGCTAGGAAACAACGACGCTACCCCGAGACTACATCGGTGGACTGGCATAGGCCCATGTAGCCTATATATTTTTTTCGCTCATATGCCATGTGATTAATTACCGGTACTATATTATATTTCTTCTGAATATTTGTACACGTTTAGATTAATTAGTTTAGAGTTATATCTTCATCCCTCTTTAAAAAACCGCAGATAAAAAAAGCAAATTGTACAATGTATGTGTGTGTATGTGCCCCATACGTCCCGCGTAGGGACATGGGTGCTGCCTAGCGGGAGTTTCTTAACCAAGCTAATTTTTAGTTACGGTTATTTAACTATTTATGCCAACAAGTGACATGTGGTTAGCACATCGCCTCAATGAAACATCTAGCAGGTAACTAACTTATTACTTGGCTGAATGAAGTCGGTTACATTTTGCACAGATACCTTTTTTATTCAGGCTTGCGATTCTTTTACGAGTCTCAAAATCTTCAGGCTCGGGACCCTTAAACTTTTCCATCCTAAAATCTATCGACCCCGGCCGTGTTTGAACCCGCAACTCTTGGGACTAGAGGCACTGTATCACTGCGCCCGACTAAATTTTATAGTAAAGTTGAAAAAAAAATATATCTTTGTCATTTAGACGCAATGATTGAGTTGTTAAATAATGTATAAATAAGAATGAAATAGAAACAGAATTCTTCCAACTATAATGTTGGGAATAATGACAAACAAAAATGAGTTCAGGCCGAGAATAATTGCTTAATCTGTCATGCTAACACACAAGACTTCGGTCGGAGTTTCTAAACAGCAAACAAGCTACTCTAGGTCGAATAGAGTTGTGCTAAGATCTGAGTTTGTTTTGTTAATCACAATATTTATTAATCACTAATTGCTTATTTATACACTTATCTAATTAGAGCGGTCAAGTTTTGGGCTCTTCTCAAAACAGCTTGCTTCCTCTTTTTTTTTGTTTTATCCCCCCTCGTGTAGGAATTACACAGCCACGAGAATGGGCGCTGGTTTGTCTCCTTGGGGAAAGACATTTTTTTTTTCAAGAAATTACGTTCAGTGTATGAACCAGCGTCATGAAGAATATTGGTAGCGACTTCAATTTGAGTAAACCAGCTATAACTGCTGGCGAAGCTAACATGATGACCACATGTCGTTCTTATATTTTGTAGATAATCTTACATATCTGATTGTCTCATCCAGCAGCAGTGTGATAAGCCAATAGTTTTCTACTATCTGTCCAACGTAAGAAGCATACTTCGGCATTTAACTTCCGAATATATTACTCCGCGCAGCACGTGAAGAGTGCAGGCGAACTGTCAGCTGTTGGTTACAAGCCGATAAATCAATTCACTATATCGTTCACTACAGTGCCAGGATTATGCTCCATAATCTTACAAAATACATTTAACACCGTTTTTCACCACTCTTTAACAATTTCCCATTGTGCTTCTAATAATTTTTATTACACATTTTATCACCGAGTTAAGTTAATGTAAATTACCCGACATCCGCCATATTTTGTAACTGAATTCAACTTCCTCTCAAGAATCGTTCAGTTTCAAACAAATGCGAATTTTTAGTTAGTCTCCGACCTTCGAAGAAATATATAGGTATATACTGTACTGTGATCAACTATAGTTAACATAAATAGCTTTAAATACGTAATTATATTAATCGAGTACATGATCTATTTTTTCGCTTCCGCTGAACTATGCTTTGGTCATGAACGAATCGCAGTAACTGCAGCAGTCTCATATGTGCTTCGTGGATTACCCGCCCATTTATTTTCCTGAAGTGTCTTTCTTAGGCTGGGCAGAAAATAGGTCTGTCGCACTATGGTGATGGAACTTAACAAGCCAGTGTTCTGAGTGGGTTCCATTAAGTCAGGCAGAAGCGGGGCTCCATAGAGTTGAAGTTATCAGTATGACAACAGCAGAAGATTAGAGATACAAATCAGACTCAATCCCTTATCCGCCGGGTATTGAATCCTAACTAGTGGAAAATGAATTATTCACTAAATTATTAAAATAATAATTATCCATCCATCCATAGTAATCCTGCCCGAAGACAGGTCCTTCACTGCAATTATAGCATTTTTATGCTATGCTTGCAGCTTTACTAGGGAACTGTAGGTGTGGTAGTTTCCCGTTGCTTTCCACACCGTTGAAGGATGATGATAATGATAAGGCTGATGATGATGATGGCCATATGATTTCGGGGACCGTTTGGGCCTGACATTTGTTTTACAGGTGAGTAAAAACCCCGATAAAACCTCACCCAGAAAAACTGCTCCGACCGGGGATCGAACCCGGGCCCGCTGCGTGACAAAGCAGCACGCTATCTCCAGACCACAGGGGTGGAATAATAATAATAATAATAATAATAATAAAATATTAATAACAATATATTAATATTATTAACAATAATAATAATATATTAATATTATGAATAATAATATTAATAACAATAAACTCAATGGTCTGACAGGTCTAGAATAATGTTGCCCTACCACTCGGCTCCTGGCCTCACATCCACATGTGTTAATCACATAAGTAGAAGATCATCCAATCAGTGTAAGGGGGCAACATGTGGTCAGCATGTCCGGTCCCCAGCCGTTACAGCTGGTCTTCTCAACTTGGACCCGCTACTTATTTTAGTTACCCAAATGCCTCACGATGCTGAGTGGACGGCTGTTCCATACTGGCCTAAATTCTATGAGAAAATTTCTTCCCACGGGGACTCGGAAATACCAGCGCAAGTCCCATAGCTCTGCGCCAAGGCATCCTACCTTAACCACTCGGCTACGCGCAGGACTTAATAATAATAATAATAATTATTATTATTATTATATTATCATTATCATCATCATCATCATCATCATCATCATTATTATTATTATTATTATTATTATTATTATTATTATTATTATTATTATTATTATTATTATTATTATTATTATTATTATTATTATTATTATTATTATTATTATTATTAGCTATCACACCGCTCCTGAGGTTATCATGATACAACACTTCTTGTGTTAATGACATTTTAATTTTAACTGAGAATTGTTAGAAATTTTAGGTTAGTTGACTGCGGAATTTTAACTAAGAGATCTCCCTTTTGAGAGCATTAATAGCATGAAAATGCTATGATTGCAGTGAAGGACCTGCCTTCGGGCTGAATTACTACGGATGGAAAATTGAGTCAACTCGTTTGCTCTTAGATGTTGATAAGAGGCAATAAAATGTGTTTTTCATTGCCACCCACTACACTTTTCATGCTTAGAGTTCCGCGATAGGTGGATAGGTGATGTTTTGTTGCTATATTCGTATAAGTTGAGTCAACTCGTTTGCTCTTAGATGTTGATAAGAGGCAATAAAATGTGTTTTTCATTGCCACCCACTACACTTTTCATGCTTCGAGTTCCGCGATAGGTGGATAGGTGATGTTTTGTTGCTATATTCGTATAAGTGTTTTGTGTGAGGGATGATTAGAAGGGAGACATTTAGCCTACACCTGTCCAAAAGCACCAAGATTAACTATGAGTGTTAACATTTCTATCCGACAGCCGAATCGGTAACAACAGTAGTATACATTCCTCTCAAATTATGTATGGATTTAGAATTTAAATACGGCAGCTAATACACAATGTAGTTTATACAATTTACACTATCATCCCTCCTACACTCCAGACTGAAAATTTTACACTTAAATATTTCCAAATCCATTGGGTATCGAGACCGGATGCGCTTATCCGAAGTAAGGCATGTTACCGCCTGAGCTAGCGCGGAAGATGCAATTAAATAAAAAAAATCAGTATCCCGAGAATTTTGAATTTGCTATATATATATATATATATTATCCCACCGCTGTGGTATCGAGGTAGCGAGCTGCCTTGTCACGAACGGGCCCGGGTTCGATTTCAGGTCGGGACAGGCTCCTGGGTGAGTTTTCTTCGTTTTTTCCCCCCACCTGTAAAGCAAATGTTAGGAAACTTAGGGCCCAATGGTCCTCGAAAATCATCCGGCCACCATCATCATCATCATCATCATTCACCGGTGTGAAAAGCAACGGGAAGCTATCACACCTAAAATTCCCTAGTAAAGCTGCAATGCATAGCATGAAAAATTCCATGATTGCGGTGAAGCACCTGCCCTCGGGCAGAGTAACCATAGAATATAATCTTATATATAAAAACTTATATACATACATAAGATTAGTTGAACCTCTCTCTTTATTAGCCTTATTTCTGCCGGCCTACTTGGCCTACCAGACACACAACCCAATATCACATAGGTCCTACATACTTTTAGATCACATAAGGACATGAAGGGTTTTCCCGAATGAGTAATCAACTAAATACCTGGGATACTTTCCAAACCACACAAGACAAACCGTTATTCATACAATAAAACTTAATAAAGTGAAAGTCATGGGGTGAATGTCCCGCGCCTTAACAGAGTGGTTAAGGCGAGATTATTTGACGCATAGCCAAGGATTGCGCTGGTTCGGGTCTCCATGGGGGAATAAATTTTCTCATGGAATTTCAGCCTGTATGGGACAGGTTCCCACCCAGCATGACGGGAATTTGGGCAGCTATAATAAGTAGCAGCTCCAGGTTGGGATAACCACTTATAACGGCTGGGGGACCTGACATGCTGACTGCATGTCATCCCTACACTGGCTGGATGATCGTATACCTCTGTTATTAACACATGTGGAAGTGAGGTCAGCAGCCGGCTGATAGGCCAAGGACCTTCTAGGCCTGTCATCTAGATTTTTTTATTTGACAATAATTATAGCATTTTTATTAATATACCAATATTCCCTGTTCACTTGGCCCTGGAGTTTGTTTGATATGATGGCCATTCATAGAGTATTTTTAGTCATACAATTTTCTGACATTAATGTCAATGTAAGGAAAAAATCCGAAAAAAATACTTGCTCCTTGGATTTTTCCATCCTAAAAAATCCATCGACCCCGGTCGGGTTTGAACCCGCGACCCTCGGGACCAGAGGCAAGGAGCATAACCACTAGTCCACCGCGGCCGATCTAATGAGGAAAATTACTAAGATTAAAAATCATCATTATTATTAATATTATTATTATTATTATTAATTTATATTATGTTATTAGTTTAACACCTTAATTTAAGTCTTCAAATTCACGCATGAAACCTCCCCAACAAGGCACTCAAGCCCTGTCCTGATGTGCCCTAGACTAGGGGTCCTCAAAAATGTTTTGGTTTGCGGTATACTATTTTCCTAAGCTGAATATAGCGGCACATCGCTAATGTAAAATAAGTCCTGCTACTTTAGAGGTAATTTCTTTTTGTTCAATGCCACCAGGTAATATTTTATAACATTTCTGGCTTTATCTCCTGGCAATGGCGGAATTGTAATTCATTCCCTATGTTGGGGCACCTGGAAGGCGGATTACGTTACTCCGATGATATGGCGGGTGATAAATTATAATGAAGCGCCAGGAGAATTCTTAACCTAAACTTAACCTATATTCCAGACCCTATGGAATAATTCCCTTTAAGGAAACAAATCCTATGGCGTGGCCGGAAATCGAACTCGGGACCTCATGATCTGTCGTCAGAAACGCTGATCACTATATCTTGTGGCTGGTCACGTTAGAGGTATTTGGAACGTTATTTCTAATACGGAAAACTTGTGCGAAAGAAAGCAAGCACTCATTTCGCACTGATTTAGGACAGTGTAATATTAAAAAAAAAATAAAACGTTAATTTTTTAGTTAATGTCCATGTTTGCAGTTGTATAATAACAACAAATATAACAACATTGTTAGACCGAATACAGAAATTTATTTTTATTTATTCGTACTTTCCCAGTGTTATTTTCACAGCACGCCCTTTGAGAGCTCTTGCCCGGTGGACTGGATATTTTTTACACCGTTCTGACCTACTGATCTGAATATGTTATCAAAGTTTTGTTTTTAAATATTGAAGTTGACAGAAACTATTTATCTTTGTTATCATGTTCTTGACATTGAACTTGGATCAACATATCTTTAATTCAAAATGTATTAAAAATATATTTTTTATATCCTTATAAGCGACCTTTATCCATTGTATTCTCGAAGTGATAAAGGTGCAAACAAGTCACATAAGATTACACAATTTTTATTAGGAATTTTTCATATACTACAGTAGTTTTTCCTTCAACCTAAAGTAATTTATTTCTTTCAATTGTGGAACTATGCGGGAGCGGGCTGAGGGACGTAGCTAGAAGCTGAAAGCTCGAAAAATGGAGTTGGACACACCTCATAGCCAGAATGCAGAAGGACACGATAATGTGGTATCCAAGAACGGGAAAACGGACCAGAGGACGTCAGAAATGGTCTCAGGAACTAGAAGAACTTCGTGTAAAGTGGACAATAGCCAGAGAGAGAATAAAATGGAAATAGACTATTTTAAACTTGTTTAAATATGCAACAAGTTATAACTCGACATTTTCATCTAACACATTGGAAAAAATCCGGAACGACGGACTATGGCCCGAAAATGACGTAATCATAGGCAGAATATTGCCTAGTATAATCATTTTGGATTCAAACTTAATCGCCAAGATGACAGGTGATTTGTCACAAAACCCGGGGTATTTATATATATTTTTATTTCGTTGTATGCTGTTTGAGTGGAAGAGAAGGCCTTATTGTCTTAACTCTACCAGAAACATTATTATAGGAACTTCGGGTAATTTGGACCCCTGTTTTGAATTTGTTTTTCTTCTTTTAATTAAGGGATTTGAATTTTGTTTAATTACAGTGATTACCATTAGTGTTGTAACTATGGAATAGCGTTGTTGTTTTATTCAAATATGGAAACATCTTCATAATTTATATAAACTTTTTTACATTACAAGAAAGGTCCAATTTAACCTCCATATTCTGATAGGACCCCATAGTCCACGTTAGCTTTTAGTCTATTTTTAAGTTTATTTACTCTATTAATTTATACAGATAGGCACAGGTTAATCTGAAAATATTTATGAATGATAATTAAAAAGCGCTGATATTTATTTAATGTTTTGAAAAAAAAATGTTGATTATAACATACACACGTCATTCAACTGCAGAAAGCGACGGCCTTTGGATTTAGCAAAATTACAAGGATATTAAATAAAATTAATTAAGTGAATGGATTTTACATATAGCATCCTCATTGATAAAATATATGTATTCGTGTAAATTGGACCCAGGTCCTCGTGGAGGATCCACATTAACCGAATTCCTTTGATATGCTTAATTGTTTTATGCAGCCACCATGTCACATAATACCAAACCAAACCTGTTAGTATATTAAAACAGCATATACAGAATTAAGAGTTTTTCAAGATTTGTAATATTCAATAGCAGAAATTAAGAATTGATTCTTAGCTTGTCATTTTCATAAATATCATGAATAAACCCTTCTTCACAAAGAATAAAAGAAACTGGCCTTGAACCCGTCAAAGTTGATGAGTTAAAAGAAGAAGTTAAAATATATTCTGTTCGAGGGCAGGGTCCACTCAAACAGAAGGGTCCACATTACCCGAACTTCCCTATATTATTATTGTGTCTTTAGAATTATTAGTACACTGTACAATAATAAGTAGGTCTGTCATTATGTTCTTCTTTCCGTTTTCTTTAACTCTGCTTAGTGAAGTAACATACAGTGACTAGAGATGACAATTAGGCTACATCAAGTTTCCACGAGACTATTCAGAATATTCAAAACCGTTTCCATTTGTTAGACACGTTAAAGAGCTTTGGAATAGTTAATTCACTTTGAATACCCTTTGGTCTTTGTATTGGTTGTAGGCGAGAAAGGTTCAATCTCTGATAGGTCTAGAAGGCCCTTGGCTTAACAACCAGCTGCTTCCCTCACACCAACATTTGTTAATCACTGAGGTGGACGATCATCCACCAGTATAGCGATGACATGTGGTCTGCATATGGAATAGCTGATTTTCTCAAATCTAGCCTCTACTTATTGTAGCTATCCAAATTCCTCACAATGCTGGATGAGTACTGAAATTTCGCGAGAGAAATTCATTCTCTAGTTCTGCACCAAGCACTTATAGCCAACATGCACACACTATTGAGTATCGTTAAGAAATTGGGATTGAAAGTAAACATCATTAAAACTAAATGTATGTTCTTACTTACTTACTCAGTGGCACTATCGAACCCGTAGGTTCATGGCCGCGCGGACATAAGCTCTCCATACATCCCTAATGCTTTCCAATAATTCCCTGTATAATCTATTTCCCTCAAATCATATTTTATGTTATTTTCCCAACTCATTCTTAGTCTACCAACTGGCACGAAATGTCTGGTCACGCATAAAAATACATTATGTAAAGGAAATGGGCAGTTAATGACAAATGAGGAAAATTTTGTAAATATGGTTGAATTCAAATGCCAAGGAACAATAATTATAAATATGAATGAGAACCGTAATGAAATTAAACATATGCTCAATTATGGAAATGTATGCTATTGTGGATTATAGCCACTCTTGTCCCAATTTCTCTCAAAAAATGTTTAACCAAAAATATATAAAACTGTTATCCTCCCAGTTACATGGATACGAAACGTAGACTTACTTTAAGGGATGAGAAAATATTCTGAGTGCTTGAGAATAGAGCACTTAGGGGAATGTATGGATCAAAGAGAGATGAACAGACGAATGGAGAAGACTACACAACAGTGAGCACCTTTATAGGAAACCAGATATAATAAGAACAGATAAATCTCTTAGACTGCGATGGGTAGACTATGTGGCACGAATGGGGAATGAAAGAGAGGCATGAGAAATTCTTGTAGGAAAACCAGAGGGAAAACGCTCAGTAGGTAGACAAAAATGAGGTGGGAGAATAACATTAAACATGATTTGAGGGAAGTAGATTGTACAGGTGATGATTGGAAAATATTAGCTCAGGATAGAGATGTGTGGAAAGCTTATATCCGCGCCGTCCACGAAGCTACGGGTTCGATACTGCCACCAGTGATTTTTTTGCCCCTAGAAGTCATGCCTTTAAACCGCTCGGCTACGGCGCGGGACTTCGGGTGGGTTAACCAATCATAAATTGATTTCACCCAAACAACGCAACTCTCAAGTTACGTTTCGAAAT
Organism: Diploptera punctata; assembly: GCA_030220185.1. Lineage (NCBI taxonomy): Eukaryota > Metazoa > Arthropoda > Insecta > Blattodea > Blaberidae > Diploptera > Diploptera punctata. The sequence goes on along the minus strand of JASPKZ010009372.1, from coordinate 1,343,755 downwards.
TGAAGATGACTTAATAAATTAAACATTTCCAGGTGTCCAGTACATTTTTATTTTCTGGAAATCATGTTTGCTATTATAGGCCTACTTTGAATTCTATTTATAATTCTGGATTTTAGTAGATGCTTGGTATCCCCTGATTTAACAGACAGAAATTACAGAGGAGGTGGAAAAACACTGCACTGTTTTATAGTATTTAAGATGCCATGTCACGTTTTGTGTGACTAGAAGAGTTGAGTGTCATGGCCCAGTGGAACGTCTTGAGCTTAATGCAGGAATCATTGACTCATTCTTACTTTATACACTATAACACTATATTATGTTAACGCTAGCAGTGCATCTCATTATCGTTTTACTCGTAGTAATCGACTGACTTATGTTTGTTTAAACTGTATAACGTAGACTAGAATAACAATGATAAAAATAACAGTAGCAAAACAATAATAATAATAATAATAATAATAATAAATATTTGGTGATAATTATGATAATACTAGTAACAATAATAAATATAGTGATAATGATAATAATAATAATTTAAATAATAGCTATAAAGGACCGGGATCGAAGGAATTTTAGGACGTAAAATACACTGATGCATGTTTCCTTAGAAAGGAAAAAACTCCAACTCCAAGCGCGACAGGCCTAGAAGGCCCTTGGCCTATCAGTCGGCTGCTGGCCTAACATCCACATGTGTTAATCACAGAGGTAGACGATCATCGAGCCAGTGTAGGGGTGACATGTGGCCAGCATGTCGGGTCCCCCAGCCGTTATAGCTGGTTTTTCAACCTGGAGTCGCTACTTATTGTTGCTACTCAAATGCCTCACGATGCCGGGAAGGCACAGGTCCCATACTGGCCTAAATTCCATGAGAAAATGTCTTCCCTTATGGAGACTCGAACCAGCGCAAGTCCCGTAGCTCTGCGCCAAAACTTCTTGCCTTAACCACTCGACTACGGCGCGGGACTCGGAGAAAAAAATTGCATCGGTCTAGTGCCGTACATTTATGGCAGGTGAAAGCATCTCAAGCGTGAGAACAAGACATCAGAGCTAAAATCTTCGGCCCTTTGACGCCCAGTGTTTTTGAATTGAGACGTTAATGACCTTAGATATTAAAGACTAAAGTTAAAAAATATACCAGTACCAGTAGGCCTACCTATTCAGATACTAAGTAGGTACACATACTTTGGCCGTGGAATGCTTTTCTTTTTAGATAATACAGTATACATACATGGAACACTCGTAAGGTTAAGTGAATCCTACGAGCCCTTGGAATTAGTAGTAGTTCAAGCCTCCCACCTTTCTAGATAATCGGCGCCTATCAGCTGGGTTGCAATCGTTGAGTGACGACTGCCTTTACCCCTGAACAAGTCTAGTATTTTTGTTAAAGGCTGAGTCGACCTCGGGGCCATGATGCCGCCAGAATATTTAGGGCACTTCAAAAATGGTAACCTCTTCCGAACTCCTGTCTTTCCGACTTGTAGAGAATTGCTTTAACCAATTACGCTACGGTGTGCCCCATTTTATTAATATTATCATCATCATTATCATTATTATTAATAATAATATTATTATTATTATCATCATCATTATCATTATTATTATTATTATTATTATTATTATTATTATTATTATTATTATTTGAATGGAACGAACTAATAAGCTCAATCCTAGCATATTATTATTTATAATGATAACAATAGCCGGTGGTTGTGTTCCTTGCCTCTGGTCCCGAGGGTCGCGGATTCAAACCCGGCCGGGGTTGATGGAATTTTTTTTAGGATAGAAAAATCCGTGGAGAAAGTCCTCCAGGAGGGCCTTTAAGCCCCGAGTCTGAAAATTTTCAGGCTCGTAAAAGATCCTTATGCCCGAATAAAAATGTCTCTAAGAAAAGTTTACGGAATTTTTCCGTCCTAGTACGACTTTGATTTCCTAGATGGCACTATGAGGCGGATCGCTGACCCCGGGCTACTCAATGACATCTATCCGAAACAAGTGCAACTAAATTAATATGCTTGAATTTATGCCGTGTATGGGGGAGAGATCCTATGTCTCTTTGAGAGAAACAAGGGCTTACAAGAAAATGAAATAAACTAAGGCCCAATTTATATTTTTCATCAATGATTTAGTACTATAAACCTTCCATGCATATGCAAGTGTACTGTTTTAGGATTATTGTTTTTTTTACTTTCCTACAACGGGTGTGTAGAATGATAAGAAGTGATGCTGTTTAGAAGACATGGTTGCAGCGAACAGAATATAGACAAGTAGTTGTGTTTGATGTACACGCCCATCCAGTAGAGATGAATTCTAACAGTTTCCGGGATCAACGTACAGACAACGACAAGATTCTTAACAAGGTCAAAACCGTGCGTAACAATCACACGACTTTCTTTCGCGCAAGTTGAGGGAGAAAGTGTTAATACAGTATCAACATGAATATATGTATTATTTAATAGAATTATTTCATAATTGTATTTTTAATGTTTGTATATTATTTTCTTATTTTCTATCCTAGAGGTAACCCTCATAGGAAGGCAGACAATTTTACTGTAGTCCAATTACGATAACTTTGTTTCATAAGAAATAGCAATGACTTTTTTCACCATTACCTGGTTCAAATAATAATTTTTTTATAAATTTCATTTGGTATTGAAAACCATTTAATCAGTTTTGCAAATCTAATTAAGGTATGATGTAACTAAGTTAGGTTCTTAATTCTCCAGTATACGAAATATTCTACTAAACTATCCAGGTATTTAGGTCTCCTAATCAGTCACCTTTTAATCCTTGGCTTTATGTTTACTGATAAAATATTTATAAATAAATCGGTGGCACCACAGTTCCGAAGAGTCAAAACCTATTGAATTGGTTATAGTCACGGCTAACAGAAGACACCAAGAAGAGTTAAAATTATTAGCGTGATGCTTATTTTCAGTTTTCTTGACTGGATTTTCGCTCTTTTTTAAGTGGATACTCAGTTGTCTTCAAGAAGTTGAATGCATCCCATTCAAAATCCAATATCGAGAGAAAAAAATTATGATAAAGACGGGAATCGGATCCCGGACCCCTGTGATGCTAAATACACCATAAAGATGGTCATGTTTGAATCGATGTTTAATATGGGTCATTATTGGAGATGGAACAATTCCTTCGAAAACGCGATACCAGCGTATTGTTGATGCGTCCATTGTACATGACGTCAGAGAGAAAGATTTACGATAGTTACAGCTAAAATTTAGAATAGACACTTTTTTATTAGGTCCCGCGCCTTAGCCGAATGGTTAAGGTCAAGAAGCCTTGGCGCAGAGCTATGGGACTTCGCTGTTTCGAGTCCCCATGCCGGGAAGAAATTTTCTCATGAAATTTCGGTCAGTATAGGACCGGTTGCCCATCCAGCATCGTAGGTGGTTCCAGGTTAAGAAAACCAGCTATAACGGCTGGGGGACCAGACATGTTGTCCACATGTCACCCCTACGCTGACTGCACGATCGTCTACCTCTGATTATCACATGTGGATATGAGGCCAGCAGCCGGCTGGTAGGCCAAAGGCCTTTTAAGCCTGTCGCGACATGGAGGGAGGGGATTATTTTTTAGTTATAGTTCATTTAACATTTTCCAATACCGTTATTTTAACTCAGTTCCAACAATGGATCATATTATAATAGTGTTAAATAACATCGTTTACTGCTTATAAAAGTGGCGGTGTAAAATTCTCAAATGTAGATACTTCTAAACGAAGCCGGTCGTTGGAGATGGAAGTGACACCTACCTGACAGCGGGCGAAACGAGATTTATAGTTTTATATATGTGGAAAGAATTGTTAATGTTGTGCCGTCTAGAATGGTGTAGTGGGCTGCACACTAGTCTGGAGAACTAAATGTGTACGGTTCGATTCCTGGTTCGAACAATTTTTTTCACAATATCATTATAAAGTTATAGTTCAGTCCAAATGTTTCGAACAGTGAGTGGTATCTGGTTATTGTTACGGTAAGTTAATATATTTGGCTTGAAAAGCTTTTTTTAAGCTATTTATTGTTTTTATAGGGTTTAAAAATCTTTCAACTTTTATATTCCACCGAAGTATACGTATTTGTTCTTGTTTACATGTGACCGATGTTGAGTTCAGAGTGACCTCTAGACTGTATGGTTGAAACTTAGTCAACCTCGTGTCATTGGATGGAGAGGTCTAATCTCTAGTCATTATTAGTTGCCTACTAGGCATTTAGACTCTTCAACACCAACATAAAATCAGTCCTCCTTTACGGTTGCGAAACATGGTAAGAAGTTGCAGACCTTTGTAAACAGATGTCTGACGCGTATTTTACATACAAGACGGCCGGAAATAGTATCAAATGAAGAACTGTGGAGAAAAGCCAACCAATCTCCAATATGTCACCAAATAGAACAAAAAAAAAAGTGGAATTGGATAGGCCACACATTGAAAAAACCAGAAGGAGCCATCGAGAGGACTGCACTAGATTGGAAGCGATCAGTAGAGGAGGAAGCAAAGGAAAAAGGGAAAATCTGGAAACAAGTGAAATGGCTGGCTGGAAGCAGAGTACACTGGAGGGACTTTACTGCTGTCCTATGTTTCATTTAGGAATTAGAGGATATAAAATACAGTAAAACTTGCTCAAAGCGGAATCACATGGGACCAATTGTTTCTTCCGCATTAAACAAAATCCCGCATTATAAAAAACTAAAACTTATTAATAATCTTAGATTACAGAGCACCGGATATGACTTTTTACGTACCTTGGATTAATTTTAATCCCGCTGCCTTTGAAAAGTGAAATATAGTATGTACGAGCGACTTCGACGGTAGGGCCTAACGCGCGAAAAAAAAAAAACCGTTTCGTCAGCGTTAAAAATGTCTCTTAGGTGCGTATCCTGAAATTAAAGTATGCAGTTTCGGTTTCCGCTCACTAACTACACTTTCGCCCACATCCTTTGATTTCCCGCAAATTTCATTCCACATTAAATTGTACCGTCTTTTAAAACTGTTCAGCCAACCCGAAGATGCCTTGAAATCGTTATTCCCTAAGGATTTAGCAACAGCTAGAGCTTGACTTTGGAGCATCGGTCCGAAAATTTGGAGATTTATCTTTAATCACTTTCACTTTTTCGGGCATTGATGCATTCTGTTTTAGCCATCTTTATTCCGTAAATTCAGAACGCTACCTGTGAAAGAGTGGTCTGAGAACTTAAACCAATTTAAGATTTTACAGTGCAATGGTTATTTGTAAGAAGGTATCTGTATTTTGCATAACAGGTGTGCAGTGAGGCCGAAATAAAATTTCAGGTACTGGTAGAATCTGTTATTCACCCGGCGGCAGAAGTCACACCTTATTGTTTTGTTGGTCTAATGGGAATTCAATGTAGTGGAAACTAATTTATTTCTCTGTCTTTCCGCATTATACAACTTTTTAATGAATTGTGTAGAAATATCCTTCCGTTTCCGCGTAGGACAGTTCCCGTTTTATGCAAAATAAATACACGTAAAATTAGAATTATTTCGCCGGGACCAATAAATTTGTTCACAGTGTACAGATTTCCGTATTATTCACGTTCCGGATTAATCAAGTTTTACTGTAATACAAAAAAGAACAAGATATTTCTTTGAAGCGTTGAACTAACCTATAGTCACTTGTTGACATTTATAGGGAAATAAGCGTAATTAAATTAGCTTAGTTAAGTAACTGCCCCATGTGAGGATGTAGAAGTGTAGAGAGAGGGAGAGAGACATATGAACCTATCTATGGAAATGCCAACCTTACAACAATTTATAAAATCACTAAATTTATTGTGAAGGTGGGGACTTTAGCATAGGCCTATGTATTTTGTTGAAAGGAGCTTCGCAATGAAGAGCTCCACTTATGTTGTTGTCCTAACATTTTCAGGAGTATTAAGTACAGGGGATTGAGCTGTGCAGATCATGTATTTCTTAGGTAGTAATACTTGTAGAAATGCTTTCAAAGTGTATTGGGAAAACCCTTGAAGAAAATGCATTCAGAAGCCTAGGCGCAGGAAGGAGAATAATGTTGTAATGGATCACAAATAAATGGATATATGAACTGGATTCAGTTGGCTAAGAATAGGGAGTAATGAAGGACACTAGTGAATGCGTCACTGAACCTGCGGGTTCCATAAGTGAGTGAGTTAGCATGTTGAAGTCTTTTGTTTATAAGTAGTGCTAATTCTACGTACGTTAATATAGTATATTCGATAGTGTATATGATATATGTTATTTTATAATATTTTAATGATTGCGTTATCTTGGTATCTCTGGCTTAAGTGATTGTGGCCAATACTAAGCTGGGGGTATTACTCAATTCCTCATAAGGAAAATTTGCAAGATCCGCAGACATGGCATTCTTATCGTAAGCGAATTGTTAATGTCATCGTAAAGTGAGAAATACATATCAGTAGTGTCAAATGACAAATCCATCAAGAGTTGTGCTAGTTAATGGATAAAATGCTGATAACACATAGGCAAAAAGCTCCATGGCCTTTCACAATCGCCAGAGTAGACGATCCACTTTAGGGATGATATGAGATACAACATTTCGGGTTCTGAAGCAGTTTTAGCTAGATTTATCAACCCCGAATAGTTACATATTTTAACTACCAAAATTCATTGTGATGCTGCAGGCCGAAATTCCATGATATTGCTATGAACCAGGGCAAAGTATGATGGCTTAGACCGCCCGTCTACAGCTCAGAAGAAAGCTACCACATGGAATGTCTTACGCAGTTTATTACATCATGAGGGATTATAATAACCAAACCTTTCAGTCTCTCAGTAGGTGTGCTAGTTCCGAATTTGATGCACAGTCATCAGCAGAATATGCCTGAAATAAACTACACTGATGCGTGACATATGACTGTTTTTGTATTTGTGGGCGTATTTGGTATTGTGACGGTTAGATTTCTCCCTTCGTATCACATTCATTTAAAAATCTATATCCAAAGCCCTTATATTTCTAGTAACTAACTACTAATCAAAAATATTTACTTACATCCTACGTACAACCGCGACTGCTGGCACATATTTAATCAATAACTGACTCTAAATTGCATTCACTTCATCTGCGGATTGTAGTTAACAAGACCATTAAAGAAAGTCAAGCGGGAACAGCGAAAACTCAAGCGTATTCCTCAGTATTGCATTCAGGTCAGTAGATACAAACTTATATTCTGCTCTTTCTGCTGATGATGGGACTAGTCCCGAACGGACTACAGAGAATTAATAATTTGTAAAGTTGAGGAGACAGACCTATTAGCTAATAATTTTTATAATTTTAATTTTGTGACTAATACCTCAACGGGATATTATCATTAATTTTATTAAAACTGAATAAAAGAGAAAAATTATTTGCCTTAGTCCCAAGAGCTTCGGCTTTATGCGCTGATGCACTGACAATACTTGTCACAATTATTGTGCTAATACAGGCAATTCTGGAGCAGATACACATTTTCGTCTATTTGAAATTCCCATATACTCAGTGAAGACATTATGAAATATTTATACCAGGACATATTAGTTAATTACAAACGTAATATTGAAATTATATACTCAGGCAAGCTATTCGCATACAATGATTAATACATCTATCTATCTACCTATCTATCTACAATGGCGTAGCCCATTGCTGAGCCATAGTCTCTCCTTTGTAAGGAGTTACCAGATCAAGTTAATTTTTAGTTACCTTATTTGCTCAGAGATGTCATGGATGGCATACGGTCAACACACCAACCCAATAAGACAACTAACAGGCAACTAAGGTATTATTATGACGTTGAAGTCGGTAAATTTTGCTTAGAGCATCTTTATTCAGGCTTAAGGATCGAGTCTGAACATTTTCAGATCAGGATCCTTGGCTTAAAATCCCTCCTGGAGGACTTGCTCCTTGAATTTTTCCGTCGTAAAAAAAATTCCGTCATAAAAAATTCCATAGACCCCGGCCGGGTTTGAACCCACGACCCTCGGAACCTGAGGCAAGGAGCATAACCACTATTCCACCGTGGCCGATTTAATACAAGAGAAAAAAAACAATTGCCTGAATCGTGATTTGCAAACTCTAGTTTTATTCGTTGACACGCTAACCAGTTGTGCTATCCAGGCAGACATTTTTCTCTGTACATGAAATCCCCGCGTATCCAATATTAGTGAACTTATATTTACATTAGAACTAGGTTCTTCTACTAAAAATACATTCGCATGTGATTTATTCCGTGTCATATCAGCTAATTATGAATTAAATTTATGTACTCAGGAAGGTATTCGCCTGCAACAGTTACACAACTAAAGAGAATAATTGAAGCGGTTAGAAGAAAAGGTTAGTTGAAGTTGTATACGAAAATCATTAAGAAACTTGATGGCGCGACAGGCTGCTGGCCTCACCCATATGTCAATCACAGAGGTAGAGGTGCAGGGATGATATGTGGTCAGCATGTCGGATCCCCCAACCGTTACAGCTGGTTTTCTCAACCTGGAGTCACTATTTATTGCAACTGCCCAAATGCTTCACGGGTCCCTAATGGGCACGGGTCCCATACAAACTCCACGCGCGACAGGCCTTGAAGACCCTAGGCCTACCAGCCGGCTGCTGGCTTCACGTCCACATGTGTTAATCACAGAGGTAGACTATCATAAGTCAGTGTGGGGGTGACATGTGGTCAGCATGTCGGGTCCCCCAGCCGTTATAGCTGGTCTTCTCAACCTGGAGTCGCTACTTATTGTAGCTATCCAAATACCTCAAGATGCTGGGTGGACACTGGTCCCATACTGGCCGAAATCATAAAAGTAGAATTTGACTCATACATAATTCCACAAAACGAAAGAGAAGTAATGAATTTTCGATTATTAGATGTAGATAATCGAGCTGCCCTTCCCATAAATACATTTATTCGGATTATTATCCATGAGAAAAATGTCTTCCCCCATGGGGACTTGAACCAGCGCAAATCTCGTAGCTCTGCGACAAGGCTTCTTGCCTTAAGCACTCGGCTATGGCGCGGGACAACGGTCCCATATATACTGGCTGGAATTCCATAAGAAAATTTCTTCTCCACGGAGACTCGACCTAGCGCAAGTCCCGTAGCTATGCGCCAAGGCTCTTTCCTTAATCACTCGGGCTACGAAGTGGGACTAAGAAAATCATAGATAATTGAAAATTATAACAATCATCATTTATCTACTCCTAACGCATCCACTTATATACCTTTGCCACTAAATAAAATAATTCAAGAATGTAATTTTGAATGAAGATTTTACGAACTATTCAGGGGAAAACATTATTTGATAGGATACACAATACAGTCAAGTGTATAATTTAAAACAACCAGATATATTATAGATAGACGAAAATTTTGGAAAAATCATATAGAAAGAATGTTCAAATTCTTCCCTGTAGGGGGAGAGCGCCTAAATCTCTGTAAAGGGAAAGCATGGGCTTACAATACAAAAAATATATAGAGAGAATGGAAGACAATAGACTTGAAAAAAGAGCTAAAGAAGATGAACCAATGGACGGGAGAAGAGGAAGAGGAAGGCCAGCCAAGAGATGGATAGACAGTGGATGCACATCCAATACCTCTTCCTCCGAGGAGTGATTTGGGAAGTAAACAGGATGAAAATCCTACAAATAAAGAAGAATGTAATTACGCACCATATTATTTTTTCTGGAAAAAAATCACTCGCATCCCTTTGCGACCACTTTAATTATTATTTCTAAATTAAATTCCGTGCTACACATACGTATAATGCATATTGTTATGAATGTTAATGGGAGCACTGTGTGATTTTACAAGTTGTTAAAACTTGTGAGTTTAGAGAAGTGGACTTTAAAGATGAACAGAAGTTTTTTGTAGCAATCTGTATGGCCAGACTTCCTTGAGTTGACCTCATTAGCTGGTACCTTGGCTGGTATATGACATCACATCGCCTTATTAAGAACTGGCCGTGCTTTACTTCTCCCAGTCCACTACATAAATTTGTGCCTCAGACAAACAAAGAGATTTGCATTGTTCACGCCCACTGCCTGCACAAAGCTTTGCCATGCCTCAAGACTAACTCCAGTGTAGTTGTTTCCTAAACACTTACCATCGTTATTTGATTTCCTATTATATTTATTTAATAAATATTTATATGTCCACCGCCGGTCTCGAGGTAGCATGCTGCCTTATCACGCAGCGCGCCCGGGTTCGATTCCCGGTCGAGACAGACTCCTGGGTGAGGTTTTTTTCGGGGTATTTCCTCACCTGTAAGACAAATGTCAGGAAGCTTAGGGCCCAACGGTCCCCGAAAATCATCCGGCAATCACCATCATCATCCTTATATCATTCTTCACCGGTGTGGAAAGCAACGGAAGCTACCACACATATAATTCTCTAGTAAAGCTGCAAAGCATAGCATGAAAATGTTATGATTGCAGTGAAAGACCTGCCCTCGGGCAGAATTACTATGGATGGAATAAATATATACCCACCAAGAGTAAAAATCGCAATGTATAAAAGTTATTTCAAACCAGTTCTGAGTATGCAACTGAGACTTGGACATATTCAAAGAAGGAATTGAGCAGAATCCAAGCTACAGAAATTACATTCTTACGTGGAATTGCACATAAAACAGAGAGATAAAATAAGGAAACAAAATCAGAGAGACATTAATTGTAGAAAAATTAACAGACATAGAAAAAAGTAGACTAAAATGGTTTGGACATTTAAAAAGAATGGAAAAAGAAAGACTACCACAAAGGCTGATAAACCTCAAGATACAAGGAAAACGACCACGAGGTAGACCACGAGAAAGATGGATTAACCAAGTGAAGAAAAGTCTACGAGAGAGAGGATAGGACTGGGGAGAACTAAAAAAGAAGCAAAGCATGGGGAAATAAAAATGATTGGAGGCATATTTGGAATCAACCTTCTGAAAGGACACAATAAGAGGATGATGATAGTTTATGTTATTTGGTGCAACGGATGAAGAGACAGAGGACAGAGAACTATGGAGAACTTTAATTAAGGGAAAATCTGTGAAGGTGTATTACAAACTGACAGTCTATAAGTGCATACACATTTATATATTTTTTAAACTCATAATTATTGAGATTGATGAGGAAAATTCTCAAAAGGAATGAATGAACGAATATTTGTTTATGTATGATATAGTGCAGGACTCCACAATCTGACACTCTTTAAACTAACTTACATTTTCACCTCTGAGAAGAAATATGTGCTATCGTATGAACCTGAATAATAAAGTTGACCTCGGTGGACTAGGGGTTATATTCCTTGCCTCTGGTCGCGGGTCCAAACTCGGCCGGCGTCGATGGGTTTTTCTTAGGATGGAAAAATCCAAGAAGTAAGTCCTCCGGATGGGACTTTAAATCGCAGGTTCCGAGGTAAAAAAAATAGGCTCGTAAGTGGTCCCTAGGTCTGAATAAAGAACCTCCAAGCAAAATTTATCATTTTTATCCTAGTAATACCTGAATTGCCTACTGGTTGATGTCTCATTAGGTCGATATGTTGACCGCATATTATCCCTCACAATGATGGTTGTCCAGAGGCTCGTTTTATTTCCCCGCAAAGATGCCGACTACTGCTACGTGAATGTCAAGCATTGTCGCGGCACCCGCTTTTATATAAACGGACAACCATCATAGAGAGACGATAATACCAACATGACATCTTTAGGGAATAAGCGTAACTAAATTTACTTGTTATAGTGTAAGTGCTATCATCATTCGTTGTTGATTCATTTTCCTTTATTGTTATTCATTTTGTAATTATTTTTTTATTTATTTAAGAAGATATTTAATTTCATCGTACTCATAAACTTGGTCTTATTATGCGGGTGGTACTCTGTCTGGGAGTGTTTGTGTGCAATAACTGTGGACGCAACTGTAAAGTAATCCGTAATGAAATGAACATTAGGGTAGTCCATATCTCGTTCCCAGGCCCGGCTACAGTTGACTCCCTGACCACTTCAATAATTTATTCATTTAACACTTAATTGAGGAATGCATCTTAAATATTCCGTCCGCTTTATGTTTAACTGCTGTTGATGGATTTATTGTCATCCATCAGTCACAAGTAGGACAAGCAATGATAATAACAATAATAATAATAATAATAATAATAATAATAATAATAATAATAATGTCAACAATAATGACGAAACCAATAAATATATTATTACCCTCATAAAAGTCATTTAATGTACACTTTCATCCCTTAAGTGTTCAGACCTAGAAAAGCAAGATTTAAAATAAATAAATATCCTCAACTCGTGTCCAACTCAGGGTCGGGTCGCTGGATGAGATGAGATGAAGCTCCTCTATTCACAGAGGTCTGTGAACTGCAAGGGTGCCGGCCGACCACTCTTGATGAACCATCACAGAGCGGATGAACGAAATGTATCGAAATGGATGAGATGAGTATGGAGAAATGGTAGAATGAAATTTGTGGCAGGTGAAAACGGGAGAAACCCCGAGAAAAACCTGCCCAAGCTCCGTTTCGTTCACCATGAAACACACATGGAGTGACCGAGACTCGATTTCGGGACCCCAGCGGTGAGAGGCGAGCGTCTAACCGGTTGCGCCACGGAGACGCTTAAGATTTAAAACAACTGTTGAATGTAAAAAAAAAAACTTTTTATCAGATAAACGATCACCCGTATTCAAAAATTCAATTTTGTACCTTGCCTGCTGACTATTACAAAAACTGCTGGAATTTCTTAACGAATCTCATTTTGATATTCGATTGAAATTACATTCGTTCTATGAAAATAAAAAAAAAGAGAAGAAACTTTCATTTTCAGGATATGATGCTCATTTACTTGAGAATTTTCCATTAAAAACTTTGTAGGTATTCATTTCTTAAACTGTAGGAGTAAAGGAACATGCATTGTTTTATGTTACCTAGCATGTGATTTAATATTCTACTTCTTGGAACAATAACAGTTGAAAAGTTACTGTAGATGTGACCTTCTTTAAATGCAATATAAATTTGGTGAAGTAAGTGATGGCAAACATTTTGGACGACCTGTCACACCGCCCAATGGATTCTTAATTTTTATTATACTATTTTAAATAGGCTATACAAGACAATGGCAGTGCCTATTATTACTTATGGATCCGAAACATGGACAGTGACAACAGAACAATCTGTCAGGATACAAGCTGCTGAAATGAGATTCCTCAGACCAATAGCAGGATATCAAAGAACAGACAAAAACATAACACAGAAATAAAACAACTAAAAATAGAAGAATTAAACTCAACAATAGAGAAATACAGAACAATCTGGAAAGAACACTTGGCAAGTATGACTGAGAATATAATATCAAAAAACTTCATACAACTATTCACCACGAGGAAGAAGAAGTTTGGGAAGACCAAGGAAAAGATGGAAAAGGCAGCAATTTGGAGCCGGAACAGCCTAGTAAATAAGCCTAAATCGTGAAGAAGAAGAAGAAATAGGCTATTGTATTTGAATATGTTTTCCCCATGAATACACAGTAACTTACTTGAGTTCATAACAGTTTTCCACCATTTCTGTAAAAAAAAGAAAACCCCCAACTCAAATGAATAAAGACCTCTTAAATAAGGAAAGATTATTCATAATAATAATAAAGACAAAAATAGACTAAAAATAGGGGCAAAATAATAAGAAATGTAATTAGAAGTTAAAGGAAATGTTTGTTCCTTACTAAATAACTTAATAGCATCAAATGTGGAACAGATGTAAAAATGCCAATTATTTTCAATATGACTGGCTTAATAAGTTAGTGTGTGTGTGTCTAGTATCCCTAGAGTCCCAAATTAACTTCCGGCCTTGCCACAGAACTTATTTGTGCAAAGAGTCACTAACGGGATTCACTCAGCCTCGTGATGACTGAGTGAACACTTGATATAATAATTAGCAAAATCCGGTTAAGAAATTTGTAACTAAGGTTGAGGAATTTCTACATACCAACCACGTGACTTACTGTAACCTACTTTCGTATACTAGCCAGAGGCACAAACCACTTGGTCGACTTTGGATCTTCGGAGCTATCGTGCCACGGATTTATTTTTATATAAATTAATTTCAAAATAACGTAAATTAAAACTATCTACAATAAAATAATCATCAGTGTTGTATGAATAAAGAGACAAGTAAACCACTATATGCCTACATCTTATAGGATATGAGAAGTGTTAACAATTCAATTTAAATAGCTTTTGTAATATTAATGTAAAATTTATTATGGATTTAGCGTATATGTTTTGTAAATATATGTATCACTTTTGAGGAAGAGATAAAACAAGAAACAATGTTATTAAACAAAATATTAATGTTCACGCTTCAATTTTGGATTTAATTAAAAAGAACAACAAAATGTAAAAAGAATGACGAAGACAGATTCCCAAGAAGAATACTAGAGTGGGTGACACTTGATAGATAACGTGGATGGATAGTGTATTCAGCAACTTGACGGAAATAGGATTGGACGATGGATATCATGATGACGACAGATGTGGAGAAGAATGACAGTAGATTAATTGGGGGCTCGAAGAATTGTGAAACCTGATAAATAAATAAAATATTACTTTTCAAATTGATATGCAACGTTTATTAGATCTGACTTAGTAGAAAACGAAGCTTAGAGACCTTATTGGTGAAGTGATCGGTCCAGGTGGACTGTGTTTACCATACTCCGCCTCTGGTTCTGAGATTCTCAGGTTCAAACCTTACCGAGTCGATGGTCAGTGCGTAAAAGTCCTGTATAAACTTTTTTTTTTCGGAAGGGAAGTAAATCGGTGGTCCCTGTGTCATAGATTTATCATTATCGGCACTACAACCCTTGGATGGACTGGGCTCCCTCAACAATCGTCGCCATCCATCTCTGTATTGTGTGGCAGTCTTCTAATTCCTATTGTAGATTTTCGGCCCCTTAAAAATATGTGTGAAATAAAAAAAGGCTTAATGATCATCTAGTGACCTTTCCTCAGTGGTCAAGGTGTTAAGTTCGTTGTCTCTGGACCCTAGTATAGCGGGTTCAAAATCAGAATTGGTCGCTACCTGTAGCTACCCAAATTTCCACGATGCTGGGTGGGCACCGGTCCCATACTGGCCGAAATTCCATGAGAAAATGTCTTCCCCTTGGAGATTCGAACTAGCACAAGTCCCGTAGCTGTGCGCCAAGGCTTCTTGCCTTCGGCTACGGCGCGAGATATTCTGGATATCAACTCTTGATTGAAATGGAATGCATCGTAGAGGTTCTTTGATCTTTGAGAATAAGTTATAGTCACAAGAGCTCATGTCTGGTGAATATGGTGAATGTTCGAGTACTTCCCAATTCCACCTTTAAACGAATACTACTGAACAGCTTGTCAGGGTGGTATTACTTACTAAATGTAAGAAACAGTGAATTCATTAACAAAATATTGCTATTTCGAGATTTTAAATATTACGGATTTACACAACAAAGATTGCGCAACGATATACTACAGTACAAGATTACAATGGTCACCACTAGGATCGCTGATTTACAACATTGTGGCCATTACTTATGGAATGCTCTAGTACTTACATCTCACGCACTATAGTTGTGATGACAATGATCAACAGACGGGGTTTCTGGTAGCTCATTCCCAACTCATATTGTTAAAGGTATCACTCTGTATACAATGGATCTGGCAGACAAGACGTTCGTCTGGAAAGAGATGCTTGACCGCTGCATTATGGGGTTAAACGGTCCCTTTCTGCAGCTGCATATGTGTGTAATGAATTTATAGACTGGCCATCTTAATTATCATTTATGTTTATAACTGCTCCATAATCTAGTTGCCGGTCATCGATTGTAATTTCGATTTGTCGTTTAACCCTTCAATTGGCAATATATCCTATAGGCTATATCAATTGGTTCGATTTATTTAGTGTAGGGAATTTCGGGTAATGTGGACCCATCTGTTTGAGTGGACCCTGTTAATATCTGCCCTCGAACAGAAATTATTTTAACTTCTTCCCTTCATCAATATTGACGGGTTCAAGGCCAGTTTATTTTATTCTTTGTGCGAAGAAGGGTTTATTTGTGATATTTATGAAAATTGACACTTTAAAAGTTTTTCAAGCTAAGAATCAATTCTTAATTTCTGCTATTGAATACTGCAAATGTTGAAAAAGCTCGTAAATATATTATATTATATAGATGCTGTTTTAATTTACTGACGGGTTTGGTTTGACATTATGTGACATGGTGGCTGTATAAAATAATTAAACATAACAAAGGAATACGGTTAATATAGACCCTCCACGAGGACCAGGGTCCACTTTACACGAATACGTATATTTTATCAATGAGGATGCTATCTGTAAAAACCATTTACTTAACTAATTTTATCTATTTATCCCTCAAAATTCCATTTCATACTTTAAATTTAAAAAAAAAACATTAAAAAATGTGTTCTACAGGTTCAATTTTTATATGTAAAGTGAAAGTTATTTTTATTTGTTTAAGAAGTGTAAATTTCATGCTGAAAAGTTTAGCAATATTTTAGTATTCTCAGTTTTATCTGTTTTTATTTTAGAGTCTATTAATGTAGGCATATACTGTTTTAATATTTCTTGAATTAAGATTTGGTCGGGCGCGATTCTGTCCCTTGCCTCTGATCCTATGGTTTGCGGGTTTGAAGGATTTTTTTAGGATGGAAAAATCCAAGGAGTAAGTCTTCCGGGAGAGATTTTAAGTCGTGGATTCCGAGACTGAACATTTTTAATCTCGATTAAAAAGAACCTTAAGCCTGAATAAAGAGATATCTTAGGAAAATTTACCGACCTTCATCGTCCTAGTAATGGGCCCTACCTAAGTTGGCTCCTAGATGTCTAATTGGGTCGGGGTATGCTATAACATACCATTCATTACATATATAGGGAAATAAGCGTAACTAAATCAACTCCTAACAACATTGTAGGTAGGTATAATTAGGATTTATACAGAAATAGCTTTTTTTTATTAGTTAAGTATAACATGAATTTTGTCATCTATGTTGAAGATGCTATTTGATATTCTTTTTCCTGATTTTTCTCAGTCGTCAAGGCAAATGTTGGACTGGAATGCAATTACCAGGAAGCATTTTGTTAATGTATTCAACAACGTTCTTTAACATAGGCTATGTCTTCTTTTCGATAAAGTGTTTTCAATTTATTTAACAACACCCAACGTTCTTTCTTGGTCATTAGCATCTCTGAGCGTTAAAGGACCGACAGATTTTTCAGGATTGAGATTCTTTTACGTGCCATAAATTTATGACATGGGACTCAGAACTTTAGTACTTCCTGTACAGAGCAAGACTACTTTTTTAAAAGTTTTTCTCAGTCATTAAGGAAAATTCTTCGTTGGAATAGGCCTATCATTATCAGAAATCATTTAATCATAATCTCTTTCTTTACCTTAGTTTAACCTCTCCCATTATATGTAGTTTTACATGCCGCACGCTACAACGATACAACCTGTCGGAAGAGTATTTGTAATTTTGGGTCATACACACAGTTTATTGAGCACACAAGGTATTGGAAAGCGTTCCTGGATGAGTGATCAGGTCAACGCCAAGGCCATATCCGAGACAATACGAATCATTGATGACAAAACACCATTTATCAGTCATTCATACTTAAACAAAAGGATGATATTTTGATGGCCAGATGATGTTTCCAAATTTGTCCTAGAGGTGAAGAAAAACTTCATAAATGTCAATAAACAAGTGGTTGATAAAAATAAATGTCTGGTATTTTGCAACTGAATTAGGACATCTGTAATGCAGTGATAACGTTGGTGTGTGGTGTAAAATAATTAATTCTTGTTGAAAACGCTTCAGGAAATCTTATACTGGAGCACCATTTCCGCAATTAACTCAAGAGCGTTCACCTCGATTTGAAAATCTAGTTTGTACCAAGTTAAATAGGTTATTATCATTGATCAGCCGCCATTATCAAATTCTTACGTCATTCGTTTATCCTATATTTAGGACATTTCTACTGTTTCACTTGTTTGTACCGCGGTTGTATCTTGGCATGTAAAATAGAGAAATTCGATTAAGAAAACAATTTGAAATTGAGGGATTGCGTCAAGCTAACTACGTGACTCCCTGTACTGAATTCTACATGTCAACGACAGCAACCATTGCAGCCAGCAAAGTCTCTTCGGAGTTGTAGGCCTAACGCAATCTGTAAGATGATGATGATGATGATGATGATGATAATAATAATAATATAATAATGATAATATAATAATATAATATAATAAGACAATATAATACTAACATAATAATAATATAATCCATCAATAGTAATTCTGCCCGAAGGCAGGTCCTTCACTTCAATCATAGCATTTTCATGCTATGGTTGCAACTTTACTAGGGAATTGTAGGTGTGGTAGCTTCCTGATGCTTTCCACACCAGTGAAGGATGATGGTGATGATAATAATGATAAGGATGATGATGATGACCATATGATTTCGGGGACCGTTTGGGCCTTAAAGTTTTCCTGATATTTGTCTTACAGGTGAGGAAAAACCCCGATAGAAACCTCACCCAGAAAAACTGCCCCGACCGGGGATCGAACTCGGACCCGCTGCTTGACAAGGCAGCACGCTACCTCGAGACCACAGCGGTGGACAATAATATAATAATATTAATAATATAAAATAATAATAATAATAATATAATAATAACATAATAATAATATAATGATAATATTATGCCTATTCCGTCTTCAAGAGCTTTCCAGCCATCTTCTAGGTATCAGGTTGGGAAAACCAGATATAACGGCTGAGGAACAGACATGCTGACCACATGCTGACAAGATGATCGTCTACCTCTTTGGTTAACATGTAGATGTGAGGCCAGCAGTCGGCTGATGGGCCAAATGCCTTCAAAGCCTGACGCTCTATGTAGTTTTTTTTGTATAGTTCTACTCACTGATCTGTTTATAACTCAATATTTGTTTAGTTAAGCTTGTAGTTGGCATTCTTCCTAGATGTTCTTTCCACAGTTGTTCATGATATTTTAAAACATCATTCAAATTAAAATTTTCTAATTCCTCTCGTATTTCTCCATTTTTATGTGAACTAGTTCTGTACATCCTTTAACTCGTATCAAGAATTTCATTTCAGAAACCTGTATCTTACTTTTTTCCCTCCATATTTCATTTCCATAGTACATGACCGACTCAGCCATAACTTTATAAAATGTTAATTTCGTGTCTCTTTGAATTTTATTTTTAAAAGTTCGATAAATTATTCCACAGTTTCTATGAAATTTGCCTTAATTTTATATCACCGTTGACTGCGATGGGCAGGACATGTTGCACGTATGGGGAATGAAAGTCTTGCATGGAAGCTTCTTGTAGGAAAGCCAGAGGGAAAACGACCAGTTGGTAGACCAAGAATGAGGTGGGAGTATAACATTAATTATGATTTGAGGGAAGTAGATTATACAGGGAATGATTGGAAAGCATTAGCTCAGGATAGGGATGTATGGAGAGCTTATTTCCGCGCGGCCATGAACCTACAGGTTCAATAGTGCCAGTGAGTAAGTAAGTATATCACCGTTGAGGTTATGTATTAAAATGTTAAAATAAGTAACTTACTTGATATTATACAGTCGTCCTCAACTAAAATGAATTTCTGTTTAAAAAAAAGTCTTAACTACTTGAGGTTTATTAAACGGAAAATCATTTTAGTTGAGGACGACAGATATATCAGGTACTTATTTTAACATTTTAATAATAATAATAATAATGATAAACAATATTAAAAAAAGAATCATCATCATCCGGTATCATGGCAGCTTCCGCCGTCTTCCGGAAACCAAATGCCATTCCTCTCTGTCCATCCATTGATCTTCCTCCAATCCTCTGATATTCATAGTCGCTTGTACCCCTTCTATCCAAGTTTTCTTCGGCATTCCTCTCTTCCTCCTTTCCATTGGGATCTTTTCCATAACAATTTTAGCAATCTTTGCTCTGGCGTTCTTTTGCCATGACCATACCACTGTAATATTTTCTTTTCTATAATATGATGTCCGGCTCCTCTTGCACACCCATAATTTCCCTTATTTCTTTATTTCGTATTCTATGCAATCTAGATTTTTCAGCTGATCTTCTTAAAACATCCATTTCTATATTTAAAATTCTTTTCATTTCCCTGGTAGGAATTTGCCAAACTTCAGCACCATGCTCTGAATTGTGGTTTAATATATTTGTAATTTTCTATTTTTTGTAATATTCTTGCTCCATCAAACAGAGTTTAACGCATTTATTGTTTGTTTTGTTTGAGCGATTCTATTTTTTATTTCCACTGTGTTATCGCCTGAATGGTCTAATCTTGTTCCTAAATAAGTGCATTCAATACTAGGTTGAAATTTACTTTTTCCATTTTTTCCCCTATGCACAGATATTTAGTTTTCTCTATATTTATATAAAGTCCCCATTTTTCATATTCTTTTTAATAATAATAATAATAATAATAATAATAATAATAATAATAATAATAATAATAATAATAATAATAATAATAATAATAATAATAATAATAATAATAATAATAATATAATAATAACAATTATTGTTATTCACGATTTAAGATTTTAATTTCTTATACAATTGTTATTGACAAAAGATCAATCTCTACTATATCATTATCGTTAAGTCATCGCCCTATTGGCTCGTTCCACTTACCATTATAACATGTGATGTCATCTTCCCAACGTTTTGGTTTCCTTAGAAGTCTGCAGTAAATTTTTTATAAATGCAATTTTCGTTCAAACTTTGAATGTTTTATTTCTCTAATTTTAAAAAAAGTTGTAAATTTGTAGAATATTCCTCATATTTTTATTTCTTTTATGATCCCTTAAAAATATCCACCTGAAGGCCACAGGGAACGAATATCTGACTTTTTTTGTTTATCAGATTTTGTTAACGACCATATTTCGGATCCATATCCAAATGTAGGAACTGCTACTAGTTAATGGCATTTTAATTGGATTTCTTTTGTGGTCTTGTTCAGTGTCAATGTCTAACATTAAAAAAAATAATAGCGCTATCTTATATAAATTTTATTAAATTTGTCGTTTTCCCAATACCAGAAGCTTTGTGAGTTGATTAAAATCCTCATCATATTCTTTAAACAGATGCTTCCATTGATATTATCAATAACGGAAAGCTGAAATTAAGTCAAGAATTTGCCAATAGCGAACATTCATAAAGGCCCTCTTCTTCCAGGGGAGTGACAGAACTACTATTCCCATTAACTTTCAGTTTTAGTTCTTAAAAGTTATAGGGCTATGCTACTTTGTAATTTTGAATTGAAATAAAAATACCAAGTAATTTCAAAATGATATAATTCAAATTTACGTGGGCTCTATAACAAAACGAAAATAAAATATACGTTGTATAAATGAAAATAAGAAATAAACAATTAAAATAAATATAGTATATTACGTCGATGCGAGATTGGGAAGTGGTTTTTACAGAATCGAGGAAATTTTTTAAAAACCGAGCGAAAGCGAGGTTTTTAATTCCCGAGATTCTGTAAAACACTTCACAAACGTGCATTGTACATTACTTTTTGCGCGATGGTGTTTTCAAAATAATAAATAATACAAAAATAACTTGTTGGAAATAGTTGCGTTCATTATAAACAACTGGCTAACGTTAACAGCGTGGACAATGTTTATTAGTTGAGACTACAGCAGGCCATGACACCAATCAGTCATACAATGGCGGCAAGTACGTATTTATTGTTTTATATTGTTTCAAATAAAGTTCAATTCATTTAAAATGCAGTGATTTGTTTCGAATAATGTATATTAACACTACCTCATGGATATATTTTTGTATATGCATTGTACGTAGTAGGCTATATACAAAAGGCAGTGGTTTTACATCCCCGTACGAAGTCTGTAATATGTAATATTACAGTATAGTTATTTAGGTTGGCAACCCGAAATGTAGGAAGTTGAACTTTCAGTCATGGTCGCCATTGCTGTAAGTACGACAAAACGCACTATCGCGCAAAAATATACCTTATACTATATTATGATACGTATATTAATGTAAGTACTAACATTTCAAACAACGTTATGATGCGACGAGCTAATCACTTAGCAGTCGCTGATATCTGTAGCGTAACTAAATTAACTTAGTTAACTAACTCCCATAATGGAGTACCCTTGCTCTACATGGTGATGTACACGTATACACATGTACTTGTTTGTATGTGTGGGAGCACGCCATAGCGTTGTTGGTTAAAGCAAAAGCCACAAGTTGGGAGGCAGCGAGTTCGAACTGACCTAAACCTTCAGGCGTCCCCATGGACGTGTGCTCGATACATCGTCTAACACAAATGAGTACCAGACTACATTCTGGGGACGTCAGGTAGGGGTGACAACCTGGCTGATATCTCGTGATAATTGTCTTAAGAGGTGGGAGCCTTAACCTCCTTCTATCCAAGGGCCTAGAAAAGTCAGTAGTGTGTCACTTTATCTTTAAGTAAGTATGTACGTAGCCTTGGCGCAGAGCTTCGGGACTTGCGCTGGTTCGAGTCCCCATGGGGGAAGAAATTTTCTCATGGTATTTCGGCCAGCATGGGACGGGTGCCCACCCAGCATCGTGAGGCATTTGGGTAGCTACAATAAGTAGCGGCTCCAGGTTGAGAAAACCAGCTATAACGGTTGAGGGGACTCGACATGCTGACCACATGTCACCCCTATACTGGCTGATGATCATCTACCTCTGTGATTGACACATGTGGATGTGAGGCCAGCAACCGGCTGGTAGGCTAAGGGCCTTGTAGGCCTGTCGCGCCAGGAGAAAAAAAGTATGTAGGCCCTACGTACGTTTAAAAAAATAGGCAAGATAAATAGATATGATGGATAGGATTTTACTTAACAATGCTTTTTTGGAACTGAAATAATAGATTCACTTTCAAAATTTGGCAAGAAAGGGTTAAACATTTACCCAGATGCCTCTTACTTCAAGTTTGAGGTTCTTTAACGTGCCGCAGCCACCGACATCGCTTGTTTTTCGGAGAAAGTAACAGTCATAATTTTTTTAATTTTGAAACATCTACTAAATCTGGCCCTGTGCTTTTATGCACAAACCCTCGTTCAGCAGCGGGGCAAGCATATCCTTCAGCGTTTTCAGCTTATTTTTTTTTTCTATCTTTAAATCTTGGAAATGCGGAAAAAATTTCGATTCCCAAATACAAGTTGAATGGCTCAACTGTTAGCGTATGCAAATTTGACGTAAGAATAACATAACATTGCAATATGTAGTTGTTTTCGGGGGGGGGGGTTGCGAAACACTCCGCATTGTGCAGCTGCGGGGGGGGGGGGGCATGTGTGCCTGCAAGGTTACGCTAACGTAGTGACACATGTCTTACCCCAAGGTTAACCCATTGACTAGAATTACCGCAACATGACAGATGTTACGTCTTCTTGTTCCAACACGTGTTTCAGCTGCCCAAATAATATCACATACTGACCTACTCTACCTCTCTACATTATCCTAACGAAATGTCAAAATATATTGTTTCTATATAGGTCGATTCAAAGTTCCTATTACGCACATATCGGGGTGGTTGAGGGAAGTTAAAGAGTTTTGATGTTGAGTCCATCGTTTCAATTATACATGAATATATATTTGAAAAGAAAAATAAACGCGTGGACCGGGAATTAAACCTGAGACCTCTAACTTTACACATTAGTGACATAGCCAGTATTCCACTCACGTTCCTAACACAAACATTTTTTTTTTTTTTTTTCCCCATAAATATGATTTTCAATCATGAGAGGCAACGGTACATCAGTCTCACTGTCATCTCGCGACTTCTATAACAAGTAAACATTTTAAAGAGGATATTTACATTATAGCAGTAACGCTTCTGCATTTAGATGTTATAATTAAATATTGACATTTAGCAATGAAGATCAAATATGACATGAAAAGAAAAATTAACACCTGAACTGGGATTTGAAGCCGAGACATCTAACTTTATACGTTAATGACATAACCACTGTATATATTCTATCTCTACAGTGTTCTGCTCGAGGGAGGTCTTTTACTGCAATCATAGTATTTTCATGCTATGCTTTGCAGTTTTACTAGGGAATTATAGGTGTGGTAGCTTCCCGTTGTTTTCCCACGCCAGTGAAGGATGATGATAAGGATGATAATGGCCGGACGATTTTCGGGGACCGTTGGGCCCTAGGCTTCCTGACATTTATCTTACAGGTGAGGAAAAACCCGAAAAAAACCTCACCCAGGAGCCTGTCCCAACCGGAGAAGAACCCGGGCCCGTTGGGTGATAATGGCAGCACGCTACCTCGAGACCACAGCTGTGAATATATGGAATTATATGAATCAATATTTCAAATAGCTATCTTACTTCAAAGCAAAGGGTAACGTCTGAAGTCACCTGATATCACGTGTCTTCTGATTACAATGTGACATGTTACGTAAAGGGCCAAAGGTACTTAATTTTCCTTCAGGAAGTTCTGGTGGATTTCTTAAAAATTCTCAATTCCTGTGTATGAATTAATTTGTATTTACCTGTAGCGTTAAGGCTATCAAACCTTTCCTTCCCTTCCATAGGTTAATACAATAATAGTGAATACCAAACAAACTTAGACCTGAAATTAAACCCTTATAAAATTAAATTATCCAACATTACATTCTTTCAGTATCGTATATTTCTCGTACTTCGTGTTCAGCACTCAGTGTGTTTCAATTCTTACCGTGAAAATCAGAAATCAATTGAAATAAGAATGGTATATTACAATGCGAGGTTGGGAAGTGGTTTTTACAGAAGCGAGAAAATTATAAGAACCGAGTGATAGCGAGGTTTTTAATTTCCGAGATTCTATAAAACACTTCACAGACGTGCGTTGTACATTATTTTTTGCGCGATGGTGTTTTCAAAATGATAAATAATATAATAATAACATTTTTGTTGGAAATATTTGTGTCATTATAAATAATTGATTAATGGTAACAGTCTGTCCAACTTTTATACGGTAAATGCCGAAAATAATTTAGTTGAGACTACAGCAGGCTGTGACACCAATCAGTCATAAAATGTATCGTTTGATATTGTTTCAAATAAAGTTCAGTTCATTTAAAAATCAGTGATTTGTTTCGTATAATGTGTATTAACACTACCTTTTGGATATATTTTTGTATATACATTGTATGTAGCATACATAAAGGGCAGTTGTTTTATTTCTCGAACTAGGTAGGTAATTTGTAATATTACAGTATTGTTATTTAGTTATTTATAGGTTGGCAACCTCAAAAATCAGGAAATTGAACCTTCAATCACAGTCGGCATTGCTGTAAGTATGACAGAACGCACTATCGTGCAAGAACAAATTTAGGTTTAGTGGAACATATCTGTAATGTTATTTTGTAATATTCATATGTTTACCATATACGGCATACGTCCGGTTATATTTCTGATATTAGTTAAAGGATTCAGAGGAAGAACCAGGTATGCCAGTTATGTCAAAATTGAGTTTGAGATGTCATTAAATTCTCCATGGAAAGGACTCTTTTAGAAGTGTTGGATAGGAACATAAACAGTTTATATTTATTCATGGGTTTATTTACCTTCAAATTTGGCATAAAGGTAAATAATGAACTATAATTAAACGAGCTTTTTATATGATTAATGGAAAAGTGGTTTGCCTGTTTTTTCCTTCGTTTATAAGATTATTAAGTTCTTGTGCAACCCATGGTATATTCTATAGATTTCTCTAATATACACAAATAAGTAGATTCTTATTAGCTTATCGTTAAGCGAGCTCAGGACTTATATATTACTATTTATAGTCGCTTTAATCGCAATGGTCATATAGTGACACTTGCTATAGGTTTTGTTTGAATGTTTTTTTCTCACCCTTAAGATACCTAACTCCCCCGTCGCTTTTAATGCATTCTCCGTGTCACGGTGTGTTGAACAGCATTTAAGTGAGATCTCAGGATTTTCATGTTGTCTTCACAGTCACATGGTAACGAACGGCAGGTAAATGTACTTACGGATTGTTTTGATATAATTAATGCAAACAGCTTAATATAGACAAAAATGCGAACAATTTACGTGAGACTTCTGTCAGCGCATGATCACCGTGCTGACACGAGGACATTTGTGTTTACAGGTTGAACACCTTTCCTTGAGGAAGTCTAGACACTTAGCACAGGAAATTGCTGCTGATGTAGCGGAGATATCATGATAGCTTTAATTGCTTTCTATAAGAAATTGACATGTTCAAAATCAGTCTTTACGTCTATAGGGCGGTTAAGGTAAGCAGAAATAAAGATATAAAATAAAATTAATAAACAAACAAAAAAACTTATGGAGGTTGTTCAAAGTTAGTGGGTGAAATATTCTGAACTCGTGGTCTCATAATCTTATTAGTTGTTACATAATTTGAGGGCATTTCAGACATTAAATACATTTGTCAGCTGTAGATAGGTAGGCACTATTTTATCTAACGACGCTTTTATTATCTCAGATCAACAGCGCCGCAGTTCAAAGCTGGTGATGAAAGGACAGGCAATTTTTGCTCAGATGTCTTATTTCAGGCTCTAGGCTCTTTTACGTGCCGTATATTTACCATACGGATCTCAAGATTCCATTCCTTTATTTAGGTCTGGAAAATGAAAGTATCAACTGGGATAAGTTAGTTGAGGATAGGGACGAATGAAGGACGTAGTGAACCCGTCATTGGACCTACGGGATCCGTAAGTCATAGAGATACTTATCATACAACTCCTTCCAAGCATACGAAAATCACCTCTGAAATACGCATGAAAGCTTAATTTTGTAGATTAGCCCTTCCATTTCCTTTTTCCGGATATTATGTAGCCAAATTAATGATAATTTTCTTTTCTGTTTCTGCATATTTATGACTATTCTTTAAAAAGCGTGCTTTAGAGTTTTGCTTGCAACTGTCCAGGATGGAATGTCTAAATGTGGTCCTGATTTTGTATTGAATTTTTAGATTCGTATATACAATACAATAAATTATAATATAAAATTGTAACCTAGTAAGTCTGTCTTCTCAACGTTATAAACTGTTAATTCTATGTAGACCTTTCGGGACTAGTCCCATCATCAGCAGAATTATCACTAAATCGTCACTACTGTATCATTGTCAGTATTGATTTCAGGATCAATAGATTTAGACGTATCTCCTGCTTCTTCTGCTGATGATGGAATTGGTCCTTAAATGCCTACAGAGTATTAACAGTTTAAAGTTGAGCTAGTAGGTAACAATTTTATAATTGTATGCTGTTGTCTCGAGGTAGCGTGCTGCCTTGTCACGCAGCGGGTCCGGGTTCGATTTCCGGTCGGGACAAGTTTCCTGGTGATGTTTTCTTGGGGGGGGGGTTTCTTCGCCTGTAAGACAAATGTCAACAAACTTTAAGGTCCAAATGGTCCCCGAACATCCTCTGGTCATCATTAATATATTCATTAAGTTTAGGATTATGGCCTCTCCTGGCACATCATTACCATCATCACCACCGACCATATATATCACCGGGGCAGCGTAACTGTGCCTTCCAGGCGCCCCAACCTCAAAAGTGGGTTACAATAACGCCATGCCAGGAGAGAATACAAGAATGTCGAAATGACAACGTGGTGGCATTGTATAAAGTATATTATAATCTTAATTTTGTGACTAATACCTCAACGAAATTTTATCATGAATTGTATTAATGCTGTTGATTATACGTTATCAGCTCTTCAAATCCATGCAATTTTATTTAACACTTCTGATAAATTTTCTATTGCTGATATAGCCTACAGCTTTTACAAAAAATGAAAACTCCTTTTTTTTTACTATATAAAACTTTCCTCATTAGAGGATTGCCTCAAGGATACTGACAATTTTCTAAATTGATGACATACATTTTGTATATACATTTGAAAAAAAAATCAACTTGTAGGCCTGATTGGAGTGTACATACTATAAAGTAGTAATTTTGTAAATGTGGTTTCTTAAAATTGAAATTGATCCTCTAATGGCAGCGATGACAATTTTAGAAAGATACACCCTGTCCAAATCTAAGGAATTCCAAATTAGAGAATGGAGTAGAGCTATGAGGATTGTATATCATTGAGGGTAATTTCTAGAATTTGGTTATGGTGGTGGTAATTGAACTGTGTGGGGTATTGATAGAACGTCTGCACAGCATATAGTTTTGGCAGGACGTCGGAAGGGTTTATTGCATTCTCAGTGAATTTATGTCGTCTGGAGCTATTAAAAGAGTGAATCGTGCTGGGGGTCAGGCACTTACTGTATTAGCCTTGACATTCGTGGGCCGCCTGCCTATATATGCAAAACTCGTCGCATAACAACAGTTTGCGTTTAAAAAAATCATGTTAACTTCACAATATTTCAATATTCATGAAAAAAAAACTTATATTAAATAGAATATAGGTCATTAATCTTAAAAATCAGTGAATGAAAAATGTTTTGGTCATATATTCAGTCCCAAATTCATTCCTTAAAACAACTTTTGAAGTCAACAATTTTGGAAAAAGTATTAAGAGGGCGATGAAAGGAAGATTATGTTGGAAGATGCAACATATTATATAGGATGCAAAGACTATGAAGAAATAAAATCGGTAAATGAAAGAAATCACGTAAAAAGACAGCAGTAACCTAAATCACATTCATTGGAAATCATTGTTTTTTGTAAGCCTATGTTTTCCCTTTACAGAGATTTAGGCACTCTCCCCCTACAGGGAAGAATTTGAACCAAACTAATTTAGTTACACTTGTTTTCGTATAGATGCCATTTTGAGTGGTACGTGGTCAGCGTTCCGCCTCATACTGACATCTAGGAAATCAAGGTAGTACTAGGACGGGAAAATTCGGTAAATTTTGCTTAGAGGCCTTTTCATTCAGGCTTAAGGATTTTTTACGTCCCTGAAAATCTTCAGACTCGGGACCCACGGCTTAAAGTCCCTCCCGGAGGACTTGCTCCTTGGATTTTTCCGTCCTAAAAAATCCATCGACCCCGGCCGGGTTTGAACCCGCAACCCTTGGGACCAGAGGCAAGGAGCATAACCACTAGTCCACCGCGGCTGACTCATTGGAAATCATACACAATTAAAACAATCGAGTATCACGTACTGCGATGGGTAGGAAATGTGACAATAATGGGGAATAAAAGAGAGGCTTGGAGACTAGTAATAAAGGCAGAGGGAAAGCAACCAGTAGGTTGGCTAATAATAAAATGGGAGAACAATATTAACCATGATTTGAGGGGGGCAAATTATATAAGAAACTATTTAATACCCGGCGTGCGCTGCTACGCCTACATAAATGAAAATTAATGTGTTTTTACGTTTAGTTGAATAAGTAGAGGGAAAAATAATTATAAATTTATATCGTAATTATTTTTAGATAACCCGTGCTGATTACTCGGCGTTGCCAGGGAATCTACTTATCCCGATCATCTTGGCATAAATGAGTTGAAAGACAAAATTCGATATTGTGAGTTATCTGTACAAGAATATCCTTCGTGTGCTGTTACTCTTGCCCGGGAATCCCGATCTTCTTGGCACCAATGAAAAACAAAAATTGTTATTGTGAGTTATCCGTAATAGAGATCATGCTGTCGCCGACTTTTTTGTAGAGTTTTTTGAGATATTCAATTGTGTGTACATTAATTTGGTGTATTTGTAATGGTTTAGTCCCGCGTCGTAGCCGAGTGGTTAAGGTAAGAAGCCTTGGCGCAGAGATACGGGACTTGCGCTGGTTCGAGTCCCCATGGGAGAAGAAATTTTCTCATATGGAATTTCGGCCAGTATGGGACCGGTGCCCACCCAGCATCGTGAGGCATTTAGGTAGCTACAATAAGTAGCGACTCCAGGTTAAGAAGACCAGCTATAACAGCTGGAGGACCCGACATGCTGACCACATGTCAATCCTACACTGGCTAGATGATCGTCTACATCTGTGATTAACACATGTGGATGTGAGATTAGCAGCCGACTGGTAGGCCAAGGGCTTTGGAGATTTTTTGTAATGGTTTAGGCATAGTAAGACATTTAAGCTTCCAATAAGCTACTTTTTTTTACTTTTTCACTACAAAGGGTAATTTTTAAGGGTGAAGGGGTTGAGTATTGCATCTCTCTTATAGCCTAAAACCCTCCCAAGAAACTTCTGAACATTTTGAAAAAAGCCCTATCACAATCGGATGAATGGTATGGCAACGCATAAATGACACACACACACACACACACCCACACACACACACACGCACACACACACACACACACACATGCACGCACGCACACACACACACACACACATATATATATATATTCGAGAACATTAACTCAGCTCATATCATTGCGGCTACGAACCATCGGGTTCGATATAATATATAATCGTGTCTATGTATATGTCCCGCACCGTAAACGGACGATTAAGGCAAGAAGCCTTGGCGCAGAGCTACGGGACTTGCGCTGGTTCGAGTCCCCATGGGGGAAGAAATTTTCTCATGGAATTTCGGCCAGTAAGGGACCAGTGCCCACCCAGCATCGTGAAGAATTTGGATAGCTACAATAAGTAGTGGCTCCAGGTTTGAGAAAATCAGCTATAACGGCTGGTGGACTTGACATGCTGACCACATGTCACCCCCTAAACTGGCCAGATGATCGTCTACCTCTGTGATTAACACGTACAGATGTGAGATCAGCAGTCGGATGGTAAGTCAAAGTCCTTACTGATCTGTCGCGCCATGAAGTTTAGTTTCAGTTCTATGTATATTTTTATCATTCTTTTAAATGTTGCACTTTCTTTAACAAGCCAATTATTTAACAATATTATAATATATTATTAAATCCACGTTCCAAAAGGAGAACACGATAAGAGGATGATAATTTATTATTATTATTATTATTTTAATTATTTTTTGTTTCTTTCTTGTTATCTGTATATTGTGTTGTATATAGCCTATCCATTATGTATTATTAGTCAAGTTGTAGATAATTCATGTTTGTTATTATATGTATAATTTAACCCTGTGTGGATACCCTTTTTTAGCAAGGTTTTATTCTAAGAATTTAATTTTGGAAATGGTTCATTGAGATAGTTACATGTTGGTCTTTACTCCATCACGTAAAATAAATAAACTATTAAATAAACCATAGCCCCGAGAGCGAGCGAGATAAAAGAAGAGCGGGATGTTTTCACTGACTATTTAACTCATGCCCCAAATGGGAGTCAATGACCAATCACGTTTCAATGATTTCTGTTTTACAACCAATCAGAGTCGTGTTTCACGAAATATTTATCAGTGTTAGGATTATCATATATTAAACAAAGCTCCTCCTTTTTAATATTCTGAACAGGTCTGACCGTTATTTTGCAGTGACTGAGCCTAGAACAAATACGGCTACCAGATTGTATATAATAGTGCTTACATGTCAACATTTGTAGCAATTGATTATACCACCAAAAAAAGAAACCACTGTTTGCACTTTCTTAAATGTATTTTTTCCCAGGTAATAATCGAGAAAAATATAATTGTCATATTTACATCATACGACATCAAAAATGAATTAATATACAGATTGATGTGTTTCATTTTTTCTCCACTAGAGAGCATTCTTACAATATTGCGTTCCTTTGGCAATAAATAGTATGATCTGGTTGCAGTGATAAACAAAAGAAGCAGTAGAAGCGTACCTATCGTTTCTCATTTGTTTTCAAAACATCGCCGTTTACATTAAATATATAAATATTTTAAAATAACTATAGTTAAATAATGATTTGTGAGTAAACAGCTTAATTTTATTCGTTAAATAGTCCTAACAAATGCCACTCTTGATTTCCAAATTCTCTAGATAAATTCACTCCTCACTTCGTGAGTCGTGAATTTATCGATAATTTGGAAATCACTCGTGGCATTACTTATGACAAATTATTATCTTTGGAAGAAGAGGATGTGTATCACACTATAGAGTGATTCAACAAGTTTTTGTAAAATGTTAAACCGCCAATAGGATCATGATCTATTCAGAGAATCAATTAATTAAATCGGAGGAATTTTCCTCATTGTAGAGAGATTATAGACAGTCATTTGAATTATGGAATACACGGTCTCAAAGAGAGAAAGAAAGTTGTTACATTTATTTCCATTTGAATTCATAATTCGGCAATGCAATTAAATTGGGTGTAGGGCAGAGTGGGACGATTTTAGACCCCTAACTTCGGATTGGTTGGAACCCAACTTACCCCTAATCAACTGTATTTTCAAAATTTCTCTTTTAAATAATTCTGTATTTCCTTTAGTTTTATAGATTGCCTATTGGAAGAAGTTAAAATTTGATTTAAACCTTAAATTGACGAAACAATAATTTATCGTGCCAGTTATTTAAATGTTTCGGACCGCAAAGAAAACAAAATTATGTAAAACTGTACAGTAAGTTGTTATTGCGTAATTTCTAATAATTTGTTTTTCTCTTGTTTTAAAAACAATCTAACATATATAAATGAATGTTTGTTGGGATTTTATGAGCTGCCATACCGTTCATCTGATAAAGGGGTTTTTTACAAAATGTTTAGCAGTTTCCCGGGAAGGTTATAGGTATAAGAGAATTGTATACTCAATCCCTTCACCCTTAAAAATCACCTTTTACCAAAAAACATAAGAAAGTAGCTTTTTGGACGCTTAAATGGCATACGCTGCCTAAACCATAACAAATATAGACCTACCAAATTATTGTACACAGAATTGAATATCTAAAAAAAAAAAATTACTAAAACTCCCCGAGAGCATGTGTTTATTTTTTACGAAGTACTCACAATAACCATTTTTGTCTTTCATTGATGCCAAGAAGAACGGGATAAGTAGATTCCCGGATAACACCGGGTAATCAGTACGGGTATCTTAAAATATTACGATATAATTTGTAATTATTTTACCCTATACTTATTCAACTAGACATAAAACACATTAATTTTCGTCTTTCAGCTCATTTATGCCAAAAAAATCGGGATAAGTGGATTCCCGGACAACGCCGGGTAATCAGCATGGGGTATCTAAAAATAATTATGATACAATTTTTTGCTTTTACTTAAACATATAACACACAATCTTCGTATTTCAATTAATTTATGCCAAGAAGATTGGGATAAGTAGATTCCCAGGCAACGCCGGGTAATCAGCACTGGGTATCTAAACATAATTTCGATATAAATGTTTCCATTTACTTATTGAACTAAACATAGAAACACATTAATTTTCGTCTTTCAGCTCATTTAT
Source organism: Diploptera punctata (assembly GCA_030220185.1). Lineage (NCBI taxonomy): Eukaryota > Metazoa > Arthropoda > Insecta > Blattodea > Blaberidae > Diploptera > Diploptera punctata. The sequence continues at coordinate 1,310,421 of JASPKZ010009372.1, read as the reverse complement.
GCCAAGAACATCGGAATAAGTAGGCCTATATTCCAGGGCAATAATCAGCACGGCGTGTCTAAAAATAATTACAATACAAATTTATAATTTATTTTCCCATGAATTTATTTAACTAAGCATACAAAACATTAATTTTCGCCTTTGAGCTCATTTATGCCAAGAAGATAGGGGGTAAGTAGATTCCCGGACAACGCCGGGGAATCAGCATGGGGTATCTAAAAATAATTACGATATAAATTTATAATTATTTTTCCTTTCACTTAATCAACTAAACATACAAACACATTAATTTACATGTATTTAGGCGTAGCAACGCATACCGGGTATTAGTTAGTATTAAATAAATTAAATCAATATATCTTATATGATAAATTGCCAATTTAAGGGGTTAATGAACCAGGACTGTGATATCAAACACACAATGCTTACAGCAGTATGCATGATTTTTCACGTAACGCTGGCTTATGAGCGCAATAGTCGTAGAAGATTTTCTTAAAATAAAATGGATTTTTATATCGTTCGTATAGCCTACATGAGCTTGTCAGGTATTTTTCTCACTTTCTACATGCATCAGTCCACAAACTCAGGCATGCACAAAGACACGTAAAAAATAAAGCATATGTAATAGAGTTAGATTAATATGTAGCCTACATAGGCCTACGTGTTGGCAATATAAATTACACAGAATACGTATTGTCGTTGTGAAAGACATTTAATTTGCGTGCAAGAATTAGAGTTAAAATATATATGTATTAAGACCGCTAGTTCACTGGAACTGACTAGATTCGTAACAAAAGCTGAAGACAGGGAGACATTGAACTGAACGTAACCCGAGTTTCATGCTTTTATTTGATACTAATTGATTTCATCCGTAGCCTATTATTTTTCATAAGTGATTTCCATTTTATCTAGAGGATTTGGAAATCAAGAGTGGCATTTGTTAGGACTATTTAACAAATAAAATTAATCTGTTTACTCACAAAATCATTATTTAAATATAGTTATTTTAAAATATTTATATATGTAATGTAAACGGCGATGTTTGAAAACAAATGAGAAATAATTGGTTATGCTTCTTTTGTTCATCCACTGCAACTAGATCATATTATTTATTGCCAAATAGGATCGCAATATTGTAAGAATGCACCCTAGTGGAGAAAAAATGAAACACATCAAACTGTATATTATAACTAGGGCAAGCAATTTAATGCAAACACAGATGGTATATATTATTCAACTGTTTGTATGTGATACCAAGACAAAAGACAGAACTCTTAACTTCTCATTATATTATTCAACTGTTTTTATGTGAAACCAAGACAGAAGTCTTTTCTTCTAATTATACTATATTACATCTTAACTTTTGGTGCATTAAAATCCTTGCCCTAATTATAACGATCATTATAGGTTATTAATTATTTTTTTAGGAAACAACTTCGTAAAATAATTATTTCAAACACAATTAATGAACACACATTTATCAAATGTGTTGTTCGAAGGAATCTGTTCATTATTTGCTATATTCAATGTATTTATTCGAGAGTCGATAACTGCAAAATAATGCTCTGACCTGGTCAGAATATTAAAAAGGAGGAGCTTTCTTTATTTTGGTAAACACAATTCGATAAATTGCGAGGTGAAACACGACTGTCATTGGTTGTAAAACAAATTGGTCATTGACTCCCATTTGGGGTACGAGTTAAATAGTGTGTTAAAATATCATGGCAAAAATATTCTATATAAAAATTGGGCGATTAAACAAGCGAATAGACAAACCATGGAGACTACATAATAAAGTAAGTTTACTTTTAGGACTCACGAGATTATATTTTAAAAAGTTCGTCATGCAGGAACTGCATAAACTAAGCGAATTCCTCAGAAAGTAATTTTTATGGTTCCATTTTGCTAGTTTTCGGAATATAAGCCTATGTATATCATCATCACAGAACATTCACGAATTTAGGCCATTTATTGACCTGTTCCGGCCTCAAGAGAAACACCATCCAAAAGTCTTCTGAGTGGTCGTCCTGGTCTTCTTCTTCCTGCAGGTTGATACCTTAACATTTGTTTGGGTATCCTGTGATGATCTTCCATTCGGTAAACATGTTCGGTAATCAGAAATTTTGTTTTCTAAAGGTTCCATGTATAATTCTTCTAAGATGTCTTCATTTTTGTTTTGTGATCTAGTAGTGTGTATCCTGCAGTTCTCCGAGGTATCTTATTTTAACAGATCTAAGTCTCTGTATATCCTTCTGTTTCAACGTCCATACTTCGCTACATATAAATGAGTTGAAAGAGCCAGTGTTTTATACACTTTTAGTCTCGAATGTTTTTGGACTAACTGTGGCTTGAAGATAGAATTTATTAACCCTAAAATCCTTAAAAAAATTGATATTTTTGCATTTACATCCTTTTCATCTTCATATGAGATATTGCATCCTAGATATATAAAATTATTCACCTGCTCCAAGATTTTATTGTCAAGTACAATTTTACTTCGACAGGACCTACACCTTGAAATGTCATAATTTTTGTTTTATATATATATATATATATATATATATATATATATATATATCCATAGTAATTATGCCCGAGGGTAGGTCTTTCATTGCAATCATAGCATTTTCATGCTATGCTTTGCAGCTTTACTAAGGAATTATAGGGTTGGTAGCTTCCCGTTGCTTTCCACACCGGTGAAGGATGATGATTATGATAATGATGATGGCCGGATGATTTTCGGAGACCGTTGGGCCCTACGTTTGCTGGCATTTATCTTACAGGCGACGAAAAACACCGAGAAAAACCTCAACCAGTCCCGACCGGGAATCGAACCCGGGCCCTCTGCGTGACAAGGCAGCACGCTACCTCGAGATCATAGCGTTGTATATATATAATTTCACAATTCTTACATCATTTTGCTGTTAATAATAGTTATGTGGTGCTTTTAAAATCTTAAAGCAGTATTTTGAAACCTTTTTTTCAAGTTTTTAAACCCTATTTTGATGCCCAAATTTACATATTTTATAGCCTAAATGTCGAAGGTTTAGTTATGGGGAAGAAAGTAGATAGTCGTTTCGAACATTGCTTATGTATAAAAGTGGAATTATTTGTTTAGCAGAAAAACACTAGACATACTTGAGTGTCGAGTGAACTGCTGAAGCATACAACATATTATAATGTCCTGGGAGAATTACCCGCACGTGTGTGAAATCCCAACCCTACACTCATGGTCTAGGTCAGGCCTTCCAAACTACATGCAGCTGCGTTTCAAATTTAAATTATTGCACACAAGAAAACGAAGCATACGGATAAAAAAAAATTATATATATATATTTGTTTTTACAAACTAATCCTTGTTAATTTTATTCCACAAAGTCCTCTTACTTGCTCCATGGCGCGCGAGCCTACCAGCAAGCTGCTGGCCTCACATCTACATGTGTTAAACACAGAGGTAGACGATCATCCTGCCAGTGTAGGGGTGACATGTGGTCAGAATGTCGGGTCATTCAGCCGCTCCAGCCGTTATAGCCGGTTTTCTCAACTGGAGCCGCTACTTATTGTAGCTACCCAAATGCCTCGCGATGCTGGGTGGCACCGGCCAAAATTCCATGGGAAAATTTCTTCCCCCACAGAGAACCGAACCAGCGCAAATCCCGTAGCTGTGCGTCAAGGCATCTTTGCCTTAACCACTCGTCTACGGCGCGGGACTCTCAAAATCGTCATCATTTGAAAGTCGATTAAACTGCCTTCCACACAACTGGACGAAATATTCATCCCCTTTCATTGGAATCAAAATGTCACACAAAGTATCATTCTTATTAGCACTAAAATGGGAACATTCGGTAAATTTTGCAGACTTTTTTATTCAGACTTGTCTAAATGAGATAAAACTTACATTTCCGGTAGAAAAGTAGCATTTAAAGTTCGGTTATTATAAAAATTAAAATGGATTAGATATGCAGTAGAAATACTAATAATTTTATTTTAAAAATAAAATTGTGCATTTTATGAAAATTGTACCTTAATTCAACAAGGAGAGTATATTAAACGCTCCTTTGAATCGCCCGGTAAGATGTTTTTCCTACCTACGACACGAGTTTTTTGAGAGTACACATCTTAGATAGACGCAAGTTGCGAGTTTTTCTGTATGAAGAAGATATCAAATCATATATGAAAATAATAATAATAAATAATAATAATAATAATAATAATAATAATAAACAATTTTGAAGCATTTTACAAACTGCTGCAAATTACTACAGATACAATACCCAAATAAAAAAAAATGACAGGGAATCGAAATCTCTGGATTGTTAATCATATTGTTATCACAGACCCTCTGTCCACAATACATACAGTATAACCTGTAAAGGGAATGTTCCTGTCATATCTCTAAGAAGTGATGTTATTAATTTAAATATATAACTACTTTGATAAATAAATGTTAGGTAAGTTTGAGGTCCAAATGGTCCCCGAACATCCCCTAGCCATCATATCATATTAGCCTTGTTTGGTATGAATATATCTGTGAATGGTGTGTCTGCTTAAATGTTCATGTTGTCTCGGAGGTAGGCCTGATATTGAGCTGATCACTCATCCGGGGTGGCTTTTATTCAGAGTTTCAATTCCTATCCTGACAGGTCATGTCCCTGTAAGGCCCATGTGGCATGGGTCACATATAAGTACTTACAGAGGAAGAGGTTAAACAAAGGTGAAATGAGAGATAAAGAAATTCCTGCGATAAGTTACAACCATCGCCTCCATAAATGCCAATTAAAACCTTCATTCCTCTAAAAGTAGTTTGTTTAAAAACATGTACCTTATAAGAGACATTTTATTATTACCAACATAGGACATTTCAGAATAATTAGAGAATCGAAAGTTAGAATGCGCAAGAGGCTTTGGAGCAGAGCTACGGGACTTGCGCAGGTTCGAGTCTCCATGGGGGAAGATATTTTCTCATGGAATTTCAGCCAGTATGGGATCGGTATCCACCCACGATCTTGAGGAATTTGGGTAGCTACAATAAGTAGCGACTCCAGGTTGACAAAACCAGCTATGACGGCTGAGCGACCCGACATCCTGACCATGTCACCCTTACACTGGCAGGATGATCGTTTGCCTATGTGATTAACACATGTGGATGTGAGACCAGCAGTAGGATAGTAGTCCAAGAGTCTTCTAGGCCTAACAGGGGCTATTGGAGCTTTAATTATAATAAGAGGGTTTATTAAATGATTCCATCTCCAATGGGCTATTGGAGCTTTAATTATAATAAGAGGGTTTATTAAATGATTCCATCTCCAATGGGCTATTGGAGCTTTAATTATAATAAGAGGGTTTATTAAATGATTCCATCTCCAATGGAGTTTTAAGTTGTTATACACTTCTTTTGTAACTAAATTTATGAGACGGCATTTTTTCTTAAATTGCATTGTACTTTTTTTGTTCACTGCATTGAACTATAATCTCTTTTCACTGCATCTGGTCTCTTTATGGTCACAAACTCCAGAAACCACCCTTGAGTCCGGAAAAACGATCTGAAATTTCATTTTTTACGAGAAACATCTATTAAAAAATGGTTTAACATAAAAAAAAGTATTGATCATTTGGGTGGGTGGTGTTTACGGTTATGTTACACAATTCTTCGTTTCTCCAGGTGGCGTAAAGGGCAAATACAACCACCCTTACGTATTGGTAGCTCAGGAAATCCGGGACTTCAATGAATTCGCAAGGAATCTACCAGCTGTTAGCAGTGGGGGTGGAATACTTGGTGGGGGGAATGGGTATATAACAGGCATTGTCCAACATTTTGCTATGTTTTTACATGTGAACATTGCAGATTCGCAAACGTCATCTATGTATTCTACGTAAGTAATCAATTTTGTTTATAATTGCTTTCTAGCATTACTTAAATCATGTTTACCTTGAATCCGAGCTCACTGCACTTTGATAAATATTTTTATTTTATCTTTTGATTTAACTGACTAATCTGTTTGGTTATGTGACTCCCATTTTTAATTGTGTATATATATATATAATGATTTGAGGGAAGTAGATTATACAGGAGATGATTGGAAAACATATATATACAGGGAAGTAAATTATACAGGGGATGATTGGAAAACATATATATATATATATATATGTGTGTTTTCCAATCATCCCCCGAATAATCTACTTCCCTCAAATCGTTATTCTCTCACCACATTCTTGGTCTACCATCTGGCCGTTTTCCCTCTGGTTTTCTATAAGTAGCTTCTATGTCGCTCTCTCTAAATATATATATATATATATATATATATATATATATACATAGAAGCTACTTATAGGAAAACCAGAGGGAAAACGGCTTGTTGGTAGAAAGAACTATATATATATATATATATATATATATGTACGGGGAGAGAGAGGGAGAGAGAGAGGAGAGAGAGAGAGAGAGAGAGAGAGAGAGAGAGAGAGAGAGAGAGATAGATAGAAGCTACTTATAGGAAAACCAGTGGGAAAACGGCCAGTTGGTAGACCAAGAATGTGGTGAGAGAATAACGATTTGAGCGAAGTAGATTATACAGGCGATGATTGGATAACAGCTAAGGATAGGGATGTTTGGAGAACATACGTCCGCGCGGTCATGAACGTATGGGTTCGATAGCACTAGTGAGCTATTTTTTAACAGATTTTAAATTATACATCTTCCTTTACATAATATTAAGTTTTGATTCTCTTCCTCCATTCATCTATATCCTTCCAATCACTATCATGCAGTCCCCTGTTCTTAATTAAATTCATAATTCCCTATTTTCCATCTCTTCTGAGGTTTCCCTCTTCTTTTCCTCCAATTTGGAATCCACACTAAACTCCTGATTGGCAATCTATCTTCATTCATCCTCTTTTTAGGTGTTCAAATCTGATAGTTTGAAAGGATCCCAATACAGCGAGTTATATATATATATATATATATAATCACAAATAGGAATGAGATAATAATGTAACAAATTCTAGACCCAGAACTCACAGAAAAAGTGTATTACTTAGCCAAGCATTTAACTCTAATCGTTGATTAACGTGTCTGACTGGCAATCAACGATTATATATAAATTATTGTGATACATTGATTAACGTGTCTGACTGGCAATCAACGATTAGAGTTAAATGCTTGGCTAAGTAATACACTTTTTCTGTGAGTTCTGGGTCTAGAATTTGTTACATTATTATCTCATTCCTATTTGTGATTATTGTTCCTAGGTATTTGAATTCAGGGGCACGCCGTAGCGTAGTGGTTAAGGCACTGAGCTACAAGCCGGAAGGTCGAGGGTTCAAGTCCCGGTGGGGTCAGGATTTTTAAACTGACCCAAACCTTCTGGCGGCACTATGGCCCTGGGGGTCAACTCAGCCTCTAACGTAAATGAGTACCAGACGCTTGTTCTGGGGGTAAAGGCGGCCGTCACGCAGGGCTGACAACCCGGCTGACATCAAGTGCCGATTGTCCAGAAATAGTGGGAGCTTTAACCTCCTACTGCCCCAAGGGCCTCCTGAAGCCTGTAGTGGGATTACTTTACTTTCTATTTGAATTCAGCCACTTCCTCAAAATTTCCCTCATTTGTCATTAGCTGTCCATTTCTATTATATAATGAATTTATATGGTCACACGTAGAAATTCATTATATAATGGAAATGGACAGCTAACGACAAATGAAGGAAATTTTGAGGAAGTGGCTGAATTCAAATACCTAGGAACAATAATCACAAATAAGAATGAGATGCACAAAGAAATTAAACATAGGCTCAATTCTGGAAATGCATGCTATTATGCATTGCAGAGACTCTTGATGTCCCAACTCCTTTCAAGAAACGTTAAACTGAAAATATATAAAACTATTATTCTACCAGTTATATTATATGGGTGCGAAACATGGACTCTTACTTTAAGGGAGGAAAGGAGATTACAAGTATTTGAGAATAAAGTACTTAGGAACAGAAAGGTGAATGGAGAAGACTACTTAACAATGAACTACATGGTCTTTATAGGAAGCCAGATATAATAAGAACAGTTAAGTCTCGTAGGCTGCGATGGGCAGGACATGTTGCACGTATGGGGAATGAAAGACTTGCATGGAAGCTTCTTGTAGGAAAGCCAGAGGTAAAACGCCCAGTTGGTAGACCAAGAATGAGGTGGGAGAATAACATTAAGTATGATTTGAGGGAAGTAGATTATACAGGGAATGATTGGAAAGCATTAGCTCAGGATAGGGATGTATGGAGAGCTTATTTCCGCGCGGCCATGAACCTACGGGTTCGATAGTGCCAGTGAGTAAGTATAAGTAACGGAATACTGTTAGCAATCACTTCAGTTGGCTTGGCTGTTTCGAGGTATTGCGCCACGTTTGTGTGTGTGTATATATATTTATTAAAAACCACAGCATGCCCCAATGCATAGCAGTATTACATGTATATATCCAACTTACATTTTTATCACATCAGTGCTTACTTCATATTATACAAATGAGTACCACAGCCTCTCACAAACCTATTCTAGATAACATTTTCTTTCCACTACAAATGCCATCTCCAACTCATTTCCATACTTTTTTCATTTATACCACATTATTGAAATATAAGGCCTTATGACCTTAACTCTGATAGCTAAAATAAAGCATTATTATTATTATTATTATTATTATTATTATTATTATTATTATTATTATTATTATTATTATTATTATTATTATTATTATTATTATTATTATCATACACAACACACATCCTCATATCTAATGAAATTTTCATATTTTATTTAAAGTAACACACGTCCATATATGTATGTATGTTAAGCATACATCCAAGTCCAGACGCGTCCATTAGAAAGAAAACTACAAATAGGGAAAGTAATATACAGGGTTATTCATAATTCTTGTTAAAAACTTCTAGAGGTTGTAGAGGGGACTTAGTAGATACAGTTTTGATAAGAAACCCATATCCGGAAACGTGCAATTTCGATGTAAAATAAGTTTGAAGATCGAAACACAATGGGCTGATACCGTGTGTCTCGTGTTTGTGAATAAGTATTCTAGGGGTTGTATTACAAGTGTCCACCGCTGTGATCTCGAGGTAGCGTGCTGCCTTGTCACGCAGCGGGCCCGGGTTCAATCCCCGGTTGGGGCAGTTTTTCTGGGTGAGGTTTTTATTGGGGTTTTTCCTCGCCTGTAAGACAAATGTCAGGAAAACTTTAAGGCCCAAACGGTCCCCGAAATCATATGGCCATTATCATCATCAGCATCATCCTTCACCGGTGTGGAAAGCAACGGGAAGCTACCACACCTATAATTCCCTAGTAAAGCTGCATGCATAGCATGATAATGCTATGATTACAGTGAAGGACCTGCCTTCGGGCAGAATTACTATGGATGGTATTACAAGTGTGGTTCCACGTGGCGACCCTATTGTTCGTTGTATAAAGTATACCTGCGACGAATGTTTTCATACACACGCCCCACAAGACCTAGTGCGTGCTCAATAATTTCTATTGTCACAATTCGCGCAAGAATATCTTCCTCCGACTCGACAGTGTAATACAACCACTAGAAGTCTGTAATACTTATTCTGAAACACAAGACACACGATATCAGCTCAATATGTTTCGATCTTCAAACTTATTTTACATCGAAATTGTAAAAAAAAAACTTACGTTTCCGGACATGGGTTCCTTATCAAAACTTTATCTAGAAGTCCGCTCTACAACTCCCAGAAGTTTGTCTGTGTATGTATATAGTAGATTTTCGCCGATATAAGTATGATTAAGAAATATTTCTTGGGTTTTCCGCCTCATGGATTCAAGTTTGGCCTCTGGCCACTGATTCTGACGTTTCGACAAGCTATGGTATATAAGACCTATACCAGTAACTCGAACATATCATTCGTTGATAATGGCATGCGGGAACATGTCGAAACATAGGAATCAGTGGCCAGAGGACAACCTCGAATTCATGACGCGAAAACCCAAGAAACATTTCTTATAGTACATATATATATATATATATATACATGCCTATAAGGTATCCAGAACTATGAACAATGTACTTTCAATTCAGAGATAAAGTCACATATAGGTAAAATTAAGATCCAACCGGATCTAGAATCTTTGATTGAATCCAATAAGTTGTGTATTTATGTTTATCAATCATTTTCTGTAGAAGTTCACGGGTTTAATCTTATATGATGATACGGTACAATAATTATAAATACAACAAAATTAGTCGGCTTCAGTGGTCTAGTAAGTCATATTCTTTGCCTCTAGTTCCGAAGGTCGCGAGTTCAATTCCTAGCCGGGTCGATGGATTCTTTTGGGATGGAAAAATCTAAGACACAAGTCTTCCGGGAGGGACTATAAATCGTGGGCCCCGAGACTGAAGATGTTTGTTCTCGTAAAAAACTCAAATCTAAATTAGTGCCTCCGAGGAAAATTTAACCGACCTTCCCCAATGTAGGGGTGACATGTGGTCAGCATGTCAGGTCCCCCAGCCGTCATAGTTGGTCTTCTCAACCTGGAGTCGCTACTTATTGTAGCTACCCAAATTCCTCACGATGCTGGGTGGGCACCGGCCCCATACTGGTCGAAATTGTATCAGAAAATTTCTTCCCCCATGAGGACTCGAACCAGCGCAAACCCCGTAGCTCTGCGGCAAGGCTTACAAAACAAAATTAAAAAATCACACTAGTGGTCATAATTTTCTGTTTCACAACCCAGAATATGCTACTAAAATAAACCGGGAAAAAAACTATTTTTCTGAATTTTTTTAATATGATTCAAATTATAGACAGCCTAAGCCTATTTGTATGCTAGATAGATCTATGGTTTAGGCCTATAGATTTTTTTATGTTTATATTTTGATATCCCTATCAACTGTTAAACATTCTGAATAATGGAGATTTGGCTCAAGCGGTAGCGTTTAGGATAAGTTTTGGAAAATCCATTATTCAAAACCCGATGCCGATCAAGTACACTGATTTCCCCCCCCCCTGGTAATTGGTTAAGGCAAATACTGGGTTGAAATTTCTTTAAAATATCACCATTTCATAGTATCATTAAAAAATAAATATAACAATAAACGGACTCTATGTGACCTTATATATATAAAGCTTATTTAACAAGAAATAAATAAAAGCATTTATTTTTATACAGATTTTTAATGTTTACACATATTTCTGTTCCTAAAGTTCTATTTTTCTTCTCCACTCATCTCTATCCATCCACTCCATGTCCTCCAGTCCTCTTGCTCTCATTCCAGTTCTTATTTCTTGCATTCACGAGTTTCGAGATCTTCCTTTCCTTCTTCTTCCAGGTGAATAAATTAATAAAAACATCCTATATTATTAAATGCACGCCGTAGCGTAGTTGATTAAGGCAATACGATACAAACCGGAAGGTCGAAGGTTCGAGTCCCGGGGTGTCAGGATTTTTATACTGACCCAAACCTTCTGAAGACACCATGATTCTGGGGTCGACTCAGCCTCTTACGGAAATCAGTATCAGATGCTTGTTCTGGGAGCAAAGGCTGACAACCTGGCTGATTGTCTAGAAAAACTACTCCTACTATCCCTAGGTCTCCTATGGCCTGTAGTGGGGTCACTTTACCTTTACTATTAAATTCAGTCATGATTATCATTATGATAATGTGAGCTCTAAGAGTGCCTTTGAAAGAGTTCAAGATACTTCGCATTATAAGTAGGTCAATAGAATTTCTAGTATTTTTTAAAAATCCAGAATTTTAACACTGTCTTTTATACGTGAAAGATGTTTTGTTTTCCAGTGAATCCCTGTGTGCACCGCAACAAAGAAACGATTGCCTTAACATTATTATGACGGGCAAATTTTACTGCAGCTGTTGGCAAAGTTTTTGACGCAACATAGTGAATCTACCAGATGGCTCCTTTAACATCTGCAACATCCTTTCCCAATAATTATCTTCTTCACCTTTTTCCATTTTTCACCTTACCTAGTTATTTAATTCCTTTGTTGGCAATTATCCAATTAACATGATTCAAACATTCCGCACTATACATGCTTAATTCTTCATGTCAAACATTTCTTTAGTGTTTTCTACTGAGAATTTAATTTCAACTTCAGCTAAAGTTATTTATATATCTTCTTCTTTATCTATATTTAACTTCACCCTATAAATATTTTTTTTACATACTTCACGCCGGCTGAGGTTCACCGTTTGTTCCACACGGTTTTCCATACAACATCCTTACGCTACTGTTGCACTAGACACTTTTAAACACGGTTCTTACTATTTTAAACCATTTTGGAACCATTTTATAAACATTTCTTACGATTTATAAACATTGAAAATATTTATATAATTACGCGAATATTGTGAATCGAATTCTACAGACGCGCGCAAATGCTTAATGTAACATACTCTTTTGACCATTCAAGGGCATGGAGGTCTTCCCGAATGAGACATCAGTTCAATGTCAGGGCCTTCTCCGAAAAAAAAAACACAACGTAAGACGAAACACACATTTCACACATAAATTAATACTAAACATGGCGAATATGATGACGATGATTATGATGGCCAGATGATGTTCGGGGTCTGTTTGGCTTTAAAGTTTCCTGACACTTGTCTCACAGGCGAGAAAAATCCGTATTTAAATTCTAGGAATAAAATAAATCTTTATACAACATATGAGAGAAACAAGTGATTCACTGCAGGTCTTAGAAGGGTCTTGTAGAAGATTAACTACACAGTCGGCACAAAATGTTAGCCCAAAATGACGGCCGTCTCTACCCTCCGAACATAAGTCTGGTACTAATTTCTCTTAGAGGGTAACTCCAGTAAAAGATGGCCTATCTGAAAACTGTCTACCCGCATCCTACTTCTTATACTGTAAATCATTTAGACACATTCGAATAGTTCAACTTACTTTCTTGTACATAGTGTGTTCTGTCGTACCTACAGGAATGACGACCATGATTGAAATTACAATTTCCTAAATAATTATACTGTAATATTGCGAATTACATACCTAGGGCGGGAAGTAAAACCGCTGCCCTCTATGTATACTACGTACAATGTATATTGTATTGTATTATAAGCCCATACAAAAATATATTCAAAAGGTAGTTTTAATATACATTATACAAAACAGATCACTGCATTTTAAATTGACTGAACTTCATTTGAAACAATAAATTCGTACTTGCCGCCATTTTTTACCTGATTAGAGTCACGGCCTGCTGTAGTCTCAACTAAATTATTTTCGGCATTTACCATAGGACCTATAAATACTTCCAAATTACAAATTTAGGATGGCTTAAATGTTAGTAAATAATACCTGGATACCATAATCTGGTATACCAAACTAATAGTAATTATAACAGCTGTGACTTAATATCTCAACTATGGATACTTACTATATCAAACAATTCTGGTACAATTATGAAATAAATCTTGTAAGGTCTACTTAGAGAAAGAAAAACATGACATAAACTAGTGTAACAATTGTTGTTGCCTTCTTCAGAATCTTGATCGATGTTAGAATAACTGCATTATCAAATATGTTTAAAGTTTGCAAATAAGGTAAAGACAATTATAACAGTGGTTAAATCATGTTTCTTTCTCTAAATAGACCATAGCAGTGATGTGAACAAGCTGATAATAATGTTCTTTCTCATTTTAAATGATGAAATCAACTCAAACGTGCGTATGTATATATATATATATATATATATATATAAATTGGCCACGCTGCTAACGTCAGTCAGTTGTTTATAATGAACGCAAGTATTTCCAACAAAGATATTATTTTACTATTATTTATTACTTTGAAAATACCATCGTGTAAAAAATAATGTACAACGCACGTTTGTGAAGTATTTTACAGAATCTCGGAAATTAAAAACCTCGCTATCGCTCGGTTTTTAATAATAACTTCCTCATTTCTGTAAAAACCACTTCCCAACCTCGCATTGTAATGTACTATTCAAAAATTTCGAATTAATATAAGTTACTAAACAACTTCTCCCTCTACTAAATCGTGCGCCTTTTTGGTGTCTATATTATTATTATTATATTACTATTATTATATTATTACTACTGTTATTATTATTATTATTATTATTATTATTATTATTATTATTATCATCATCATAGTATATTCACGAATTTAGGCCATTTGTTGACCTGTTTCGGTCTCAAGAGAAATACCATCCAAAAGTCTTTTGAGTGGACGTCCTGGTCTTCTTCTTCCTGCAGGTTGATATCTTAACATTTGTTTGGGTATTATTATTATTATTATTATTATTATTATTATTATTATTATTATTATTTCAGGATGTTGCGACTACTCAAGCTGAATATGGATATGTTGGAAGTGACTCTTGTCGTCTTGGTGGGAATTCTTTTTTATCTATCAGAATGGAGATCCAGATGGTTCCCAGCCAGAACTCCGTCATGTAAGTAACATAATAGATTGAAGTACAGTATAATATTCACTTAAGATTTGTGAGAAAAATGTAGTGATTTCATGAAGTCGTGATATTATACCAACCTTGCATATTTAAATATCACAAGATACATTTACCAATATTATGTTAGAAACTGGCCAAATAGTAATAGCAGTATTAATTGTTTTGTAGTAGTATTTGTTATACTTAGTGAGAGCGGTATTGGTATTTTACTTAACGATGTCGTTTAAGGGTCCCTTAAATTGCCAATGTATCCTACAAGATATATCTATCTATCTATATCTATCTATCTATCTATCTATCTATCTACCTATCACGGCGTAGCCAATTGTTGAGCCATAGCCTCTCCTTTATAAAGGATTGCTAGACCAAGTTAATTTTTAGTTTCCTTATTCGCTCGTAAATGTCATGGATGACATGCGGTCAACACACCGACCCAATGAGACATCTAACAGGCAAATAAGGTATTACTAGGTCGTTGATGTCGGCAAATTTTGCTTAGAGGCCTCTTTATTCAGGATCTTTCACGTGCCTTAAAATCTTCAGATTCGGGACCCACAGCTTAGAGTCCTTCCGAAGGACTTGCTCCTTGGATTTTTCCGTCCTAAAAAAACATCGACCGCGGCCGGGTTTGAACCCGTTACCCTCGGAACCTGAGACAAGGAGCATAACTAGTCCACCGCGGCCGATATCCTTTAAGACACATTGGTTTAATTTAATTAATATTTTAATAAAAATGAATTAATAGGAATTCTTACAATTTGTTCAATTATACAAACATATGCAATAATAATTTACGGCTACGCATGACTGGTTTTTACTGTGATCCGACGCATTTAAATAAGCTGGAAGAAGAAATTTAGTTTCAGAAGTTAAGGGTTAACAAAGTCGTGTCATTAGCGTTGTAAATCAAAGCTAGGCTCGACAAATTTTGTTCAAAGGTTTCTTATTTCATACTTCTGGTTCTTATACGTGTCGTAAATCTATGACACGAAACACATGGTTTTAGGAAGCTATTTTCAGGATTTTTACGTCCTGAAGAAATGCACCGATTCCGCTAAATTTGAAGCCACTAACTTCTAAATCAGAGACGGACATATGTAGGAAGGTATAATAGTTTTGATGTAGATAAGGAGATCAATGACTGGAAGGAAAAATAATAAGAGGAATACCTACAAAGACGAAAGTTGTCTAGCTGAATAGGACACTTAGAAAACGGATAGATAAAAATTATATAAACAAAAAGGAACAAACGTTTTGAGGAAAATATACGATGATAAATCAAGATTATAGAACGCCTGAAAACCTGTCCAGTCTGTTGTTGGTCCTAGGCCAAATAAACACGCGAATGACTCCCGAAACATGTGATAGGTGCTATGGCCTTGTGGAGGGCCATTGACCCATTATAACACAAGACAGGTTCGGTGACAACTACTCCGTAGTTGACCAGGACCGGAGCACCGTGGGCGAAATTCATGCAATCTCGTTTCAACTAGAAAGTGCATTGACGTATATCTTCACATGAACACTACATCTTTCTATTAAAGATATATATTATTTTGTAGGACTTACTTTATATTAATTAATTAAAATATGAATACAATTAAGTTTAATCATCATCAGTTTCACGTTATAGGCCTTCCGGTTCATTTCACCACCTTCTTGTTCTTCTTTGGGATCTCTTGCCTACAGGTGCATATTTGCACGCTCCTTTGGGTATTCGGCCCTCTTCCATTCTTTGAAGATGTTGATCTATTTTCTTCTGTAGTTTTAACTTTATCTAGGAGGGGTGTAATTTGCAATTCTTTACGTATATATTCACTTCTAATGTGGTATTATTTCAATGAACATCCATTACTGCTCTTGAAAATTGCATTTTGGATGAATTTACTCTCCTTTCATCATTTTTATTCAACACCAGTTGGCCGCAGTGGACTAGTGGTTATGTCCCCAGGGGTGCGGGTTCAAACCCGGCCGGGGTCGATGGATCTTTTTAGGATGAAAAAATCCAAGGAGCAAGTCTCCGGGAGGAATTTAAGCCATGGGTCCCGAGTCTTAAGATTTTCAGGCTGGTAAAAGATCCTTAAGTCTGAATAAAGAGGCCTCTAAGCAAAATTTACCGACATTAACATCCTATTAATATCTTAGTTGGCTGTTAGATGTCTCATTGAGTCGGTGTGTTGACGGCATGTCATTCATGCCATCTACTGGCAAGTAAGGTAACTAAAAAATGAGAGACTACGGCTCAATATTGGGCTACGCCATTATAGATATGGAACATTCACTACCACACAAAAATGATGGCCATTGTTCCATAAAATTTTAATTCAATATCCTTTCTTGTTTTGATTCTTAATGATGTTCTGATAGTTACACACATAGGGCCTACTTTGAAAACGTGAGATTTTTATTTGTAGGTCTTTATCATAGTTAAAGGAAATATAATTTCTAAGATACTTCAAATGTGAAATTCTCTTAAATATTGTAAGTTTAATGTTCTAAAACTTTTTAAATTTTAAGACCACTATGTACCCTGTGTACTGAGTAAAAATCACATTCGTTATAAAATAATGCACTTAAAAATATATCAAAATATACTCCGAGTTTTGCTTTCATCTATTCATAATACAGTATTCTGAACTACCAGAGATGGCAAATTTCGATTTTCTGAATTACAATAACGGCTGGGGAATCCGACATGCTGATCACTGTCACGCCTGTACTCTGCCAGCTAAAATAAAGCATTATTATTATTATTATTATTATTATTATTATTATTATTATTATTATTATTATTATTATTATTATTATTATTATTATTATTATTATTTACCATCTGATCGTCCATCTCCATGATTACACTAGTGCATACGGCGCCAGCAGCCAGCCGGCTGGTATGCCAGGAGACTTATAGGTGGGTCTGACGAGCTAAGGAGTTTAAATGAGTACCGGTATCCATATCCTGAAACCCAAAACTTACCTTCTCTAGGCAACCTAGAGGAGCCCATGTTGAAATGATCGCGAATGGAACTTTTTGAATTAAAAAAAAATGACAAGGTAAAAAACCACAAGGTCGTATCTCTAGTAATTTTGAACGTTTAATTATTAATTAATTAAATCTGCCAGAAACATTGTGCTTGGTGCATGTTTTAGAATACAGGATTTTTTTATTCGAAGTTTATAATACATTTTGATTGTATTTATCTCAAGTACTTAAATAAATACATCACTCTTGCCCTCGGTTTTAATAATTTTAAAATTACATTTATTGATTTAATTAATCTCCGTTTTATTCAATTTTCTCATGGATTGGTCCTGGCTCCGTCTCCCCCCCAAGAACGGAGAAAATTGTACTGTAGGCCTACAGTTCTCCCATTCAAGATTATTCATTCTTCGAATTCAGGTATTTATCCTTCAACCATAATTTAAACGAGCGATCACATCATAAACCTTTAATAAAGCTCAAAATAGGATTTTTTCTCACTGCATTACCCTCACCTGGAATTCCCTACTTCATCAGAGGCCTCCGGATGTTAGAAATATTTAGAAAAAATCTAAATTTATATTTACTTTTGACATTTGTTAAATTTATCTTGACTTTATAAACATACTGTCCCGCGCCGTAGCGGAGTGGTTAAGGCAGGAAGCCTTGACACAGAGCTACGGGACTTGCGCTGGTTCGAGTCTCCATGGGGGAAGAAATTTTCTCATGGTATTTCGGCCAGTATGGGACCGGTGCCCACCCAGCATCGTGATGCATTTGGGTAGCTACAATAAGTAGCGGCTCCAGGTTGAGAAAACCAGCTATAACGGCTGGGGGGCTCGACATGCTGAGCACATGTCACCCTACACTGGTTGATTATCATCTACCTCTGTGATTAACACATGTGGATGTGAGGCCAGCAGCCCGCTGGTAGGCTAAGGGCCTTGCAGGCCTGTCGCGCCAGGAGTTTTTTTATAAACATGTTACAATTATGCATGTATTAATTGGAAATTTCTATATTTTTATTATTATTCATCATCATCATCATCCAGGGATTAAGCCTGTTGGCCCGTTCCGGTTTCATGAAGCTAGAATTGTTAAAATTGTTCAGACCATCTTCTGTGTGGGCGTCCAACATTTCTCCTTCCTTTCGGTTTATAATTTAGTAATAATTTTGGAAATCTTCCTTCTGGCATTCTATGCAATCATCATCATCATTGATTACAAAAAATTTTGTATTATTATTATTATTATTGATTCCTTATTATTATTATTATTATATTATTATTATTATTTATTTTGTTATTATTATACCGTCCAGGCCACATGGCCTAAAACGAATTTGTTCATGATGATGATGATGTTATTATTATTATTATTATTATTATTATTATTATTATTATTATTATTTTTCGATTACGAGTATTTGAGAATAAAGTTCTTAGGAAAATTTTGAGTCCCGCGCCGTAGCCGAGCGGTTAAGGTTAGGAAGCCTTGGTGCGCAGAGCGACTGTGACTTGCCGCTGGTTCGATGCTCCATGGGAGAAGAACTTTTCTCATGGTATTTCGGCCAGTATGGGACCGGTGCCCACCCAGCATCGTGAGGCAATGTAGCTACAATAAGTAGCGGCTCCAGGTTGAGGAACCAGCTATAACGGCTGGGGGACTCGACATGCTAACCAAAATGTCAACTCATACACTGGCTGTTGATCATCTATCTCTGTGATTGACACATGTGGATGTGAAGGGCCAGCAGCCGGCTGGTAAAAGGGCAACCGCTGAAAAAGTGGAAAGACCCTCAATCGGATCGGAGGAAAATTTTGGATCAAAGAAAGATGAACAGATACGCGAATGGAGATGACTACATAAACTAGTGACATGATTTTTGTAGGAAACCTCACAATAAGGACAGTTAAGTCTCGTAGACTTCGGTGAGGGGACATGTGGCACGAATGGGGAATGAAGGCGGGACTTGAAAGCTTGTAGGAAAATCAGGGAAAACGCCCAGTTGGTAGATCAAGAATGAGGCGGGAGAATAACATTAATCACGGATTTTTAGGGAATAATTTACATGGTTATTGGAAACTTAGCTCATGGGAAGGGGTGGGGGAAGGGGGGGGAAGGAAAATGGTGAGAAGGTGAAATTGGGGGGGGCGTTGGGGGGGGGGGGGGGATAGTGCATGTGTTGAGATCTTATGTCCGCGCTGCCATGAGCCCATGGGTTCGATAGTGCCAGTGAGTTTGTTATTTTCATGATCGACAATTTAAAATAACTTGTATAGCCCTATATGTATAATTGCAAGATGTATTTCGAATATTTGTACTGGTTGAGTGAAAGAGAAGGCTTTAAATTTACCAGAATAAATAAAACATGTTTTCATAGCCCATTAATGATCCATTTTTCGGATCTATTTTTTCTTATCATTACATAAACGAAGGGCATTCCCAATGGAAATTCAAAAACAGGAAAGATTTATGGTTTGGGCTACTTGAAGAATTTAAATGTATTTATAACTTTGTAGAAATAAAGGTGCTGACATTCCAGGAGCCGACAGAGTAATGTGTTGCACAATGGCACAACCCTTGTGTTGTTTCCACCCCAGACTGTTGTAAACATCCGTCTCCGTAATAATCCACTTAAGGTAATAGTAGCTGTGTTATATTTTCACAACAGGTACAAGGTCAACCTTCAGTTCGTTCTCCTCATGTTTTTATATCTTCGCCAACCTTCATTTAATTCGCATTCTCAATGCTCTCAACCTGAATTTGATAGATTTTTATCAGTTGGGCTGAAATATTGGAACACTTTTAACAGTATTGAGACATTGTATGTCTCAAGGTGTATAACAGAGAATACATCAGAACAGAAATGTTTATCTCCACCCGTTTGCAGTTGTTTGAAGAAGTCAATACTGCATTTGTTGTGTTAAATAACTGGTTTTCTGTTTTTTTTTTACATTTTTTGTTGTAATCATTCTAGTAAACAGTGATTTCTGTATTATAATCAGTGAGTGTTATTGTGGTGGCATTGCCTCTTTGTTGATTGTAAAATGTTATTCTTACATCATTAGCAATTTTGGTTCGTACAGATGGTGTAAAAAGGAAAGTGATCCCAATACAGACCATAGGAGATCTTCGAGATAGTTGGAGGTTAAGACACCCACTTTTCCTAGACAATCGACATTATATGTCAGCAGGGTTGTCAGTCCTACATGTTGATCACTTTTACCCCCAGAACGAGCTTCTGATACTCATTTTCGTTAGAGGCTGAGTTGACTGAGGCTTGAGTGAGCCTCTGAATACTGGATAGTAGTTAATTATATAAAATTCGAATTTAATTCAGGCCACGGTGCCATTGGTTTGGGTCAGATTAAAAATTCTGACCCCACCGGGATTCGAATCCTCGACCTTCCGGTTGGTAGCATAGTACTTTAACCATCTACGCTACGAAGTGACATGGTGTACGTTTGGTTTTGTCTTGTTTGCCATAGGACATATTTTTTGGGACAGTTGCATCATATATTGGGAGAATTCGTGTGAATTCTTAGTTCAGGGTGATGCAAGCCTGAGCTATTAATTGGCGATGGCCAGTGTGTTGTGTGTTGTTTCGGGATGAAATGTGTCAGTTTCGAATTAGTAGTTTGAACCTTTATATAAACAGTGAATAAAATCCTCAAATATGATGGCATCCCAGACCAATTGATAAAAGCTATATATGATATTTATAAGGATAATTATATCCAAGTTAAGATTGAAAATAAAATCTCTGAATGCAGACTAATTAATCAAGGAGTTAGAGAAGGATGACGCCCAGTCGGTAGACCAAGAATGAGGTGGGAGAAGAACATTAACTATGATTTGAAGGAAGTAGATTATCAGGGAATGATTGGAAATCATTAGCTCAGGATAGGGATGTATGGAGAGCTTATGTCCGCGCGGCCATGAACATACGGGTTCGATAGTGCCAGTGAGTATGTAAGTAAGTAAGTAAGTAAGTAAGTTAGAGAAGGATGTGGTCTTTCACCAATGCTCTTCATAATATACATGAACTCAATTATTAAAGAGTGGAGACTACAACCACATGGCAGTATACCACTTAATAGATTATATAATTTAGGCCCAGTTCGCAGTAAAATTGTTGTTAATAATAGAATATTAGAAGAAACTAACACATTTAACTATCTCGGATACCAAGTTACATACGAAGAGGAAACATATTTTAGTCAAAAACTTGTAAAATTTAACAGAGTAACAGGAATTATAAATAATATTTTCAAGCCAAACACAGTACAGCAACACACACGAACTAGAATTTATGAAACATTGGCCAGACCCATATTATGTTACGGCAGTGAGGCCTGGACAAAGACTAACTGCGGCAGAAATGAAATTTATTAGACGTACTGCAGGTTACTCAAGAATAGACCATAAAAGGAATTCTGAGATTCTTAAAGAATTACAAACAGAATCAGTCATGGAATATGTACAAAAATACAGAAACAACTGGAAATCTCACGTAAGAAGAATGAGCAGAACAAGAATACCACGTCAAATCTTAAATTACCAGCCACCAGATATTTGGGCAGACCTTTCAAACGTTGGATTGAGACAATAAGCAGACCACTAGGTCTATTACATGAAAGGAAGAAGACAAACTGTGCTACTAGAATCAAATAAGTGCTAAATTATGCTGTTACTTTTTATTATTGGTTAGCTAATACCCGGCGTACGCTGCTACGCCTAAATAAATAATAATGTGTTTTACCTTTAGTTGAATAAGTAAAGGGAAAAAAAAGTATCATCATTATTTTTAGATGCCCCGTGCTGTTTATCCGGCGTTGCCCGGAAATCTACGTAGTTGGCATAAATGAGCTGAAAGTACTAAATTCGTTATTTTGAGTTATCCGTAAAAGAATACCCGCTCTGCGTGTCTGCTTTCCTGCGAATCTACTTATTCCGATCTTCTTAGCATTAATGAACGACAAAAATGGATATTGCGAGTTATCTGTAAACGATAAACATATGCTGTCGCGGTCTTTTTTGTAGAATGTTTTGAGATATTCAATTCTGTGAACATTAATTGTGTGTATTTGTTATGGATCAGGCAACGTAAGCCATTTAAGCGTAAAAAAAGGGACTTCTTCTCGTTTTTAAGGGCGTGGGAGTTGAGTATCATAACTCTCTTATAGCCTATGTCCATCCCGGGAATTTGCTGAACATTTCGCAAATAGAACCCCATCACAGTCGGACGAACGGTATGGCAGCGCATAAAATACGAACAAACAAACATGCATTTTTATATATTACATTCTTCTTCTTAATCATAATTTCCAAAACCACTCCTCGGATGAAGACGTATTGGATGTGTATTCACTGTCTATCCATCTCTTGGCTGGTCTTCCTCTTGTTCTTCTCCCGTCCATTGGTCTATCTTCTTTAGCTCTTTTTGCAAGTCGGTTGTCTTCCATTCTTTCTATATGTTGGGGCCCTTTGCCGGGGTTACGGTGAAGACCTCAACGGAAGATACAGCGGAGAAGGTATCCTTCGGTACGGTGTACCTGGCGGAAGAAGCAACTCTACATCTACTGCCTTGTAGATTGACAAACGGATGGGGTTCGTTAGTCCTGCAAGACATCTTATCTAGGAGAGACAACTTCGAAATAAAACGGGGCAGGCAGAGCTCTGGAGCTGGGTGAAGGCAATCGGCCTAGGGAGGAAACCCCGAATAATAAACCCGCCATGAAAACAGGCTAGCAACCCACTTCAAGGCGTATCTTACACATTGCTCGCAGTCCCAAGGATGAAGCCTCGGATATATTAGATTAAGCAGACATTTTTTGAAACACTATCCTTTGAAAGTCCACCGCTGTGGTCTCGAGGTAGCGTGCAGAGGTCACGCAGAGGGCCCGGGTTCGATCCCCGGTCGGGTAGTTTTTCTGGGTGAGGTATTTATCGCGGATTTTCCTCACCTGTAAGACAAATGTCAGGAAAACTTTAAGGCCCAAACGGTCCCCGAAATCATATGGACATCATCATCACCATCATCCACGGTGTGGAAAGCAACCGGAAGCTACCACACCTACAATTCCCTAGTAAAGTTGCAAGCATAGCATGAAAATGCTATGATTGCAGTGAAGGACCTGCCTTCTGGCAGAATTACTATGGATGGATGGATCCTTTGAAGTTACCAGCTCCATTATGTGTATACTGCCCACTGTGTTTATTTTCATTCTGTCAACTTGCAGGCTGCAACTTTCATATTGAAGGAACTACATTTTTATTTTTATTTTCATAGTCCCGAATATTGCATCTACGTTTTACTGATCCACTTGGCCTATATGTGGATATGAGCTACCCTACAGCATTCTTTAAAAATATTCTCATCTTCAAACAATTTCTATTATTTTTTAACCAATGCCACCAAGTTGTCTTTTTGACATTTCTGGTATTATCTCCTGGCATTGGCAGGAGTTATGATGAATAATAATGAAGCGCCAGGAGAGTCCTTAAAACATAAACTTAACCTAAATCCAGACCTTGGGTGACCATAGAATTAATTCCCTTTAAGAAAAAAAAATCTGTGATCTGACCGGGAATTGAACCCGAGATGACATAAACTGTAGTCAGAATCTCTGACCACTAGCCATGAGGCTGGTTGTGCTGCAAAACGGTAGAGATAGATGCCCCTTGTCTCTTGTGTCCTCTCATAAACAGTGTAGTGCAGGATGTCTCAATATTAACTACTCTCAGCCGTTCAATCATTAGCTGTTGTTTCCTTCCTTTAGAGAACATAGTTATTTTATTTAACGACGCTCTTTTACAGCTATGGTAATTATCTCGCGATTCAAATCTGGGCGTGAAATACCCGTTCAATAACGCCCAAAAACTCTTTTTTTCTTCCGATCTTGAAGTTCTTTTACGTGCCGTAAATCCATGGCACAAACTCACAGCTTTAATTCCTCTCCGAAGAAGCCCTTAAAGATGTTTACGCCCTGAAAAATCATCGACTACGGCGCGTTTGAACCCGCGATCATTTGTCCACCAGGACCGACCTACATACACAATATCTTGAACAAATAGAATCAGCATTATATTAGAACCTTCGAGTTACGTTCACAGGATAGCTTAATTTAATATATTTTTCCCCCTTAAAATGCTCGATATTTTAAAATAGTGATGTATAGTTTAGTTTGTTAATGATCCCAGAAAGTATAGCCTGCTAGAGGTCTAAGTAATCGCATTTTGCTGCAGTTACTTTTCTTTGTGAGGTTAAAATCTACATTGAGTCGTCCTTGTGGCGTAGTTGGTAGAGTCCCTACCTTCCACTCCGGCGATCCGGGTTCTATTCCCGGCGAGGTAAGGGATTTTAAAAATATCAACCTTGGGAGTGGGTGTGTGTCGTATCCTAGTTGTACCCATTGGGTTTAATTCCTGTAAAAAATCCACATTGAAGCTATCGGGAATCGAACCCGAGTCCATTGCGTGAGAAAGAACACATATTTAGTACAAAGTGGCGTTCATCTTTTTGAATTTAATCGTGTTAATTGTTTCATTTACTATACAGTGGCAATAATACAGACCGAAGGCACTAGTGAGCACGTGTTCAATTTTATTGCAGAGCTTCCATATTCTGGAGGTCACAGACCTTGGCCTACCTGTTGCAGGTAATTATTCTGTCTGTAAAATTGCTTTATTACCAACATTTTACGAGACATTTTCCATATTGACACCAATATCCTCATTTATTGCATCTATTGTATCTTTTAAGGTAATTTAAGGTGGGT
The DNA here is from genome assembly GCA_030220185.1 of Diploptera punctata. Lineage (NCBI taxonomy): Eukaryota > Metazoa > Arthropoda > Insecta > Blattodea > Blaberidae > Diploptera > Diploptera punctata. The sequence goes on along the minus strand of JASPKZ010009372.1, from coordinate 1,285,178 downwards.
AGAAAATGTATTTCTCGCTTTATACCAATCAGTCGGCAAGCAACTGAATCTACCGACTGTAATAAATTATACCGGCGAACCCTGAATAGATAGACGAAATATGACTATGCAGCCAAGGTCATTCCATATTATTGTTAAGGGTTCAAATAGGTACTCTTCAAGGCAAATATGTTAATATTACAGTATTGAAAAATATTACAATATGCGCAATTATATAAATATGTTTTGGAATATCTCAGATTTTGTAGAAGAATTGACAGATTAAAATTTATAAAATTTTGTCTAGGATACTCTACAGGTGTGAAACAGCAAAAAATAAATGAATAGACGAATATTCGGTCCCATTTTTACATCTACGATAATATGACATCCCAGCATTGGATCTTATTCTCTCCTTTATTAGGAATTACCTACTAGACCAAGTTATTTTAGTTACGCTTATTTCCCTAAAGATGGCATGAATAGTATGCGATCAACATACTGACCCAATGAGACATCTAATAGGCAACTAAGATAGTATTAGGATGACGGAGGTCGGTAAATTTTGCTCAAAAGGTTATTTAATCAGGTTTAAGGTTCTTTTACGAGCCTAAAAATCTAAATTAAATCACGACTTAAAGTCCCTCCCGGAGGACTTGCTCCTTGGATTTTTCCAACCTAGAAAGTACATCTACGATACTATGAAATTAAGGTTAATAATAACATCTATATTGGTAATGATCTAGTTTTGTCTTGAAAAATGAAGAAACACGCCGAAAATTTAATTTGAGCTTGTCAGACCTATAGTAATATTACTTTACTTAATACAGATAACAATAGGCTAATGGTAATACACACACAAATATTATAGTCGCAATACGATCAATGATATTCTAGTTTCTCAAAATGAAAATTGAAATGCGTTAAATAAAATTTGTAATTTCTTATGTGATATGCATATACTGAGGAGAACTAGGTCATAAAGCAAACTGGGAAGTAAGTATGGAAACAGCCTGGCGTGATATCGTATACTTGTGATATCATTACATAATGACAAGCCACTCAGCGTATTACGAGATCTGAAACATTACGCTAGGTACAGCATTCTCAAGAATTTATCACCACCTATCTTCTCAGAAACCTACCAATATCCAAGATGCAACAAAGTACGTTCAAAGGGGATATTTTTGCTAAGATGATTGGATGAGGAAAAAAAAAAAAATCTAATTTTACTAAGTGACGGATTGTCGGACAAACTGCAGCGTGTCCATAGTATGTGTATCAGATTAATTTTTTTAATGTCCGAAAATACAATCACATTTCTCCATTTTTGCACGAATTGTCATGGCTACATCTTAAAGAGAGAAGAAACTTACACTCTCTAGTTCACTTATTTAAGATCCTACATACCTCGACTCCGAATTATTTATCCTCTCATTTCCAGTATCTATCATCCAACCATAACTCAAACACAAGATCACCGCAACATAGGACATCACATCATTCCATGTCATATATTATCTTCACTTATCGCCCAAACGGTCCCCGAAAGCATATGGCCATAGCAATCATCATCATTCATATTCATCTCAGGTTAAGCTTAGGATTAGGAATTCTCCTGGCGCACCACTAACATCATCACCCGTCATATCATCGGGGCAACGAAACCCCGTCTTCTAGGCGCCCCAACCTCAGAAGTGGGTTACAAGTACGCCATGCCAGGAGAGAACACCAGGAATGTCGAAAGACAACCTGGGGCTTTTGAAAAAAAAAGTTTTCTGAAGGTTAACAGTCATTTTGTTTGTAGAACACCAGATTGCACATTTTTGTAATGCTTTATTTAAAAGAGTTTCAGTGTTATAATAATAAAATAATATAATGTAATAATAATAACTATCATTCTAGTCTATATCTACCATAATAATAATATAATAATAATATCCAGCGCCATGGCGCAATGCTATGAGACGCTGAAAGAGAAGACATTTTTTTTCATGGAATTTTGGCCAGCGTAGTAACAGAGCCCAGCAAAGGAATTTGAATAGCTACAACAGATAGCGGCTCTAGGTTGAGGAAATACCACGAGGTCTCGACATGTGACTGTTACTTGTTGGATGATAGAAAATTCACCTCTGACACATGAAGATGTCTGGTAGGACAAGGTCTTCTAGGACTTTCACCCCAAGAAAAATAACAACAATAGTTATAACATTATTAATAATAATAATAATAATAATATTAGTAATAACAATAATAATGTCCATTGCTGTGGTCTCGACACGTAACGGGCACGAGTTCGATTCTCGATCAGTACAAGTTTCCTGGGTGAGATTTTTTCCGTGATTTTTCCTCACCTGTAAGACAAATGTCAGGAATCTTCAAGGTCCAAACGGTCCCAGAACACCATCTGAATATCATTACCAATACTATCTTATTCACCTCATTTAGATCAAGTTTAAGACTAAGGCCTGCCCAGACGCTTCATTACCATCATCACCACCTATCAATTGGAGCAACGTAATCCTGCCTTCCAGGTGCCCTAACCTCAGAAGTTGGCTACAAGTACGCTAATGTCAGGAGAACATGTCGTAATGACAACCACGAGGTCACTGACTAAAAAAATGTATATATAATGATCTCTTCTCTTTTGCCTAATAAAGTTAAGACGCAAGGTCCTCTTTCTCTCTCTCTCTCTCTCTCTCTCTCTCTCTCTCTCTCTCTCTCTGTATCTCTATGTACTTCTCTCCTGCAATTATAATATTCTGTTGTTCATTAGGACAAATACAAAATGCCACAATTACGTAAAATCTACAATTAAATTAATAAAACTCAGTAATAAGGCAGCTCTGAAAAACCATGGTTGGAATAATATTGGTTAGCAGGCGACAGTACAGAGGACCTGATTAGCGTAAGACAGAGCTTTAAACTTAGTCTGTTTTTCATAACCGATTCTGCTGTCAAATATTACTCTCTTGCCCTCACAAGGCTGAGTAGACACCATTCAAGACTCTATACTCAAAGAAAATTCATATTATACATTCGGGAATCGAACCCGGAACCTTTGGGCTACTCGATAATCATATCACAGAGGTGATCATTGGCACTTCACACAATTTAAATTTAGTAAAAGAAAGATAAACAGAATGTTAAATATTAAATTACTGTGTTATGATAAGAGGTCTTGGCGCACAGCTAAGGGACTTGCGCTGTTTCGAGTCCCCATGGAGGAATACATTTTCTTATGGAATTTTGGCCAGTATGGGACCAGTGTCCACACAACATCGTGAGGAATTAGGGTAGCTACAATAAGTAGCGGCTTCAGGTTGAGAAAACCAGCTATAACGGCTGGGGAACCCGACATTCTGACCACATGTGACCCCTACACTGGCTATATGATCGTCTACCTCTGTGATTAACACATGTAGAAGTGATGCCAGCAATCGGCTATAGGCCAAGGCCTGTCGCGTCATGGAGTTTAGTTTTATTTTTAGTTACAATGCCACCTACTGCACTTTTCAATGCTTCGGGTTCCGCGCTAGGCGGATAGATGGCGTTAATGTGTTCTATTTTCAATTTACGCAGCATTTCGACAGACCACTTTACATAGATGATGTGTATTCTTTTCAAAGAGGAATGTAGGATGAGAGTATGTTTAAGTGTTTGTATCCTACCCATGTGTTGTATGAGGGATGATGCGATGCTTTTGAAGAGAAACGAAGTAGCCTATACCCGTCGGAAAACACCATACTTTTCGTATATATTGGGCGGTCGAATCGCTATCAATCTTAACACTTGCTTTTTAACATATTACATAATGTACTCCGGGGAGAATTCAGGCGTCTGGTGCATCATCTAGCGAATAAAAATTGAACCTACATTACTAGCCCTCCTTGCCCTGCGATTGAAAGTTCTAAACCTGTATGAGTGCCTTGCAGTTAAAAGCGGCAGATATTTTTTTGGACACGTCCTTGGTACATCACAACGCATCTCCGAGAAAATTCTCAAGGTAGGATTCGGCATGCAATGTAGACAATTCCAATTAAGTATTTTCCTAGTGATCTCACAACATTTTCTAAGAGACCGGTAGGTGGTTAACATACATTTTCCTTCAATTCGAATACGGTTTCTATACCATATCTTCATTTTTCTAATCTGAATATCCTGCATAAACTAATTCACTGGCACTGTCAAACCCGTAGGTTAATGGCCGAGCGGACATAAAAACTCTACTTACATCCCTATCCTGAACTAATGTTTTCCAACTATTCCCTGAATAGTCTACTTCCCTCAAACTATGGTTAATGTTATTCTCCCATCTCATTCTTGGTCACCAACTGGGGGGTTCCCTCTGATTTTTCTACAAGAAGCTTCCATGCACGTCTTTCATTCCCCATTAGTGCCACGTGTCCTGCCAATCGTCTACGAGACTTAACTGTTATTATATATGGCTTCCTATAACGATCATGGTAGATCACTGTTATGTAGTCTTCTCCATTTACCTGTCTGTTCATCTCTTTTTGACCCAAACATTTTCCTAAGAACTTTATTCTCAAATACTCGCAATTTCCTTTCCACCCTTAAAGTAAAGAGTCCATGTTTCGCACCCATATAATATAACTGGGAGAATTACAGTTTTATATATGTACTTTCAGGTTAATATTTTTGAAGAGTCCCTGTAATGCATAATAGCAAGCATTTCCAGAATTGAGCCTATGTGTAGCATCTTTGTGCATATCATTCCTAACTGTTATTATTGTTCCTAGGTATTTGAATTCAGCCACTTCTTCAACATTTCCCTCATTTGCCATTAGCTGTCCACTTCAATTAGGCTATGTAACGTATTTCTATGTGTGACCATATATTTAGTTTTATTGATATTTACTTCCAGTCCCAATTTCTTAATATTGCACGATAGAGTGCGTGTTGACCCTTAATCCTATCTCCTTGCTATAGCCCAATAATACTACATCATCAGCATAAACTAACAACTTATTAATACCATTGAGTTGTAGACCTCCTTCATCCTCTAAAGATTTGGTGGCATGCTCTAGTACAAAATTAAATAGTAGAGGAGAATATCCTGCATCGCCTTATATAATTTACTTTCCTAATTCTGTTTTTCTGTCTTTTTGTTAAACCTTAATCATATAAGCCTTGACACACTAATTAAAATGGTCTTCGCAGTTTTTCTATGCGTTATTGAATTATATATTGTCAAAGTTCGGCGATCTCTTTTTTGTTCTACAGAAATCTGGCGCCCCAATCGGAGTCTACTCTCAGTGATATTCGATTTAATGAACGACTTTAATTTAGGCCTTCAGTTATGTACTTTATCAATACTCCATCGAGTATCACCGGACCTAAACTCACCAAATTCAATGCTTAAACTCCATGACGCGAAGGACAAGAAGGGTCTTGGCCTACCAGCCAGCTGATGACCTCACATCCACATATACAAGATACAGAGAAGCCGGCCTGTATAGGGGTGATTGAGTCAGCATGTCGATCACTCATCATTAGGCTCTAACTCGATACAGCTAATTATTATAGCTACCCAAATTCCTCACGATGCTGGGTGGACACCGGTCCCACAATGGCCGAAAATCCATGAGAAAATTTGTTTCCCCACTGGGAACTATCTCAGGTCCCATAGCTCTGCGCTGTAGCATCTTGATCGCCAGCTATGGCGAGGGATTGAAAGTAAAGTGATCTCGCTACAACCTTAGGAGGCCTTCGACGTAGAAGGTGGTTCAGGATCTTACTTTTCTAGGCAGTAGGCACGAGAGGTCATCCTGCGTGACTTCTTTTACCTCCAGAACATAATTATGGTACTCACTTCCGTTAGATATTTAGGCCGATATTCAAGAACCAAGCTCTCTAGGTCATGACATCTCCGTCTTCCATAAGCTGGAGTTCTCATCTTTCATTTGTTCCAGGATTTTTTAAAAATAAATATCTTGTTAGCACATGATGTTGAATAAAGTGAGCCAGTTAGAGTAGGTTCTGCATGACGCACATAATTAACCACGGACAGATGGGCCGAGAGTCGCTCTTTTCGGAAAGTTTGGTTCTTGAATACAGGCCTTAGTCGACCCCATAGGGACATGGTGGAACCAGAAGGTTGTAGGCTGTTCAAAAATCATTAAACTACCGGAAATAAACCGGCTATCTTCGATTTTATAGTGTATTCCATTCATCAAATATGCTATGGTGCGTCGTGCCCCTAAATTGTAGGTTTGGGTTAGAGTATTAAAGTAGTCGGCTCTTTCGTGGCTGTCACCATTTCGTGGTCATTATGATCTAGTTCGTTTTTTGTAAATCAAATGATTATTATTTCTTTATTATAACTTTGATTAATGATAAATAATATGAAGACAGTGATATTTTAGGTTAATTGTTGAACGAAAGACATTTGCCTTGCAGTATACAACAACCGTGAAAAATCTCAATCAAGAAATGTAATTTTATCGAAAATCGAACCTATGCCTGCTGCATTGAAGGCAACTATGTAATCCCTGGGTGGCCAAAGGGATATTATGTAGCCTTGAGGTTGGACATCTTGCTGTTGGATGTGTATCACTTAAAAACTAGAGAAATGCCATTTAATCCTACCAAGTCCTACACATTGCATGTCCATGTCGTGGTCCTGGATAACGCTGTCTTGTGAGAGTGAAGAGAGAGTTCTTTTGGCGTTATACTTGAGACCTATCGGCTAGGAGAGAAAACCACAACAGAAAATCATTGTCCTTCAGGATTGCTGGATGGTTGGTTGTAAGGCTGTCTACCCTGCTCTGATATAAAAAATCAAATCAAATAAAACCGGGCTGATATCTGGAAGAGCGTTCTGAGGGAAGCCGAGACTTGAATCGGGTTGTAGTGCTGCTATTGTTGATTATGTAATCACTGCGCTACACGATGATATTTAGCTCTGAAATTTATCATTTTTGGTATTTTATTGCCTCATATCATCGCCCATCGATACTGTATTTGTAATGTAGGCCTACTGTAGCTATGGTGGTTATAGCAAGCATCATATAGTAGACTGACTATTGGATTTTGGAACAGGCATTCTTAATTAAACTGATGTGTGGCAAAACTCATGTTACTACATACCGATTGTGGAACGTGCCGTATGTGTACAATCTTGCTGAATCTGCACCAGGGATGTACATTCCATAGTATTTTTTTTATAATACACAACTTCACTATTATTAAATTAAACATTTTAATATTTTACATCAGTGAATTAAATTTTAACTTCGTTTCGGTATATCGAATTTATATCTAGTTTTAAAATGCAACATCTCCAAAGGATTTTTATGAAAAAAGAAAGATACTTATGGATTTTTAATCTCTATGAAAAAAAATTACAATTTACTTAATTAAGATATGCCCCGAAATCTTAAGCCTAATATTTAAGGAAATAATTTTTGCTTGGAATATCTTTCTACAACTTTTAAGTTCATCTGACTACTATTATTGTTTGAAATCTGAGGTATATGAAACGGTCTTAATGAAATAGTGATTACCATATTCACCTCATATTCAAAAGTACGCCGGTTCAAATCTGTCCGAGATCGATGTATTTTTCAAGACGTAAAAGCCGTGAGTAAGCCTTAAGAAGGATACCAGACCCCTGGGCCCTGTTCGTAGATTTACGGCTTTTAGTACCTCAAGTCTGACAAGAAATGTATCAACCCTATTCACGCTAATGACCTTAGATGTTAAGGAGCGTCATTAAATAAAATAAATAAACGAGAGGAAAAATTATCCATTTAGTACATGCACTATTTTGTTAATTGAACTTTATTTAATTAAAAAAATATATTTTTTAAAGAAACTGAAGTAATTATCAGAATTTAGGTTTACATTAAAACATATAAATATTATATACGAAACGAGAATTATAGATTTGTATATGTGAAAAGGATTGTTAATGTTTGGGCCAGGTCTATAATAGCGTAGTGGGTTACACGCTAGTACGGAGAACTAGTGGTCCACGGTTCGATTCCTGGTTCAGACATTAATTTTTCTTTTCACAATATCATTATAATACGTAATAACGAATAAAAATCATACCGAATATAAACGTCTAAGCTACAGCCCTATCAACATATAATTGTTTCGCAATTTTCGTTTAGCTTAAAAAACCAAATCACCTTATAACGATAAAAATGGTTTGATCTGCACAATGTGGCAGTGTACATTCAAACTTTGCACTGTATCATAAGTGATTTCAACAGAGCCTGTCTATTCTGCAAATACCTTTTCTATTGTTTATAGAACAATACGAATATCAACTGACCTAAAATATAATCCCTTATACAACCTTTGTCAAGTTTCATTACATCATAGCAGATGTCACATTTCATTTCCATAAACATATACAGAGAGAATATATCGATGCAAATATTTCACAGATACAACATGATGGGCTTTGTGATCAATTTTTAAACATAGCAGTATAGCATAATTAATGTAAATTTGGTCTCTAAGGAGCAATATTGAGTACATGTCATGGCTTAGTTGGTTAAGGCTATACACTATAAGAAAGAAGGTCGAGGGCTCAAGTACCATGGGATTAGGATTTTTTAACTGCCCTAAACCTCCTGGTGGCATCTGACCTGAGGTCGATTCAGCCTCTAACCATATGTATATTGTCAGGGTAAAGGCTGTCGTCAAACAGAGCTGACAACATATGCCGATTGTCTGGTACATTTAACCTCTTACTACACCTCCTAAGGCCTATAATGCAATCACTTTACCTACTTTTTTTAGTAACTCTCTCTTGGCTACATTTGGGAGACAGGGGAAAAGTACGAATGTATTACATTGTTTCTTTTCCTTCTTCCTCTTCTTGACCAACTTTTTGTACAACATCGCCCTTTGCTTTCAACTTACTTCCATTCACCTTCGATTGAGAAATAACTAACCGTACCTCTTAGAACCATATATTCACTATTCTCTCTGGGAATCGATCGCGAAATCTATGGTATACTTGACATGCTAACCGTAAAATCTCTCTCTCTCTCTCTCTCTCTCTCTCTCTCTCTCTCTCTCTCTCTCTCTCTCTCTCCCTCCCCCTCCCTCTTGTGCCTTACAATGACTTGGGGAATACATACATACTTTTTGGTCACATAATGACATGGAGGGACTCTCTGAATCAGCTCAATGCCATGCCACCTCCGAGGCAACAAGTGGGCCTATATTTGAGACAAAACACCATTTTACAATTTATAGGGACTCTCCGAAGGGCGTTATTAATAAATCGGTAACTTAGATATTGGTTTTTATAAAATCTCTTAATAGGTAGCGGGCCCAGGAATATATAGGAATTCATGGGGGGTGAAGTCTGGTCTTCTAGAGGGAATTCATGTTACTTAACTTACTACTCTAAGATGGAAAGCCAATGACGCTGGTTACAAACCGTTTAATAGAACTGTAAATAAAATAAAACGAAATACGAATGTATGTGGAACATGTTAACCACCAATGGACTCAATTGAACATAGTATTAAATAGATATCAAAGGTGAATAACATAGAACCTGTCAATAATACTGAATTTAGATGCAACATTTACTATTAATTTAGTCCAAGAAAGAGAGATAAAGCTAACGCCTTTATTAACTTCTTTAAAGGATTAATTTTTAGACTGAACTTTTTTGTTATAATTAAATGAATATTAAGTAATTCCTGAAATTTCTTAAACTGAAAGAAAACTCTACTTAAGTAAACTGCCCAGTAACCCAGGGACTCCACACTCCTGGTTCCATCTTGGGACAGTTTTATATAGTATTCTCCTTAGGTGTGGTGTAGCTAAAATTTCTTAATGGTTTCTGGAAGATTTTATTGAGTTGTTTTGAACATTTCCTGTCTCTTCTCACAAGATAAACATGTTGTGTCTGGAAGACTTTTGATAGTATTTGTATCAAGATAACATATTTCTAAATCTTTCTAAATGAGTTGCTACAACTGTTTGTTCAGTAGAAGCTATAAGGTGTTTCAAGATTTATTTAAATAAACGATATACGATTAATCCGGTCAAACCAGTGATTTATCAAGTTAAGCCCTATCACAACACAGTTAATAATTAATACTAAACAACGTGAATATTATATGGATGATTGTGACGGCCAGATGATGTTCGGAGATAATTTCGGTTATTAACGTTTCCCGGCATTTATCTTATGGGAAAAACGGCGATAAAATCTTTACCCAAAAAAATATACCGATGAGGATCGAACCAGGGCCCGTTGCGCATCAGGCAACGACATTACCCCGATACCATTGCGATGGAGACAATACTAATATTACTACTACTACTACTACTACTACTTCTATCTAATAATAATAATAATAATAATAATAATAATAATAATAATAATAATAATAGCATTGTATGTAATACACTTCTAATTAATTATATTAATTAAAGCATATTAACATACTGCTAACATATTGTCCTCCTCCGACGAGTTTAGCGCTCAAAGGAATGTGGTGTGGGGATGGATACTGGATGACAACACCTGTCAGGAAGGAAGTACCATCATATTGAAAACATTCGCCCTATTTACGAAACTTCGACTCGGCTGTAGGGAAAAAAAAAAAAAAACAGTAGTAAACCGACCAGCGCTAAATTAGTGGAGGATATCAGTACCTATTTCTAGTCATTTCTAAATATTTATCATTTCCATAACGATCAGCTTGTGAATATTTAAAATCTGGTCTGTCATGTCATGTCTCACGCAGAGGTACTGTTTAAAACACAATGAACACTCGTATTTTCTTTTTATTCTGAAATAATTCCCTGGTATTCACGAAATGTTACGTTGCCACGATGGACTGTCATTCATCATGCAAAGAAATATTCAAGTGTAAGCAGGTGGGTAATGTAGGCGTGTATTTGTTTTCGCTCTAAAGAACGCATGTTTTCCATCTATGTCGACTTATCCTTATCCAAGAGTGTGGGTGTTGAGATACTAAACTGTTCCTTTAATATTTCAGATTATAAGTGTCGCCGTCCTAAGCTGGTCGCTAAAAGAGACCACAGATTTTGTTCAAGAGGCTCTTACTTTAGGTTAGATGTTCTTTTTTTCATGAACAAATTTTACATGGTTTTACTTCTCTTCCTAAGTGAACTATCTCCAGAAATAGAGAAAAATCAATCAGCAAACTTCGAATTCAAGTCACTTCAAAGTCACTCGATCGAACAATATCCCCCCTCCAGAAGATATCTGTGACATTCTGGACGTACTATTTATAGAGGAACTTCGGGTAATTTGGACTCCTGTTTTGAATTTGTTGTTTTTCTTCATTTAATTAGGGATCTGAATTTTGTTTAAATACAGTGATCATCATTAGTGTTATAACTATGACATGACATCGTTATTTTATTCAAATATAAAAACATCTTCATAATTTACAAACTTTGTACATTACAAGAAGGGTCCACTTTAACCTCCATATTCGGATAAAGTGGACCCCAGAGTCCACCTTAGCTTTTAGTCGATTTTTAAGTTTATTTACTCTATTAATTTATACAGACAGGCACAGATTAATCTGAAAATATTTATGTCTGATCATAATTAAAAAGCGTTGATATTTATTTAATGTTTTGAAAAATTATTGTTGATTATAACATTCACACGTCTTCAACTGCAGAAAGCGACGGTCTTTGGGTTTAGTAAAATTACAAGGATATTAAATAAAATAAATGAAGTGAATGGTTTTTACATATAGCAGCCTCATTGATAAAATATACGTATTCGTGTAAAGTGATCCAGGTCCTCGTGGAGGGTCCACATTAACCGAATTCCTTTGTTATGTTTAATTATTTTATACAGCAGCCATGTCACATAATATATATATATATATATATATATATATATATATATATATATTTTTTTTTTTTTTTTTTTTGCCTGAACCGGGCAGAACCAAGTAAAGGGGATAGTAACAGGATGAGTCCACATTACCCGAACTTCCCTATATAAAAATAGTAATTTAGTTTTACAAATCACAAAAAGATTTGTTTAAGGGATTTATGAAAATGTAGAAAATATATTTTGCTTTGGTAATGCTCCGACTGGAATGTACGTTGTAAAAGAGTAGTGGCCCCGTATAAGGTGTGTTGTGTAGATTTGAGAAGTTATGTACATTGTTTGTGTTCTATTTTTAGCGCAGCATCGGAAACGAAAGACAGTGAAGGACATTCCAGGACCTGGACCAGCCTTACCCATTCTAGGAACTCGATGGATCTACTCCTCTCTGGGCCACTACAAGCTTAGTCAAATACACGAGGCTTATAGGGGTAAGTGTAATGTCTAGCTTAAAAACTTAACATTTCCATTTGATTATTGGTTACTAATATAAAAATATTAGCTTCACGCAGAGTTGCACTCCTTTCGAAGCCTGAAGAACTGCTTTATTATTTTTATACCTCCTAATTTTATATTTTCAGCCTTAGATGTATTGTATCATATTTTAAATTTAAACTTAGCTTTCTAACTTTCGTGTCTTATTCGTGCATTGAAGTCTCCATATAGATCCAATAACCTTCTTCTTTAAAAAGGAAATAGGCCTACAGTATGAATAATTGAACAAAAATTAATACAAATAAGTAAAACAATGTACATATGATCAAACAGGCATATAAATAAAACATTAAGAAAATGCTTTTAACAAGAAAACATATTTC